>CM077192.1:3747126-4037126 GCA_039654105.1 Coreius guichenoti | reverse complement strand
AAAATGCACCAAAATTAAAAAATAGTTGGAACATATCACTGAACATTTATTTAACCACAGCAAAAGTAAATTTCTTATTTAAGTTATTTTTTTTGTGTGTGTTTATTTAAAATTAGACAAATATGGTATTGTAATCATATCTGTTATTTAACAGTTGAGCTAGTTCTTTAATGCTGATCTAACAGCAGAAGACACGAGCCGCGGTTAATCCCAGTTGAGCAGGTGGGGCATGTTGTCACACTGCGTTACAATGAGAACTACGCTATTATATTCTATACTTTTATGAATTCTATTGAGAAACCATGAGAAAAGGGTGAATAATGTTCAGAAATGATTCGTTAATATTATGTTTTAAATTATGCTGTATAGCTGTGTTTTGCGGTGTGTTTATTGTCAAACTCAAACATTAGTATATTTTTAATTATTTAAAAATACCATTATTTTATATGAATAAAATATATGGATTTTTTTTTTTATTAGATCAGATCAAAAGCTGTCATATGCTCATGTTACAATGTACCCCACCTATGGGGCATGTTGTCACATTTCACTTCCATTCTTTTGGGGTAAATCAAGAAAAAAGTATACACTGTATTAATGAAACAAAACCACATAATTGTACTAGACGTGTGAAATTAATGTGGGGGAAAAAAATATCTGAACCACAAGTGGATTTACACACTCTATTACAAACTGAGACTCTAGTTTTGTCTTTTTGTGTGAATGATGTTCTTCTGCTGCTGCTTGTTTGCATGTTGCATCATGATTCCAGACGTATTACTCATTTGCAAAAAATGTATTTCCCACGCACATTCCTGATGTATTTTGTCATACTCTCCAGGAAATGATTTATAATGATATATTTATTTCTTCAGGTGTGTTTGGTGTTGATGCAAATGAAGAGCCGGTGTCTGTGAAGGAGGGAGATTCTGTCACTCTGTACACTGATGTTAAAGCAAACAAACACAACCCAATTAAATGGTATTTTAATAAATCTCGCATCACATCTCACATCAGTGGACATCTCAGTAAGATCTGTACAGATGAAGAGTGTCCTGAGAGATTCAGGGACAGACTGAAGGTGGACAGTCACGCAGGCGATCTCACCATCACAAACATCAGAACTGAACATGCTGGAGTTTATCAACTACGGATCAGAGGTAGAAACGACAAATCTTTTAATGTCTCTGTCCAAGGTGAGTCATAAATGAATGTTTAAAAGCAGTTTATATGCGTTTATTGTAACCGTGACATTAAAAGGTTGCTATTTACAAGAACAGTACCTGCATCATTAAACACAACAGAATGATTTTAAACTGATTTTTCTGTGCATTGGTGCGCCATTAGTTTTGGATTTAGTTTTGTTCAGTTTCTCATAGCATTTCCGACCACCTTTTCTTATCACTGTATTCTTATTTTCTTATGTTTGATGTTAAACAAGTACATACATTATGTATATTACCACAAAATGTGGACACGTTGCTTTACAGACTGACAGTAAAGAAAATGTTTAATAATTTGTCAATTTGTGTCTTATGATCACTATAAAATATGTTGGATTTATTAAAAAAGTGCTTAGTGAAAATAGAATGCGGTAATTCATATTCTCGTGTAGTAATGCATTCAAATGTGTATATCATACATGCATGTATGGGTCAATAATACATTTTTAATCCAGCAGAGTTTGAAAAAGTCTTTTCTGAGTCAAATCAACAAAATTACAGAAACTTCCCTCCCTGGCTCTTTTTTGATTTTGTTCATATTTTTTTTTCTGAAGAACAGCAAACACAAATAGTGATGAACACCAACCATAGACTGTAAAAAAATATGGACGTTTGTAGTGTCTGTGACGTCATCCGTAGGTTTCTGAAGAGCATTTTTGAAGCCTCAAAGTCGGCCATTGCCATCTTCAACTAACAAGCGCGTCACTCCCGGATAACTGAAAATGGGCAAAGAGGCGGGAGGTGGCTGGAGCTGAGGTGCCTAACAGACAGCAGACAAACGGCAATCCACCTGTCACTCAAAGTGGCCACGCCCTTAATTATGCAGAACTTTAAGGCTTTATATAATGTAAATGGATGAGTTATAAAAAAATTCACCCCCCTCACAGTTGTCATGAAGGGCAAAATTAGCCGTATAGACCAAAACCACAATTTGTACCAGGCTGTAAACATGTTTTTTTCTGCTGTAAAGTTGGGCATTTTAACATGAGGCTCAGTGAGATTCTGCTCTCTTCTGGAGCCTGTCTCTGTGTGTGGATGACACCCGGTGGCTATTTTTGGTAGGACACCTAAACAAAATCTCATGGGAACTTAAAAATTTGGAACACAACTTGGTTAGACATATGGCTTTGATTTAAGCCATTAAATTATGCTTTAAATTATACCTCAGTTAAGAGGTAAAAAAAGCAACATTTTGAGCAAAAAGCTGAGAAAATCATGTTTTTGTCAAAGACTATATCTGGATCGGATTCAGAACGATGATCAAAACACAGATGGAGTAGATCGAGTCCATCAAAGCTCGTCCTGGGTCGACATATCATTCAGAAAAAATTTTGCTCAGGAGATTCAGTACTCTTTCAGAAGATGCGTAATAGCGCCCTCTACTGTATACCAGTGAAAACACAAAAACCTGGAAAATTCTGTCAATGGCGGGGAAAGAGTTCATATTATGGCTTTCTTCTTCATTTATGAATGGCTTTCACCAGGAATGATGATGTTTGTCCTCTGGTTGAGTTGACCAATGATCCATGTGAATAAAGATACACATTTCTTTAAGGACAATTCTCTTTATATTTTACTGTTTTGTGTTGTTTCTACCGATTTTCTCAAGATCCACAAAATTGACATGAACATCTCTTTCACAGTTGATTCTTGTTGTGGCGTTTTCCCCCAGTAAGATCCTTCAATCATCTGTTGGTTTGTGTTTCAGGCGTTCCTGCTGCTGAACGAGATGCAGTGACGAAAATATGTGTGAAGGAGGGAGAATCTGTCACTTTAGATCCTGGTGTAATTAAAAACCCAAATGATTCATTGACGTGGTATTTTAATGACACTCTCATCGCTGAAATCACTGGAGATCAGAGTCAGATCTGTACAGATGATGATGGGAGATTCAGAGACAGACTGAAGGTGGATCATCAGACTGGATCTCTCAACATCACAAACATCAGAACCGCAGACTCTGGAGTCTATATAGTCCGTATCCATCGCCATCGTCACAGCATCACCAGTGTAAAGAGCTTCTGTGTTGCTGTTATTGGTGAGTAATTTGGCCGTTTGGATCGAAAAAATTATTTTAAAAAAGGTATCATTAAATTTGTTTGTTTTGGTATCTTGATGACTTGGTACTCTTTATATCACTGTGTAAAACTGTTTTTCTTCAACCTGAATCAGATTCATATGTACTTTCTCAGACCCTCTGAAATCTCAGTGTTATAGATCAATCTGGCATATTCACTCACACTAATGATGATCTGTCTTTGTTCCAGGTCCAGATCTAGTAGTAATATATCTTAGTGTTCTGCTGGTGGTGTTTGCAGCTGCTGCTGGTGTGATTTACTATCACCACAAGAGATCTAAATCTATAAATGGCAAGTATCACCTATACCAGTGTTTCCCAACCACTGTACCGCTAGTGTGCAGGTTGTCAGGTGTGCCGTGGAAAATGATCAAATTCCAAAAAATAAGTCAAAATCAATGCTACAAATTAGAATATATCATTGCACTGTCTAAACCTTGTATCTATAAATTCCATCATTGTTTTATAAAATTAATGCTATTGGTCATTCTTTACACCTGTATGTGGGATTTACAAAAATGTAACCAATAAAAATCATTTAAAAGAGGTTGTGACTAAACCACTGGCTCCTCAAACTGTCAGTCAAACCTCATAACTCCACCCGCCTCTGTTTAGAATGTGCCGCACACAGTGTGGAGATCTCTGCTTGTTTGCAATGCAAGGGTAAATAAAGCACTGATGTTTGAGTAAGTACAGTGTTTTCTTTACTCAAGAAACACTGTCCATAAAGGCTACCGTTTTTTTTGTATTTGAAAAGCAGAAAATAGTCTAATAGCCGTCAAGTTGAAGCAAATTGTTTTAAATATCTTGTGCATAGCTTCATCTTTTGTATCATGAGATTTTGATCATGAGATTTCAACAAGATAGTCGCCCATCAGGCGACAATAAACATTATGGGCCCTATCATACACCCGGTGCAATGCGACGGCAGGCGTGACGCAAGAGTTTTTTTGCTAGTTTCAGCTCGACGCAGTTATCATTTTCACGTCCAGCGCCACGTTGTTTAAATAGCAAATGCACTCGCGCCATTTGTTCGCCCATGGGCGTGCTGGTCTGAAAACCAGGTGTGTTCAGACGCATTGTTGGCGCGTTGCTATTTTGAGGAACTGAAAACAACTGCGCCATTGACACTCAAAAACCTGGTCTAAAGTCAATAGTATTTTTTGTGTTATTTAAAGGGCGCTTCGCGTTAGTAATATGCGCCTATAGGCGGGTGCACAACACGCGTACACACAGAGCAGCAGCAGCACACACACACATTTTTAAATATGAAAAATTAAAGGATTACAATGTAAAAGATTATTTTTGTGTACATAAATATAAAAATGCCTACATGTCATTTGCTCAGGGAGCTTTGGTGTAATCCGGCTTGTCCCATAGATGGTCTGCTTGTGCGTGAGGTTAAAGCGCGCGAGCAGACCATCTATGGGACAAGCCGGATTACACCAAAGCTCCGTTTCCTCGCTAGAGAAGTGTTCAGTTTTTCTGCTTGCAAATTCTGCTATATAAATAGCGAATCCGCCATGGTGCAAGCGCAACTGGCTTTAAAGGGAATGAAAAAAAATGAGACTCTGATTGGTTTATTGCATGTTACGCCCAAAACACACCCATGACTCATTAAGAGAATAGGGACAACCCTTTTGGACCATGCGCCAGGCGAGTCGACCATTTTTTCCATCGTTACACTAGCAAAAGTGGATTCGGACATGCCCTAAGTGCACTAGCGCCATGCGCTTCAGACCATGTGCTTAGATCGTTACAATAGGGCCTTAATCCTGTAATGACTGCCTCAGATGCGGCTGTTCCAGTGACAGACAAAACATATCTGTCGTTCGCTGGTCAAAAACCTCGTAACTCAATTTGAGCTTGATTTTCATAAAACGTTCAAATTATAATGACCATGCAAGTGTCTGAAGCTATATACGCTATATTGCCAACAGTATTGGGACACCCCTCCAAATCACTGAATTCACTTCCATGGCCACAGGTGTATAAATCAAGCACTGGGCATGCAGACGCTTCTACAAACATTTGTGAAAGAATGGGTCGCTCTCAGGAGCTCAGTGAATTCAAGCGTGGTACCGTGATAGGTTGCCACCTGTGCAATAAGTCCTTTCGTGAAATTTCTTCACTACTAAATATTCCACCGTCAACTGTTAGTGGTATTATAACAAAGTGGAAGCAATTGGGAACAACAGCCACGAAGTGGTAGGCCACGTAAAATCACAAAGCGGGGTCAGCGCATGCTGAGGCACACAGTGCGCAGAAGTCTCCAACTTTCTGCAGAGTCAATAGCTACAGACCTCCAAACTTCATGTGGCCTTCAGATTAGCTCAAGAACAGTGCGTAGAGAGCTTCATGGATTGGGTTTCCATGGCCGAGCAGCTCATCCAAGCCTTACATCACCAAGTGCAATACAAAGCCCGACAAACATCATACCATTGCGTTCCTACCTGACTTAACCTCGAGTTTCACATTAAATGTGAGGACTCCTTTTAATATAATATCTAGCAATGCATGTTTTATAGGGGTGTGCCGTGGGATTTTTTTACTTTTCAAAACTGTTTTTCCTGGTTGGGAAACACTAACCTATACTATAGTGACCTGTGTCTGTATTGTGCAGAAATAATGTTTTTTGTGTGTTTGTGCTTATTTTTCAAAGCAGACAAGGAGCCAGTGAATACTACTGAAAGTCCAGGGATGAGGTAAGATAATGCACTACTGAAGTATGTCTTTGTAGAAAACTCTTTCCCAAGGAGCATCCCGATTTGACACTTTACAAACAGAAAAAAAGTTGAGAGATGTGCTGATTTCCTCAGTTTCTATAACTTTCACATGGCACTGTTAATTTCTCTCTTTATCTTCTGTGATTTGTTTTCTTACAGAAGAAGACAGACGGAGGTCATGTGATCTGGGAGGATCCCAGCAGGGTTTATCAACCTCAATTTTCCCATTGGCAAAACCTCTAAAAGTCCTTAATGAGAAAATGAGCTTGTGTTTTTGAACAATTATGGTACAGATTTACAATCCCCTCCTCTTTTATTATATAACAAATAGGGAATTGTGGTTTTCTTAAATCTATTGCATCTATTCTGGCATTTATGTGTCTGTGTTTGGTATCCGAGAGGTGTCTGACCCGTGTCAGGAATGCAGTAGCAGCGTTTACTCATTTAGCCCGGCCTCCAGAGAATTGTAATTAATTAATTTGATCAGCATGCAATCAAACGAATCAAGAGATCACGGGCCTGTACCATGAAGCCTGTTTAGGCGGATAGCCAGGTGTTTTAGTTTAGTTTATGGTGTTTTAGATACCATAAAAGTATCTCTGCTTTTAGCAGTGTTTTAGCCATAGTAACTTGCACACCACGGCTAACCTGCTCCGGGGCAGATTATGTTCTTCTCAAACTGAATCTGGACCAATCAGCTGTGAGCAAAGTGACGCAATAAAGTCACTCCCTCAGTTTCTCTTGATCCATATTAAAGCTCACTACATAGTAAAAGATGACAGTATCGTATAGCTTGTAGCCATGAATATTTATTCTAATTATTTTATATGATTTATATATGATTTATATTATACCCCTAATCAATTGCACATGAGCAATTTTAGTTAAACAATTATTATTATTATGCATTTAGTTTAAATGCTTAAATATAAATACATACAGATAATGTGTAATATAAATAAGATTTGGAATTGGTAGATAAAGCTTTAAAGTGTCATGAAACCCCCCTGTTTTAGCCTGGTCGTTCACACCTCAGAAAAAGTCTCGAGAAATGGGCATGTAAAGCTGTGGAAGAGTGGGAGTGTAGAGGGTGGGAAGAGGGGAGACAACAACCAATAAAACACAGACCTGCAACACACTCATTATACAGACACATGGATATTAAAATATGCCCACGGAGAGAAAAACAGAGTTGAGGGCACCTTGATGCATTTTAAAAATCTAACCCTACATAACAACAAACTGCCAAAACGAGGGAGAAACGCAGGTCTGTATCTGATCTATATGATCCACGTGGCGAGCGTTGTTAAACTCATTGTGGCGTTCCGCGCAGAATCCGCTCTCGTGCCCGCGCCGCGTGTTGTTTGAATTCTTCGCTCGATCTCATGCGTGCAGTGATTGGGTTAAAAGAGCTCATTCTCATGAATAAATGCAGAGATCCGGCTGACGTAGAATCGTGCCCGCAAGCAATCACACACTCCGAAGGCACGCTTCTATCTCACATTGCTTCGACTTTGCTTTTCAACCCGGAAGAACAACATTTCTCAGAAAAACACAAAAACAATTTCCACTTGTTGGTAAAATTCATGTTTGCTTTTAGTGTTTTCAGTGCACATCACTGTATGGAAGCCCGTTTCCGCCACTAAATAAAAAAATAAAGCGAGTAATTGCGACTTTTTATCTCACAATTGCGTGTTATAAAGTCAGAATTCTGAGATATAAACTCGCAATTGCGTGATATAAAGTCAAAATTCAGACTTTTTTTCTCAGTCTGAATTGTGACTTTATATCACGCAATTGCGAGTTTATATCTCAGAATTCTGACTTTATATCACGCAATTGTGAGAAAAAAAGTCAGAATTCTGAGATAAAAAGTCGCAATTACTCGCTTTATTTTTTTATTTAGTGGCGGAAACGGGCTTCCATACTGTACATATCTGTTCACATCTCAAAAAATTATTTGGGGGTTTCATGACCATTAAAAAATAACTATATGTGAGCTTACATGTTCAGATCTCTCTGTATACCTATATTATCAACTATTGAAACTTGTATTAACTATTTTAACTTTGATTTGCACTGATATCGAAAGATATTTTCTTAATGCTGTTTAAATGCACTTATGTACTTTATATTCTTCAATCTCTTAATCTTGGGCAGAAGAGAGAAGTGAAAACATCCTGAATCTCTTGGTTTTTGGGGGGTACAAGCTCCTAGACTAGAGTTTGATGTTTGTGTCTATTTATTTTTATTTAGCTGTTCTCGTGTTAGCTATATGAGACACTGTGAAGGTTAATAACGCACTACATGTATAATTGCCATATGTGTCTCTTGAGGGTTTACAGCACTGGTCACTATATGTTAAAATGTGACATGAATCAAGTGTACGTTTTTACATCAGGGAAGTATTGTTCTGTTCCAGTGATTTTCTGTAATATCGCCTATTTTTTTTTATTTAATGGTGTGTTTACAAGGGTTGTGTGGGAGAGTCATGTGACGATGCCAAATGAAGAATCAACAGCCATCCAGATGAGTAATGCCATCTCAGGATTTCTGACTTAACTTTTACACTTAGATACTTGTAAATGTCAAAGATATTGTCCACATTTGTGTAAAGAACCAAACACTGTGCTCAGATGTTGAACTATCAGAACCTGTAGAAATGGTCAGCTGATCGTCCGTATGACTGTACTGTTTTTATTCATGTTAAGTTATTTTGAGGATGGATATCTCTAACATTTTGACTGTTTTCTGTCATTGGGAGTGTGGAGAACTGTCCTCAGTAAACTCTGTTAACTAAATGAACTTCAGATTTGACTCTGGTCTTCACTGAACGGGTCAGTCTTTCTTTATGGGTAGAATTAAGTGCTTTGCATGTCAATGATTAATGATAAAGCACTTACCTTTTTACGTAATGTTATGGAATATTAAATCATCTGTTTCTGAACGCATAGACAATGTAATGTAATGATCTAAATGCCCTAAATTATGTGACTTAATTATTTGATTGTTTAAGCTTATAAACCTACTGTAAATATAAAAAGTCCTCCAGGTGGGGCTTATTTGCCATAGTACAATATATATATATATATATTTATTTATTTTTTTCTAATTTATTTGCATTTAAATCACATATAATCTACTTGTATCATTCAGACTTCTTGCTAAAGTTATTAATGACAAATGTGTGATAATTAAAGATGGAAACACTCGATTCCTAAGACAAACCTTAGCTCTCAGGTTATTAGTTGATGGTGTTTTAACATCAGTAACAAAATGTTTATAATTTACATAATGAGCTTCATTCCCTTATAAAAGACACCAAGTATCTAGTCTTATATCTTTGTCTTTTTCCCTACGTTTATGTGAACAGTTTATGTGTTTTATTGTGATTCAGCTAACAATGAATACGTGTTGCTTTTAAATAAACCGTTTCAGTGATATAAATGATCATAATTTAAGCTTTCACTGAAAGGATTGCTTGATAATCATGTGCCAGTTTTATTTTAGTATAGTATTTAGTATTATTATAGGATGATTACTTATAGTACATATACAGTTAGAGTTGTTTTTAATATTTTGAATTAGTTTTGAATTATTTTTATATTTTCTGTTTAAAATATTTAATAATTTTGTCATTTTAAATCTGTTTATAGTTGTATTTCAGTTTTAGTAATTTTACTAGCTACTTCAATGTAAACTAAAACCATTATTATTATGTTATTTCAGTAAACATTTATTTCAAATAACTACAATGACCTAGTTATCAATATTAACCCTTGCATGTATGTAATTTCAAAGTGAGATAAATGAAAAGGTCTGTCCTAGTTTTTAAAACCAACTGATCATATTCCCTGAGTCTGTGAGAACAACACCAGCGACAAAACGTTGCAAAACGGAAACGGTGGTGCGTTGAACACCCTGTTCTGATGACGCAGGAGTTGCAACTATGGCAACTAAGGCCATTCTTTGTGTTCTTTTTGAATAATTTTCGGAGCCTGATGAAATCGGTATAAATTCATGTTTAATACTGCAAAACACGCTCGATGTTACAGTCACTGCCCTTGCTGTCCAGAATAAAAGCGTGAAGGGATTTGTGGAAACTGTGGTTCCTAATTATCGTGATCCAACATTTGCCTCGCATTTCAGGATGAAAAGACCAACATGTCTTCTAATATCTTCAATTGTTGCGTATACCGAGCTGCAGCGGACACATTTGTAAACGACTTTACTTGGACCCATTGTACGAGCTGTCTCTGTAACACCTTACGGTTTATATACATGTTGCTGGTGATTGGGTTGACATTTTGACACACCACCAAACAAGAGAAAAAGTATCTCTAATCCCGTTGCACACCGTTTCCAGGAAACATGTCGTTCCACCCGGAAACCGTAGCAAAACGTTGCGCGCCGGTTTGAGCTTGAACGTGCCTCTGTTGAATGTTTATTTCCTGCGGTGGTTTTCTGCTTTGAACACTAGTTGGCGCTCTAGTTCAAGTGAACTCACTGGTCACGTGACGCCACTGATTCTGTGACATGTATAAACCTCAAGAAAATTAAATTCATAAATTAAGTCAATGAAGACATTCAAATTATATTTTATATACTGGATCTTTATTTTAACCCTAAAACAGGCAACGTGAACCACGAGTTACATACTATTTAGTGTCTTGTTTGGGGCATAAGAAAGATGTTTTATCATTTATCATAGTCTGGTCTGTCTTGAGTATGCTGGTCACATGATTTGTTTCAAGTTTTCTGTGATCAATTAGTCAGCCTGACCTAAACCCAACATGTGCGCCATTGGTGCAGGACATTCAGATTTTGTGATAAGTAAATATATATTAATCTTACTTTTTTTCAGAAAAAAATGCGAAACAACTGCTAATATTAATTGTGAACATTTCTTTTTCAACATCTTAAGACAAATTAAGTTATATGTTGCTCATGCTGTTATTTACCGCATTTTGAAAAGTATGTAACTCCCAGTTCACGTTGCCTGTTTAGGGTATAAAAAAAGGATTATCCAGAGTATTGACAATGAATGGTGTTTCAAGGTCAACTGGGCTCCCTGTACTGGTCATTGCATTACTGCGAATTCCAGGGTGACGAGCGAGGGGTCGGTTGTGGGTGGTGGGAGGTCCAGTAGAAATCTAGTTCCAGGACCGGGGCCCTTAGGGAAGACCCTTATAGGCCCACTGTACACAGTCCCCCTTCTCAATCTGTGTATTTTGAGTAAAAAATAAAATGTGCAAATGTTAATATTCACATGTAAAACTGATATTATTACTTTTTGTTGACTACATCATTGCATTTTTAACTACTTGCAGATAATTTTTTTATTTTATTTTTATTGTCTTGCAACTCTGCAGGAAGGTAGCCCTCCAGGAGCAGGGTTGGACACCCACGTTCTACCATAAAATGAGCTCTGCGAGAAAATATCTAGTTAAAAATGCAAAGCTGTAGTCAACAAAAAGTAATAATATCAGATTTACATGTGAATATTAACATTTGCAAAAATACATAGATTGAGAAGGGGGTCTGTGTACAGTGGGCCTATAAGGGTCTTCCCTAAGGGCCCCGGTCCTGGAACGAGATTTCTACTGGCCCTCCCACCACCCACAACCGACCCCTCACTCGTCACCCCGGAATTCGCAGTAATGCAATGACCAGTACAGGGAGCCCAGTTTACCTTGAAACACCATTCATTGTCACAACTCTGGATAATCCTTTTTTTATACCCTAAACAGGCAACGTGAACTGGGAGTTACAACTCATATAATCAAAACTACATCAAATATTAAAACAATTCCTTTGGATATGTTTTACTTAAGTCCAGATGAAATAAGAAGTGACATGAAATGATTTTTTGCTGATCATTTTCCAGTCGTGCCTGTTTAAGGGTTAAATCAATCATAAATTCATTTCAATATGGGAAATGGAGACAAATTGAAGAGCTTGGCCAATGTCAAACAAGGTTATCATAGCTGACCATAAAAAACTTTATTTTTTACTTTAACTGAAATAGATTATATATATATAATTTTATTTCTGCTCGTTGCCAAGGCAAAACATTTAATTTACTTTAGCTGATGTACTAAAATAACTAAAACTGAAATAAAACTTGATAAATACTATTTTGATGTATTAAAAAATGATTTAAAAATGACAAAAAACGCACAAAATTACTAAAACTTTAACTGAAATTAAAATAAAACAACATATACAATTAAAAGTCATTCAAAATATGTATTAAAACGTTAATAGTAATGATACTAAAATAACTGATGTCAAATAATAAATGTATTTTGTTACTTTTGCCATTTGTAGTTTGTCCACAGTTAGATGCCAAGCGGTGAAGTTGTCATGATTACTGTTGAGAAGTATGATCTATTTTAGCAATTTGATTCATTCACACAAAGAAACCGTTAACAAAAAATGAATTATTTTGTTAAAGGGTTAGTTCACCCAAAAATGTAAATTCTGTCATTAATTCCTCTCCCTCATGTCATTTCAAACCCGTAAGACCTTCGTTCATCTTCAGAACACAAATGAAGATATTTTTGATGAAATCTGAGAGTTCTCTGACCCCTCCATAGACAGCAACGTAATTGTCACTTTCAAGACCCAGAAAGGTAGTAAAAACATTGTTAATAAAGTCCATATGACTCCAGTGGTTCAAACTTAACGTTATGAAGTGATGAGAATACTTTTTGTGAGCAAAATACCCCCTAAAATAACGGCTTTATTCAACAATTTCTTCTCTTCCGTGTCATCTCTAACGCTGTTCACGTGAACACCGCGACGCATGTGTGTGATGCTGACGCAAGGAGCCGGCCAATGGTGAGCCGCCGTTCTGACTTAGAACCCGGAAGCACTGCACTGTGTTTACAACATGAACAGCGTCAAGAGACTGACACGGAAGAGAAGAAATTGTTGAATAAAGTCACTATTTTTGGGTGTTTTTTGCTTCATAACATTAAGGTTGAACCACTGTAGTCGCCTGGGGTATTTTAATGATGTCTTTACTACCTTTCTGGGCCTTGAAAGTGTTAATAGCATTGCTAAGCTCTATGATTTCATCAAAATTATCTTAATTTGTGTTCAGAAGATGAACGAAGGTCTTACGGGTTTCAAAACGGCATGAGAGTGAGTAATTAATGACAGAAATACTGCGGTTTATCATTACGTTTACGACCACCCAGTGATAAACTACATAATTAAATTTGACTTTAAAAAAAAAACATCATGAAGAAATTTTAGACAACAAGATAAGAACATTTGGCCTGTGAGTGTGTGCAGTTTGTTTACAAAGTATCAAGTTATGTTTACAACAGGCTTTATTTTACTCATAAATTGAAAAACCCCATTATAAAATCCCATAGGAAAATCTCAATGGAACCAGTGGCGAATCAGTCTTCCGGGTGTCCCTCTATTTTTACAGTCGATGGTCAATCCCATGCATTCAAGAAAGAGAACAAAATATTAACTTCCTAGGAAATTGGTGCAAAGTATCAATAAGTTGCAGCAACCGGGGAAGCCACTGAAGCTCTTTGTCTTACATAATAAATTATATACTTGTGCGTCATTATATTTCGTTCCTCAAACAAACTAATTTATTTTTCCATGTGAAATCACAAATATATATATTTTTATAAAATTGATAATTCCATTTTTGCATCTTTACAGATTAAAACTCAGAGATATGTCAATGTTTATCATCATATTATTGTGATATCTCATGGGGAAGCGGATGTAAACATGTATGTAGCAGATCGTCAATGGCTGGATCCCTAAACTCTCATGGTCTTCCTCTGAGCTCAGCTGAAGTGCGCATCAAGGGCGCATAACAGCCGCAAAGGGGGTGCTCGCGAGCACCCTTCTGAAACCTAAAATGATGAATGGGACACCCTACGGTCTCGTGGACTTAACGGATACGCGCATGCGCGTGGCAGCCATTGTAATTCCACAAGACCGAAAGTGCATATGAAGTGTGCCATTTGGGATTCAGCCATTGATGTCTCAACAGGTAATGTTTACATTTGCTAGCAGCTTAATACACTCTCTTTGTCCGTATGGTTGTGTCATGTTTTCGAGACACGTTATACATATAGACGTGTTGTAAACACTCCACACGCCGTTCCGCCATCTCCGCTGTTCAACGGACCCACACACAGCAGCTTGTTTCGCGGTCGCGATTTCAAACGTGCTCTCAATCACTTCTCTCATTGGCTGTTTGTAAAAGAACTGACGTAATCATCCCGATTTAAAATCCTAAATATCAAACATGTTTGATATGATCGGTGGCGGCCCCGATTTGTGTGAGAGCAGATCGGGAGGTGCAAGATTCGATCTGTGAACTCCTCACATTACCAGATAATCTGCGCTGAACATCGGAACCGATCGAGGTCCTCAACAAGATTTTTTTCTCAGATTCTCGAGAGGGGAAAATCAGGCATAAATCGGCCTAAAACTCCTCTAGTCTGAGCCCAGCTTTAGTTACAAATTCCCTCTCTACTCACCATAGACAGAAACATTGAATGTTTTTGATGACAGTTTCACTCCTGTTATCTCTAGTTTATAATCTCCATCATGCTCAGTTGTGATGTTTGTGATGGTCAGAGATCCAGTTTGATCGTCCAGCTTCAGTCTGTCTCTGAATCTCCCATCAGGACCATCATATGTGGAGAAGACTCCAGCAGCTCTACTGATTTCAGCTATCAGAGAGTTTTCAGCTCTAAATTTCCACACTATGTCGTCGTCTTCCTGTACTTCAGTAACATCAGTGTTTAGAGTGACAGATTCTCCATCCATCACTGACACTGAATCACCGAACACACCTGATGAACATGATTCGTCACTGATTAAGGCTCTTGTTGGTTTACAAAGTCTAAAATCAAAGCCTAAGAACATCCAGAGTTCCAGTTTACACGACTTTTGTAGTTTTTGATTACTGCAATTTTTTGTTAATTTTTTACAGATTTCCATTTGTATGTCTTGTAGTGTCAGCTAAATAAATTAATGTTCCTGTAACTGTAATCTTTAAAATGAAGATAAAAAAAGAATAATGCTGTTATAACTTACCAATCAGAAGCCACCGGCACAAACAGAACAAAGCAAACATGTGAAACATTTTCTTTAACGGTTCAGTGAAAAGTCTGACCTGAAAAGACTATCCGCTGATTTAAACAAACCCAGCAGAACTGTTCATGCGGTGTGAATCCTCCCCCAACAGAGTTTGAAGACCCTCCTAGCTCACACGCACACGCTCTGAAAGTATGTTACGAATAGTTAGCTACATATAAATGTTCTTCTGGCTCTTATTGAGACTTTAACGGTTCTTAATGGGCAAAAACATAATTTTTTATCATTTAACATTGATAATGTTTGAAAGGAATTTTAAATATGTAAAGTACAGGAATTAAATATTGTGTAAATCTTCCTAAATTTTCAATTTAATTTTATTTTAAAATTGTAATAATTCTCAGTTGTTTTGTATGACAAAACATAAAAAATCAAAAAGGTTAACGCTGTATGCATCTCACATAGCCAGTATTGCTGAGTTGAGACACTAGCAGCTCATCGCTCAGTCAAACTGAAACTACTGCGGTTGGTTTTCTACAGAAATGTGGTTTGAACTGTTGGGTGGACAAATACATTTAACATTTACATCTATTGATTTTGCAGACGCTTTTATGCAAAGTGACATGCAATTGAGGAGTATAGCAAGCAATTCATCTCGAAGAGGCAAATAAACACGAGAAGTGCTCAAAATAAAGTTTCAGACGTAGTTTGTATGTTTAGTTTGTAGGTGAAGAGCTTCTTCCTGTCCTACTGTTATGAACCTCACAGTCTGACTTCCTCTCTAGAAAGAATTGCTTTACCTTGAAATAAAGTACCAACTGCTGATAATCTCTCAAATGAACCTACAACACTCTGTACAGAAAAAAATACCTTTTACTCTTTAATTTACAGACATTAAACCTTGTAGCCTAGAAATCTAGACGCACCCTAGCGGCAGCAAATGTAATTTGCAGCCAGGGTCATCTAGCAACTCTTCGTTGGCTCTAGTCAGGCCAATCACATTGTGTATAGAGTCGGTGGGCGGGCTTAACGTAATGACGGCAGAGTTGCGACGGTTCCGCGTGCTATTCGAAAACAAAGAAGCTGGCAAACAACGGTCTTTCGAATCAGCTTTGGCCACGACTCTGGAAGTCTTGGAGTTAAGCTTTTCTTTGAGAAAAGAACAAAGAACGGCACTGAAGTCATTCGTAAAAAAGGAAGATGTGTTCGGAGTTTTGCTGACCGGATACGGCAAAAGTTTAATCTATCAACTAGCTCCGCTTCACCTTCTTCGTTGCTCTGGTTGGTTGTAGCGCTATCCTATTGCATGCAGAGGGAATTTGAAAGACAACCGCTTATCCCGCCCCTCGGATTGAGCCCTGCCAATGGTGTGTTCCCAGACCCAACATCTTGATGTGGGTCTGGCTTGTCAGGCTATAAACCTTGATGAGAAACTGTGAAAAAAAGTACATTGCTGCTGTACACTGGTGAGGAGACAAGAATATTGGTAACACTTTACATTAAGGTTCCCTTAGTAACGGGTTTATAAAGGTGTTTGTTAATGACTAATAACTCATTTACAAATGCATTATAGATCGTTGATAAGCAGTTATAACGGCATGAATAAAAAGGGTGACTTTAATGCAATACCTGCCAAATAGTGAGCCCTTTTTAACTCGTTAATTTATTCACACTTATTTAACTCAAAACCAGATTCCTGATTTATTTCATGATGCAGCAAAAGTAGACTATTTTAGTGAGACTGAAGGGTGTTGTATTTGTGGTTTTCTCATTAATATCTCATGACTGCCACTTTTCTTAAAATGTTCTTTACCAGAAGTTAATGTCTTACCCATGATATTCCACAAAAGGCTCATGCCTATACACAGCAGTGTATACATTTCTTGCTTATCAAGATGAAATTATCAAACTTTATTTTGAAATGTAAAGTGAACACATGTGAACCATTTATTAACGAGTTACAAACATTAGTAACCTGTGAAAGTGAACCTTAATGTAAAGTGAACACATGTGAACCATTTATTAATGAGTTACAAACATTAATTAAAGCTGCAAGCAGCGATGAAAGGGCCCTCGCACCCGGGAGCACCACCACCCGGTGGCCTCAGGAAAACAGCAAATAGTGGGCGACGTGCATTTAAGCCGGTAAATATAGGAGAAATATGGCAAAGTCACTTCAATGTGCCACATTTCCTGCTGCCAGCAGGTGGCGCTTTGACTATAATCGAATATTGGCATGTAGATGTCTTCAAGGCCAGGACTATTATCAAACATGTGAAGTTTGGGGCAGATCGGACACTGTATGCCTGAGTTACAACAACTTCCTGTTTTGTGGTATAAATCGCATACATTAGCACTTAGCCAAGTTTTGCTTGATTTAATGTGTTTCTAGCATGTTTGGGACATGATGATATTTAAATGTGTTTCTGGGAGTGAATTACAGTGTAAAGCATGCCATTTCCTGTTGCCAGCAGGTGGCGGTATGACTAACTAATATTGGCATGTAGATGTCTTCAGGACAGGACTCTTATCAAACATATGAAGTTTGGGGCATATCGGACATTGTATGCCTGACTTACAACAGCTTCCTGTGTCATGGCGAAACATCAGATTTTGTCAGGCCGCCACAGACACGTCTTCACAATTTAATGTTGCAAAGGCCTTTAGATTAGACTGACCAAATATGATGTTGATCTGGTTAAATCACTATGAGGAGTTAATCACAGTGTAAAACATGCCATTTCCTGTTGCCAGTAGGTGGCGCTATGACTGTAACTGAATATTGGCATGTAGATGTCTTCAGGCCAGAACTATTATCAAACATGTGAAGTTTGGGGCAGATCGGACATTGTATGACCGAGTTACAACAACTTCCTGTTTCATGGCGAAACATCGAACTTTGTCAGGCCGCCACGGACACGCCCTTCAGGGAAAACTCAAGATCTTCGCAATTTAACGTTGCAAAGGCCTTTTAGATTAGACTGACCAAATATGATGATGATCTGATTAAATCTCTAGGAGGAGTTCGTTAAAGTACAGCGTCTGGAAATGGCAAAATTTGCAACAATTTTGCAATGAAAATTCTAAATATCTCACTTCCTGTTGGGTTTCAGATTTCATACTTTTTTTTTTAGGTATTGGGCTGTTACATGTGTGTACCAAATTTCATACCTGTATGTGAAACGTAGCGGGAGGGGCACTTTGTTGAAATTTTGTAGGTGGCGCTATCAAGCTATTTTGGCGATTCATTTGGGAGAAAAATAATAATAGGCTGAGCAATTTCAATAGGGTCCTCACACCATCGGTGCTTGGGCCCTAATAACCTGTGAAAGTGCACCTTAATGTAGAGTGAACACGTGAACCATTTATTAATGAGTTACAAACATTAGTAACCTGTGAAAGTGAACCTTAATGTAAAGTGAACACATGTGAACCATTTATTAATAAGTTACAAACATTAGTAACCTGTGAAAGTGCAGAGCAGGCGTCTTTTATAGGCAGATGCCCCGCCCACTTGGCGGGCTCTACGCTCAGCTTCGCGGGCTTCGCACTGGTTGGTTCGCGCAGTTACGCTGCTCTGCCATTGGTTCGTGCTGTTCCCACTGGCCAGCCAATAGCGTGCAACGTCCTCTACACTGCTATGGCTGTGCAGTAGCACATTTTTTGATTTTATGAAAGTTTTCAGTATAATCGGTGAAAAGGAGTTACCCCTAGCGTCTACGACGCAGTACGACTGACCATTCGAAAGGGAACTGTTCAAGGCCAAAGAGTGTAAATTAGTGTTTATCACAGATTTAGAGTTTTCCTTTATGAAAGACAAAAACATCTTTAGATGGTTTATGTTCAAACGCTTCTTATACTTCTACCATTCTAGGGTGGTTGTGTACACACACTACTGACACACATTTATGTTCACACATAAAAAGTGAATTTTGCATGATAGGTCCCCTTTAATGGCTGTGTTGCACTGCAGACATAACTCACCCACAATGTACACTACTTATGTACACAATGTATTTTGACTGCTGTTACATACCCTCTCTAACCAAATACGTATATATGCCTACAGTGCCCACAGAGGCCACAAGATCTCAGTTGGAAAAAGACTAAAGGGAAAAGGAGAAAAAGAGGTTTGAGAGGAGGAATACTCAAAAGGCTAAGGAGAAGAGGCAGTAGATTGCCCTGCTATCATATCAAACGTTAGATCTCTGAGAAACAGTTGAAGGACTAGACTGATGCAACGTCACAAGATAAGGGATCTTCACTCCGGCCTGCGCACCAGTCAGAAAAGACAGACCAATTAAGGGCATAGAGGCACCTAGTAGAAGGCTCTCTGGCCTCTGAAATAGTGTTCATGACACTCTGGGGGAGGTGCGAAGGCTCCCGTCGAGGAGACATAGATGGAGGCCCCACAACTTGGGTTGTGGGTGCCAAATTGTTCCTTTTGCCTGAAAGGAGGATCCTCCTTATTGGAATTGGCCAATGAGCTGCTGACAGCAGGGAAACCACAAGTGGTTCTGCCAGAGCAGGGCCACTAGAAGGACAAAGCAACTGTCCACCCTGATTCATCTGATGACGTGAAGAAGCAGAGCTACCAGGGGGAAGGCATACAGGCCAGGCTGGGCCACTCGTGGGCTACTGCATTCTCCCTTGAGAAGAATATTGGACAGTGAGAGTTCTCTTCTGAGGCGAAGAGTTTGACCTCTGCTCGGACCAGGACGTGGTGCCCCTTCAGATCTGGCAGGAAGGCTATGAGTGCCAGAAAAACTGCCATCATTTCCAGGCAGTTAATGTGCCAGTGCTGCTCCGGGCTTGACCAGGAGCCGAACGCCGGTTTTCAAGTTAGAAGCATCTGTCATGACTAGTTTCTCTCTGGAGACTAGCCCCAGATATATCCCCAACTGGTAGAGATTGCTCATGCTGATGCATGAGGGAGAGTGAAGAGGGGAAGTGCTATTTTTGTGAAGGTGTTTGTTTTTTTTATTTTCGTTTCTTGGTTCTATAAGAGCGGTGAACTGCTTGGGTGTGTACACCTCTAGCAGGACAAACCCATCATCTGCAATGCCCCCAACACCTGGAAGTGAACAGGGGGTTGGGAAGCGAATGCAATGCTTCTTTGGAGGTGGTCTGGCCACAGCGGGACTTAGACTTTCCCTCTTCAGAGACCCTGGCGCTTAGGGAAAGGGTGCTAGGGGAGGCCCTCTGGCGACAGTTGGCCTGTGACGACTTTTGGGCTGCTGTGAAGCGCTCAGCGAAGCCCACTGCAGAGCCAAACAGACTGGTGGGAAAAACCAGGGAGTCAAAGACAGCTGTCATGCCTGCGTCCTTCATCTCCATTTGGTTTAACCAAAGGTGGCATTCAATGACCACCAGATTGGCCAGTGCACGACCGATTGCCTGGGCCATCGACTTAGTAGCATGCAGGGCGATGTCGGTCGAGCTGTGCAGCTCCTTAAATGCAGCAGTATATCTTGGCCTG
Source organism: Coreius guichenoti (assembly GCA_039654105.1). NCBI lineage: Eukaryota > Metazoa > Chordata > Actinopteri > Cypriniformes > Gobionidae > Coreius > Coreius guichenoti. The sequence continues at coordinate 4,016,537 of CM077192.1, read as the reverse complement.
GAAAACCTGGAGGACCGCCATCCTGTGGAGATCTGGGCCTGTATTTATCAAGCCTGGGAATTACTCACAAGAACACTGCTAAGAATTGACTTAAGAGTAAAAAAAATTCTTGGCTCAAAGCTGCGCTTAAAAGTTAGTTATCAAGCATCTGTCGTAATTTAAGTGAAATGTAGGACTAAATCTTAAGTGTCAGTCTTAAAGATGATTCACGACACTTTGCTGTGCCACAAATGGGATTTTGGATGATGACATGGACCAATCACTGAATAGATTTCCTTATTTAAGAATATTCTCAGATAAATTCACATTGAATGTTGAAATTCCTAAAAGAAGGAATTACGTTTGAGAGTAAAGAATTTTCAAGAGAATACATTATGATATACACATTGGAAATGAAAGATAAACACGTTTTCCACCATGTCTTAATTACAAATTTTAAACCTGTGTACTGACCTGCCTATATATAGCCTAGATTTTATGATATAATCAGACACCATGGATTCCAAAAGAAAACCGAACTGGCGGGAGGAAGAAGCGCTACTGCTTTCTGAATTGGTCGAACAGCAGAAAACATGTTATAAAAGGCAAGTTCAGTGCTGACAAAGATGATGCCTGCTCTGTCCAAACAAGACCGTTTGATTAACTGCTCGTCGTCAAACATTTCAAAAACATTCTCCCTCTGCTGAAAGATTTGTCTCTGTCTCCTCAGTGCCATCACAAGCCCCTACTGGCAACACCTAACCACTTGAGAGACCTCTCGAGCTGTCGTAAATAACTGGGAGAGTAAGAGTGATTCTTAGCTTTAAGAAATTTGAAAACTTGCTTTTATACTTAAGTTTGAAAGTAGGAGTAAATTTCATGAATTCTCAGCACTTAAGACTAAAATGGCACTTCGAGAAGCTTGATAAATACTGGCCCTGAGTTATATTAATTGTAGTGAAGTATAATGTTATTTGGGAGTGTGACCACTAGAGGACATGCTTGTGCAAGTGGCTGCATCTCTCAGAATAAGCAGTGTTGTTGTTGCCTGTGCTTGGTAGCAGATCCAACACGTGCGTATTCCCGTGTAAACATGTGTTAATAAGACAATTGTCAATTGTACAGTATCTCTCTGGCTCCATATTCTGTTGCACTACAGAATATCACATTAATAAATATCCTGACGCTTCCAAGCAATACGTTTGTGTTTTTGTGTACGAAAAAAAGTTGCTACGTCCGACGTCCTGTTACGCTTTTTGTTGAATATGGAAGGCGGTCTGGCGGAAGCAAGATGTTTTAATTTATAACGTGTTAAATATGGATATTTTTCTTACAAAACCCCATCGCTTCGCTTCAGAAGGCCTTTATTAATCCCCGGTGTATAATGGATGGATGCATTTCACTTCACGTTCACTGACATTATAAAGCTTGGAAGAGCCAGGATATTTGTTAATATAACTCTATATACGCTCATCGGACTGTTCGCCGTGTTGAACCAGTTGAAGAACCTGCTCAGAGCAGTTTGTGCCAAATGAAACGAAGTATAAGGAGGTCCTACAGATACATGCGAATCTGAGGGAATTTGATACAACCAGTATTTTGAATAAAAAGATGAAATATATTTAAGTTCTAATCTGGTGGACGTCCTGTGAAGGAATTTTCATATGGGGGGCGTTTTACAGAATCTTCTTCAATTCTGACTAGTTAATTTTGGATTTTTCACAAATTCGTATTACAGAAGCGAATCTTAACTCGATTTAGGATTCTAAACAAATTGGGCCGCATTCACGAAAATCTTTTTAAGAAAGAAGTTAAGAAAGTCTTATTTTAATGAAAGCCGGGTATTGCTTAAGACTCGATGAATGAAAAACACCTCAAAAGCCCGTCTCTTTGCGCTGCCTGCAGATTACCGTAAAAACAATAATAAGTGTGCAGACAATTTTAGTTGTGACTGGCTTGACGGGATTTAATCATTTGGCGTCATTACCGTGTCATTAAAATCGTTATTTTAAAAGAGCCTGTCTCAAAATACAGCGGTCTTTCCCTTTCATTTGCGCTCGGTCTTTCTTAAGCTCTCTCTAGAGTTGATGCGTCCGGTATCTGTGTGTGCGCGCGTCTGCTTCCTCGCTAGTTCTAGCTTGAGTGAGCGCATCATATACGCGTAAATGATCGAGCCGTGTCACTTCAGAGTGTAGGTCTACATGGAGGACCTGAGGCCCTATATTTTAAATGGTCAACCGGTTCCGGGTCGGGTCCCAATCTCCCAGCTAACACGGTTACGTTATGAAGACGTAACCATATTAGCGGACCATATTAGTCGTAGCGACGTACCAAATAACGTTCCAGCGACGTAACTTTGTGATTCCCATAATCGTCGTGGCGACGTTATAGGGGTTCGTTACTACAACGTGACGAGCACGTCTCAACGACCAAATTGGCATGTTGTGAGGACGTAACCTCAAAGGACCATATTAGTTGCAGCGACGTACCAAATAACGTTCCAGTGACGTAACTTTGTGATTCCTGTATTCGTCGTGGCGACGTTATTATGGTATGTCGCTGGAACGTGGCAGGTACGTCCTAACGATCAAAATACCACGTCCACCTTTATTTGAATATACTTCTCACCTTTAGTCCAGGGAATGAAGATGTGCTTGGGCCATAACCTTGAAATCCACATAGAACTGATAAATTCAAACATTTCATTCTTTTATGTAAAACTTTATAAATACATTTTTTTTTTTAGTTAATACATTTAGGGATCAATACTTGTATGTAATAGAAACCAATTCAAACCCCTATTAAAGTCTAATAGAAAATGGCCCAAAACCACACTGCATTCATTTATTAATCAGCATTTATTCAGTGTTACTTTGTACAAATACTAAGCCAACACATTTTAAACCGTGTTAACAAATTATGAGTGCAGAAATGTAACACATCAATTCATTAATCAAACAAACAACATAATAAACAATGTAACCAATTATTAAAACCAATTATTATTATTGTCTTATTATTAGGGATGGGTGTAGTTAAATAATGATTTTATCACTGATACTTATCAATACTCATTGATACTACTCTCTATAATTTAGCACAAAAAAGACAGGAAAAAAGATTGATCAGTTTCTTTATTATTACTTATATTTGAAGAAATTTCCTGCGTGTCCTGTGAGGCACCTGCTACAAATGTCTGGTGGTGATGTGCTTTATTGCTTCACTACCTGTAGCTAAATCTAAACAATGTGACAATTACCAAAGATATATAGTCCTTGAGCTTCTATGAAGCTAACAAATAAAGAAAATAACGTTCATAAAGGGATATGTAAAAAACACAATATAGATTCCTAGCATCTCTCCTGTATTATTTGGCCAAAATATACATCAACAGTTTTTTGTTCAAGAAAATGAGCATGATGACTTTCTCAGGAAGAATCTGAGACCTTTCATTCCTGACTGTGTCCCAGCTGTGGAAAACACTCTTTCAGACAGTGTTGAGGAGGCAGAGGGAGATGATGGAGAGCTGTGAGAGAAGAGGAGGAGCGTCTTTCTTACCCCACCAGCTGGAGGGCAGGGTCTTCTGAGGCAAGGATAGGAGGATGGTCTCTATATATTCACTTTGGATCTTTGCAAACTGGAAGCTGAAAATAAAAATAAAAAATGTGCCATACTATTGTAGTCAGGTTTACTGCTTTTTGTTAGAAACGTATAAGAATGTTTTTTTTTTTAACTTGCGTGTTCCTCCTCCTCTTCATCCTCTTCCTTATCCCGAGCTGCACTGTTATCCTTCATCCTTCCTTGGCAGCTGAAACAGAGGAGAACCTTAATAATGTTGCTAATCTATGTTTTTTATGCTTTTGAAAGATTCTCTTTTGCTCACCAAGGCTGCATTTATTTGATCAAAAATACAGTACAAACTGTAATATTGTGAATATCATTATAATGTAAAATAGCTGTTTTCTATATTTAAAGGGATAGTTCACCCAAAAATGTCAATTCTGTCATTAATTCCTCACCCTCATGTCATTCCAAACCCGTAAGACCTTCGTTCATCTTCAGAACACAAATGAAGATATTTTGGATGAAATCCGAGAGCTTTCTGACCTTTCATAGACAGCAATGTAATGAACACTTTCAAGACCCAGAAAGGAAGTAAAGACATCGTTAAAATAGTCCATGTGACTCCAGTGGTTCAACCTTAATGTTATGAAGTGATGAGAATACTTTTTGTGTGCAAAAACAGTTTACGTTGTAAATACAGTGCAGCTCCCGCGCATGCGTCGTGGTGCTCACGTGAACGTGCCGTAGAACTCGAAATCGCTGCACTAATTACAACGTAAACTGCGTAGGAGACTGGCACAGGCTAGATCGAAATTGTTGAATAAAGTCGTTATTTTTGTTTGTTTTATGCACACAAAAAGTATTCTTGGCGCTTCATAACATTAAGGCTGAACCACTGGAGTCACATGGACTATTTTAATGATGTTTTTACTACCTTTCTGGGTCTTGAAAGTGTTAAATAAATTGCTGTCTATGGAGGGGTCAAAAATCTCTCAGATTTCATAAAAAAGATCTTCATTTGTGTTCTGAAGATGAACGAAGGTCTTACGGGTTTGGAATGACATGAGGGAGAGGAATTAATGACACAATTTTCATTTTTGGGTGAACTAACCCTTTAAATAGAAAACCGCTATTTTACATTGTAATGATTTTTAATATATTTTAAAAAATTCCTGTGATCAAAGCTGAATTTTCAACATCATTACTCCAGTCTTCAGTGTCACATGATCCTTCAGAAATCATTCTAATATGATGATTTGCTGCTCAAGAAACATTTATGATTATTATCAGTGTTGACAACAACCCCTAACGTTTGAATTGTAGTGTACACAAAAACATGAAGCAGCACAACTGTTTTCAACATTGATAATAATCATAAATGTTTCTTGAGCAGCAAATCATCATATTAGAATGATTTCTTATTAGAATGATAGCCAGCAGCCATATCACCCTGTAGCCCAAGACTGGTTTCCCACTGAAGCTAAGCAGGGTTGATCCTAGTCAGTACCTGGATGGGAGACCAACTGGGAAAACCAGGTTGCTGCTGGTAGAGGTGTTAGTGAGGCCAGCAGGGGGCGCTCACCCTGTGGTCTGTGTGGGTCCTAACACCCCAGGATAGTGATGGAGACACTATACTGTAACAAGCACCGTCCTTCGGATGAGATGTTAAACCGGGGTCCTGACTCTCTGTGGTCATTAAAAATCCCAGGATGTCCTTTGATAAAGAGTAGGGGTGTAACCCTGGCATCCTGGCCAAATTTGCCCATTGGCCTCTGTCCATCATGGCCTCCTAATCATCCCCATATACGATTGGCTTCATCACTCTGTCTCCTCTCCACCAATCAGCTGGTGTGTGGTGGGCGTTCTGGTGCAATATGGCTGCCGTCGCATCATCCAGGTGGTGCTGCACATTGGTGGTGGTTGAGGAGATTCCCCCTTTCTATATGTAAAGCGCTTTGAGTGCTTGAAAAGCGCTATATAAATGTAACAAATTATTATTTCTGAAGGATCATGTGACACTGAAGACTGGAGTAATGATGCTGAAAATTCAGCTTTGATCACAGGAATAAACTACATTTTACAATATATTCACATAGAAAACAATTATTTTAAAATTTTAATATTATTTCACAATATTAGTTTTTACTGTATTTTTTAATCAAATAAATGCAGTCTTGGTAAGCATTAGAGACATAAAAACTTGTACCAACACCAAACTTTTGAACATTAGTGTATGTTTGAGGTTTTACTTACTAGTCACATGGTTCATAGTGCCTTAAGAGATGTTGTCCGACAGGAGATCTGCTCCAACTCTGCTACTGTAACAATTCACCAGTGTGAGTGCCCCTGATCACCACCAGAGGGCACTCCAACCCGGACTGTCATTCCATCATAGACTACATCACCCATAATCCTTTGCCCGGACTCATCAGCACTCACTGTTTACACCTGTGTCTCATTACCTCTGCCTATATCTAGCCTGTTCACCCTGTCATTCTTTGCTAAGTCTTGTTTTGTTGTTACACTGTACTTCTGAGCGTTCTCACCGGTTTCATGTCTCTTGGTTTGTTGGATTTCTTGCCTGTGTCTTGGATTACCCTTTTGCCTCTGTCTCCTGCCTTGTTTGCCTGTTTGGACTGCCTACCTGTGTTTTGACCTTGCCTGTACTTTTGACGACGCTTGTGGATTACCCTTCTAATAAATACTGCATTTGGATCCTCAACCTTGGTGTCTCGGAGCAGTTTGTAACAGCTACAGTGCAGGGCATCAGCATGGAAGTATCAACATAAACAATTTATCATAGAGCCAAAAATATTTAATATACAATGCCAGGTTTATTAAAAGGAAAGAAGCTACAGCATATGTGAAATGCAGAAAAGAGAAAGAATACAGAAAATAATTATGTTAGGTGAAAATATTGTTAAAAAATGGATATGAGGTTATTTAATGACCTTCAGTTCACCCGTGTTTCCTACTACTCTGTCAGCAGCTTCCTTCAGAAATGTTGGAATCTAAGGAGCTTCCCCTCTGTTGTAGAGGGGTTATTTTGTCCCTCCTGAAATTACAGAACATTATCAATATTTTAACTAGTCTTTCGCGCTCCGTTAAGTGACGTCGTCGATTAGCAGCACACACATATTCGTTTAAATTAATTAGCCACCTTCCAATGACCCATTCAATTGCCAGCAAAAACTTTACAAAACTATCAAAACCTCTCATTTACACATAAATATGTGATTCAGCGTCTAAACTTTTATAAACACGAGCTTAAGTCTATAGAGTTAGCCTCGTTAACAGTATAACGTTAACGTTACCAGTTCTGAAAACGGTTGAGGTGCTAACGGACTTTTTCGAAGATACTATATTTCTATAAAGTAAATATTCAATAGAAGCGTGTCAATTACACTTAAGAAAAGTGTCAGGAACAGTTGTGTGTATTATTTGTGTGATTTTTATAGACTAAACTCACCTAAAGCAGTGAAAACAACAGTGAGAGAGGGAGTTTTATGGCTTGTCAGTTGTGTTGCTGCGCCATTTCCATGGCAACTCTGCGCCGCTCCAGTGTTTGAAATAGACTCGAATGTTCAACACGCACGGCCATTAAAACACGTCAAAATCACGCAACAAGAATGAACACATTACATGAATAAAAATGACGAATATTAAATCATGCATGTATAACTCATTTTTAAGTTATATGACTCGCTCAGGTGCAAAATGCCACTCATGGCACGTGATAGTGGGACAATTGTGGCACTTTTATAATTTAATGTTTTTATTGTTGATTTTGCAAACACGACGATTGAAAACATTGATACATTTAAAATCTTTGATGAATTAAGTAAATGTCCCAAATAATATTCAAATGGCATACATCACAAAGATAATACCTAATGCAATTATCTGTAAAGTTATCTGGAGACCAGTGGACCACGTCGCTACAACGTTCTCTGTGGGATAAACTAGCTACTTCTGAGGACGTGCCCACGACGTTTCTGGAACGTTAGCCAAGATTCTAAAAAATGAACTTTACCACGACGTCCTCACAACGTTCTCTGTGGGATAAACTAGCGACTTCTTTTGAGGACGTGCCCACGACGTTTCTGGAACGTGAGCCAAGATTCTAAAAAATGGAACTTTAACAGGACGTCCTCACAACGTTGTCATAAAGTAATGTCACGCATGACCAAATGACGACTAACTGACGACGTCGTCACAACGTACTGTGTTTGCTGGGCCATTACTTCGGGTCCCGGATCTGTTTAACGTTGTGTGTAATACCCGAGTCGATCGGACACCCGGCCGTGATCAGAGTCAGTCAGCGCTGTCCGTGTTTTGTAACATGCAACTTGTGCAATTAGAATGAGAAAAGTGTGAGGCCGGTTTCACACTGCATGCGTTAGCAGAGCGTAAGCAGCGCGTATTTTTTTCGGCGCCCATGTTAACAGATTAGGGCATTCACACCGCACGCAGAGGCGGCGCGGCAGCGCGTCGCAGAGCAGAAGCGGCAGTGCCGCGATCGTTTCGGCGCCGAGTCTATTTTTGCTGTGCTGCTGAATTAAAGCCACAGTGAATTGTTCTTGATCAAAATTGACCTGATTAACATGAAAAATAACAAATTTCACCATGAAATCATGTAGTGAAGTGGGAACACGGTCACATTCGCAGCAGACATATGCTGCCCTTCATAAATCAAAGCACGAGACAGACAGGGGTCGGAGGAGAAAACCGGAATAGGTGACAGAATGGAAGATATTCGTCTGTATTTGCAATACACACGCCACGGTTCAGCTGCGCGCGACAAACGCTGGCAGTGTGAAAGCACAACGGGCGCGCGCTGCTCCCGCTCTCCATACGCACAGCTTCTGCCCTGCCACTGCACTGCTTGCGCGTGCAGTGTGAAACCGGCGGGCGGAGTTAATGCAAGCGCACGGTGATCATGAGTTTTCCTGTTTCTATGTGTACAGTAGTAAATGCAAACACACTTCTCAAAATCTCAAACTGCTTGCAGCCTTGCACAGTGCACACTCACATTTAACATATTTCAAATCAGCAACAAAATCTGAGGTTCATAATAATTGTTCATAATAATATAATGAATTAATCGTCTTGTTATATCTATATTTCTGGTCAGACTCGGCTCAGAGATGATTTTAAATAAGTAATGCTACCGTCCCAGGCCATGGCTCTGAAGGAGCAATCATTATTACATTTCAAATGGGCAAAAATCAAAGAGATACAAAATCAAATCTCGAGATACAAAAAAATGCAAAACTGCAAAAGTTGCATTTGTCATCTGTCACCGTGACAACAAGTGGACTTTTGAAGCTGGAATAATGAGTGGATTAAGCATGCTCGGCAAGAGAGGAATAACATGGATGGAAATTTCTTGGCAAGAAGGATTGTATGCATCACAGACAGGTAGCCTACAAAGGAGAAGACTGCTAACTAGAGGCAAGACAAAAAGTTGGGTAGGTAGGGTAAAGTGGGGGAAAACGCCCCATACTGTTTTTCCCAAAATAACCACTAGATAAAATCAAGATACGTTTTTGTTGTTGCTATGGACTACGTTGACCAGAGTGATGTAGAAGTTTTCACCGCGAAGCTTACACTGGTGATGTACCTGTGAGAAAACAGATTTCACGTTAAGTTATATAATTTTTCACAGTAAGAAAAAAAGTCTTTTAAAGCTTGTTGTTTTGCAGAACATCAGAGTTATATACACTCACCTAAAGGATTATTAGGAACACCTGTTCAATTTCTCATTAATGCAATTATCTAATCAACCAATCACATGGCAGTTGCTTCAATGCATTTAGGGGTGTGGTCCTGGTCAAGACAATCTCCTGAACTCCAAACTGAATGTCAGAATGGGAAAGAAAGGTGATTTAAGCAATTTTGAGCGTGGCATGGTTGTTGGTGCCAGACGGGCCGGTCTGAGTATTTCACAATCTGCTCAATTACTGGGATTTTCACGCACAACCATTTCTAGAGTTTACAAAGAATGGTGTGAAAAGGGAAAAACATCCAGTATACGGCAGTCCTGTGGGCGAAAATGCCTTGTTGATGCTAGAGGTCAGAGGAGAATGGGCCGACTGATTCAAGCTGATAGAAGAGCAACTTTGACTGAAATAACCACTCGTTACAACCGAGGTATGCAGCAAAGCATTTGTGAAGCCACAACACGCACAACCTTGAGGCGGATGGGCTACAACAGCAGAAGACCCCACCGGGTACTACTCATCTCCACTACAAATAGGAAAAAGAGGCTACAATTTGCACGAGCTCACCAAAATTGGACAGTTGAAGACTGGAAAAATGTGCAGGCTGGTGGTGGTGGTGTAATGGTGTGGGGGATGTTTTCTTGGCACACTTTAGGCCCCTTAGTGCCAATTGGGCATCGTTTAAATGCCACGGCCTACCTGAGCATTGTTTCTGACCATGTCCATCCCTTTATGACCACCATGTACCCATCCTCTGATGGCTACTTCCAGCAGGATAATGCACCATGTCACAAAGCTCGAATCATTTCAAATTGGTTTCTTGAACATGACAATGAGTTCACTGTACTAAAATGGCCCCCACAGTCACCAGATCTCAACCCAATAGAGCATCTTTGGGATGTGGTGGAACGGGAGCTTCATGCCCTGGATGTGCATCCCACAAATCTCCATCAACTGCAAGATGCTATCCTATCAATATGGGCCAACATTTCTAAAGAATGCTTTCAGCACCTTGTTGAATCAATGCCACGTAGAATTAAGGCAGTTCTGAAGGCGAAAGGGGGTCAAACACAGTATTAGTATGGTGTTCCTAATAATCCTTTAGGTGAGTGTATGATATGATATGAGAAGAGCCAGGCCTGTAGTTAGGGAGTACTTGTTGTTTAAGGAAAATATAATTATATTTTCAGAATGACATTTTTTTTTCCCAAACCTAGTCTGTGGGGTAAAATGCCCCCAGTACCCCACTATTCCCACTATCATAAATACTGTAGTTACCATGTTCTGAACATCACATTCTTTGTTTTCCCATCAAATGTAATCTAACTAAGATATTTTTGTTGAAATCCGATGGCTCAGAAAGGCCTCCATTGGCAGCAATGACATTTCCTCTCTCAAGACCCATAAAAGGTACTAAAGACGTCGTTAAAAAGGCCATCTCACTACAGTGGTTCTACAATAATTTTATGAAGCGACGAGAATAGTTTTTGTGTGCAAAAAAAATCAAAATAACAACTTTATTCAACTTTATTCTTGTCTTCCGTGTGGGCCTCTGACGTGAACTCACGAAGCACCACGACACATGCGCGAGAATATGACGTAGAGCCATATTCCAGATCAACAGGAATACCCAGCTAATGCACGACGTAACAGTTACATAATGTATTCGTCATTTTTTGTAATTTTATGACTTACTAATTGACAACGTAACTACTACATGCCCGTAATTTCATTACCATAAAACCAAATCTCATTACCATAAATACCAAATCTCTGAACGTTATAAGATTACCAACAACGTTCCAGATGTGTACTCCATACGTAATATTTTGGTAATTTCATGACTTAACTACAACGTCGCATGCTCATCAAATTACCAACTCACAACGTCACCAGTACGATCTCCTAACGTTATTAGATAACCAAGGACGTCCCAGATACGTACTATAGTCGTAATATATTGGTAATTCCATGATTTACTGGCAACGTAAGTGCTTGTAATTTCATTACCATCATTTGCAGGTTCTTTATATTATGTTCTAATTATCAGAATTGGCAATTTAAAATGTGTAATTAAACGTCAGACACAAGAATGAACTTTCCCTTAAGATAAAATGTGTTTCTTTTCAACAAGTAAGAATATGGACGATCTTTTTATATATAGTGACGTGCCATGTAACATACAGCGCGCACCTCCACAACTGAAGAGTTACGTAACAGTCACATATTTTTGTTAGCTGGGATAGGACAAAGGCAATGCGTTACAACATTTTAGCCACATTTTTAAAACATTTATTCTCTCATAACTTAAACTAAACATTCTTTGTAAAATTCATACAATTTTAAATAAATAAGCATAATGCTTATTTATGAATATATTATAGTCTACTGTATCATATTTAATACGCAACTTTCTAGGACCTATAAATTATCAATATGACCAAAACTTTGCTGAAAAACCTGTTGTACACAATCTACTTCATGCCTTCTGTCTTCTGATTGATAGTCCAGCCATTTTTTCATGTTAATGTAAATATCAAATATGACACAACAGGCTTTTGGGGAACATTTATTTGTCTATCTCTCAGTTATCATTGATTTGCAATGAATTGCATATATGAGCCATAAAAGCCTGATGTATAAATATGATACTCAACAAAAAACACACATGCATATGCTATATATATATATATACACAGATCAGGCATAACATTATGAGCACTGACAGGTGAAGTGAATAACACTGATTATCTCTTCATCACGGCACCTGTTAGTGGGAGGGATATATTAGGCAGCAAGTGAACATTTTGTCCTCAAAGTTGATGTGTTAGAAGCAGGAAAAAAAATGGGCAAGCGTAAGGATTTGAGCGAGTTTGACAAGGGCCAAATTGTGATGGCTAGACGACTAGACTCCAAAACTGTGGGGTGTTGCTGGTCTGCAGTGGTCAGTATCTATCAAAAGTGCTCCAAGGAAGGAACAGTGGTGAACCGGAGAGGGACAGAAGGAGGTAGCATCCATTGTGGTGATGCGGGTAGGAGTGGCCAGGTGGAAGTGACCCAGAGCTCAGCCATGCCGAATGCCCATGGCGGAGTTGACGGTGGTAGGAGCCATGATGGTGATTGATTCAGGGGGAGGACCGGTGGCAACAGAGCCTTGGGAGTTGGAGCCCTCCACGCAGACGAAAGTCCGAGGCGGTGATGGTGCGCCGATGACCTGGGCGGCCGCGACAGAGCCGCAGCGACAACCCCCTTAGGCGGAAATCCGGAGAGCAGAGGATGAGCTGGTGCAACCTAGGGCGGAGGTGAAGCCTGAGGGAGGGCGGAGCTTGCCGAAGCAGAAGAGGTGGAGGGCCGGAGAGTAGCGGCTGGCCCACAGGTCCGCAGCGGAGGCGTGGCGATGTCCGACCAAGGTCTGAGGGAGCCCGGAGAGTCCGAAAGCTTGATGGTCGACGCTGGAGTCAAGGGAGGAAGGAGCGTAGGCTGGGTGGGGATAACAGGACTGACAAAGAAGATTCAGATACAGGTTCAGATTCAGATAAGTTCCAGGGATAAAGGGAATAAATCTTACCACACTCGATTAAACTGTCCAATAAGTCCAGCCGGTGCTTGCTCTCAGTGGCGGGAGGGTGGATGGTGCTCGCTTCCATCCCCTCGAACTCCACGAGGACTCCCACGGCGATGGACGGTGACGTCGGCTCACACCCCGGTCAGACTCTCCATGGTGCTTCGGCTCCGGGCGATGGGGGGTGCTGTTTTCTCTTCCTTGGGCACGGGCTCACTCGGCGCGGCGGGCGGAAGCTTCCAGTCTGCAGGAAGCTCAGGCGTCATCGATCGCGGTGGTATATGGCTGGGCTCTGGCCGGGTTCTGGATTGGGAACGCACACTTTCCAGACATTTCAAGACGGCTTCCCTCCAAGTCAGTACTGTGGTGTCTGGGAGGCGGATGGTGTTGTGGAAGTTTGCCCCAATCCAGAACAGGGTGTTAAGGGATTCGTCCTCCAGAATGCTGTCACTGGCCAAAACACAAAAGTTCTTAACAAATGAAAAAAAGTCATGGCTATCCTGGGCCACGGTGATGAACTTTGTCTGTTCATTAAAAGTGGGCAGTCCGGTCATCTGTCACAGGTGTGTGCAGGCAGGAAGATGAATACAGATGAATGAAGTTCAAAACGTGGTTAGGCAGGCAGGCAGGGACCACAGGCAGGCTTAACATGGCAGTGACCACAGGCAGGCTTAGCATGGCAGTGACCACAGGCAGGCTTAGCATGGCAGTGACCACAGGCAGGCTTAGCATGGCAGTTGACCACAGGCAGGCTTAGCATGGCAGTGACCACAGGCAGGCTTAGCATGGCAGTGACCACAGGCAGGCTTAGCATGGCAGTGACCACAGGCAGGCTTAACATGGCAGTGACCACAGGCAGGCTTAGCATGGCAGTGACCACAGGTAGGCTTAGCATGGCAGTGACCACAGGCAGGCTTAGCATGGCAGTGACCACAGGTAGGCTTAGCATGGCAGTGACCACAGGCAGGCTTAGCATGGCAGTGACCACAGGCAGGCTTAGCATGGCAGTGACCACAGGCAGGCTTAGCATGGCAGTGACCACAGGCAGGCTTAGCATGGCAGTGACCACAGGCAGGCTTAACATGGCAGTGACCACAGGCAGGCTTAGCATGGCAGTGACCACAGGTAGGCTTAGCATGGCAGTGACCACAGGCAGGCTTAGCATGGCAGTGACCACAGGCAGGCTTAGCATGGCAGTGACCACAGGCAGGCTTAGCATGGCAGTGACCACAGGCAGGCTTAGCATGGCAGTGACCACAGGCAGGCTTAACATGGCAGTGACCACAGGCAGGCTTAACATGGCATAACATGGCAGTGAGCACAGGCAGGCTTAACATGGCAGTGAGCACAGGCAGGCTTAACATGGCAGTGACCACAGGCAGGCTTAACATGGCAGTGACCACAGGCAGGCTTAACATGGCAGTGACCACAGGCAGGCTTAACATGGCAGTTGACCACAGGCAGGCTTAACATGGCAGTGACCACAGGCAGGCTTAACATGGCAGTGACCACAGGCAGGCTTAACATTGCAGTGACCACAGGCAGGCTTAACATTGCAGTGACCACAGGCAGGCTTAACATGGCAGTGACCACAGGCAGGCTTAACATTGCAGTGACCACAGGCAGGCTTAACATGGCAGTGACCACAGGCAGGCTTAGCATGGCAGTGAGCACAGGCAGGCTTAACATGGCAGTGACCACAGGCAGGCTTAACATGGCATAACATGGCAGTGACCACAGGCAGGCTTAACATGGCAGTGACCACAGGCAGGCTTAACATGGCATAACATGGCAGTGACCACAGGTAGGCTTAACATGGCAGTGACCACAGGCAGGCTTAACATGGCAGTGACCACAGGCAGGCTTAACATGGCATAACATGGCAGTGACCACAGGCAGGCTTAAAATGGCAGTGACCACAGGCAGGCTTAACATGGCAGTGACCACAGGCAGGCTTAACATTGCAGTGACCACAAGACTGAAGGAACGGGAGGAACTTAAATAGTGAACACAATGAGGATAATGATGACACAGCTGACACAGATGAACGAATAACAATGGTAACCAGGGAGACAGACGAGTGGCGGGAAACAGAACAAAGGAACATGTGACAGATACAAACAGAAAGTCCAAACACAAACAGACATGTGACAGTAATGCATGAACTGGGGTCCGTTCTTCATACGTCGCTAACTCAGTTAGATGGATTTGATTGTTGAAGATTTGGCATGATCTTGGATTGACTCATCCTGGACTTTCTGTCATAGCATTCTGTCCTTAAGCTTAAACCTGCTCAGGACTTTATTTCAAGAGTTCCTTACTGAACCAGGCGGGCAATAATAATTTTAAATAATAATAATAATAATAATATAAAAATGTATTTGAAAATAATATTATAATGTTGTGTATAATACTATAGACACAGCCACTTGATTGAGAGATTTATTTTTGATAGAATAATTACTTAATAATTTTATTGGAGTCTTACACATATGCTGTACAGTTACTCTGAGCCGTGCATTAATTTGAGTGGTGACGGATATTATGGGAGTGGCTTGATGCAGCGCAGGAGATGCAGATAACTTGATCTTGACCCTTAAGAAACAAACTAATTAATGCTGTCACGTAACAAATCTGTGTAGGATTTGAGGGCGCACCAGACACAAATGAATCTTCCAGATGATTCGTTCAAATATAATTCCACACAAAACCCAACTCAACACTCCAGACCCCGAATCAACAAGAGTGGGCTCCATTCTGTCTGTGCAAAAACAAAACAAAACCCACACTTTATGGCCTTGCAAGCTTTGGGCCACACCAAGATAACGGCAGAGGTTGTTTGATCCCCAAGACAAAGAGCCAAAACAGATCCCTTCTTCTCAACGACCTTTAAATGAATTTTTAGTGACACGGTTAAAATCCACAGGAAAACCCACAGAGACTGTTGTTACATATAAACTGCATCAAATCGTTCAAAAAGAATGATAGCCGGACTTACGTTCAAACAGCCTTCTACTGCATAATTCTATATCATGTCTATAACCAATACACGTGACCATTATGCATATATATCACTCACAATTCATGTAATTGTTATAACTATTGAATGGCTGACTGAAAGTGCCTTGCTTGGTATCAGTATGATTGTATGCTCATAATTCAGAAGATGGCTTGATTGAAATCTGTGTAGAATGTATTGTGTTCTTATAATAAGAAATCATGTCTGAATGCACTCTCTGCTTAGAGCGGGAAGTTAGGAGATCATAGATAACAGGTAATTTATGGGAGGGATGGGGATGCAGTCACCTCGGAACCAAAGATGATACCTAATTGGTCAGAACCTATCCAGGAGGATGGACAGATATTTGAGTTTAAAATCTCAGAACACGAACAAAGACAACAGAAGAAGACAAGACAAAAGAAAACAGAGACAACATGACGAATAGATGATCGGACGAAGACGATCGAGGCAGACCAAGATCCGAGAAAATGGGTTAACAATTTCATTCAAGCCATCTAAACACTCTCGCCTCACTTTCCTTTCCTTTACTTAGTTTCTTGTCTTTCCGTTGAGTCTTGTGTTCTAAGTTACGTTTTGCCGCAAAGTTTGGATCAATGATTCTACAGCCAAGCGCGCTTCAACTTCAAACCTCCACGAGACTTTCCATCCATCCGCCAACACGCCACGTGATTGGCTTCCCAAGACGTTGATCAAAGACACGACAAGGCCGTCAGAGTCCTAGAGTCCTACATCTGCTTCAAATTGAATTAAAAATTAAATGAATTGCTAATTACAACTTTGAAATAAAAATGTAAAGGGTGTACAAATACTATAAAATTGTGAATATAAATAATTGGGAATCATGGTTAAAAAAAAAACAGTGCACATTTTATTTATCTATTATAACTTTTATGTTGGTTTGGTCGTTTGGCTGTTTCCATATAAAGGTCCAGAAATTTGTGTGTTTTTTTAATTTGTCACATTTTTGCCAGGTGTCTTTTTTAATTATATGATGTCATTATGTTGTTGTCTTGCCGCCAGCCAATCGCTGCATTGCTGATCATGGTTTCGAGTATCGATGCATCTGCCCTCTTTAGGGAACACAGGAACGTGCAGTAATCTTAGACAACTTAATCCAGATATTTTAATCCAATCCGCAAATTCGTTTGAAGAACCAAATTAGCCAGAGATCAGTTATCACGATTAGAAGATCTGGGATCTGTCAAATAATCTCAGATGTATTAAGCGAGGTACGAAGAACGGACCCCTGGTCAATAGTGATGTTTTTTTAATCCAGCAATTCCAGTTGAAATTTCTGAAATTTTTGAAAAGTCTATATGAATAAAGATAGATATTTCTCTAAGCACAATTCAATTTATATTTTATTGTTTAGTTAATGTTATTTCTACAGATTTCCTCAAGATCCAGTAAATTAACATGCACAATCATTTTTGAAGTTTGTTCCTGTTATAAAGTTTCTCCCCTAAAAAGATCCTCAATCATCTGTTGGTTTGTGTTTCAGGTGTTTCAGAAAGTCAGTGGAAGAGGGAGAATGTGTCACTTTAGATCCTGGTGTAATAAGAAAACCAAATGATGTGATGACGTGGTATTTTAATGACATTCTCATCACTGAAATCACTGGAGATCAGAGTCAGATCTGTACAGATGATCAGTGTGAAGAGAGATACAGAGACAGACTGAAGCTGGATCATGTGACTGGATCTCCGACCATCACAAACACCAGAAACACAGACACTGGAGAATATACAGTGAAGATCAACAGCAACATCCATCATGGTCACTACAGCATCTTCTCCACCAGTGTAAAGATCTTCAGTGTTACTGTCACTAGTGAGTAATTTGGGCATTTGGAAGGAAAAACACTTACAGAGGAATGCAAAAAAGATTGTATTAATAAATATTTTTATTTTAATATCTTAATGACTTACTGAAGCATTGCTACTTTTGACTTCACTGTATGAAACTGTGATCTACTTTAAACTGAATCAGATTTAGATTTACTCTCTCAGACTGTCTGATAGTGTTGGTTATAGATCAATCTGACAGATTCACTCACACTAATGACTCTCTGTCTGTTCCAGTTTCGGGTCTGTCTTCAGGTGCTGTAGCAGCACATGACATCCTGCTGCTGGTGTTTCTAACTGCAGCTTTTGCTGGTTTTATTTATCATCAATACAGGAGCTTTAGAATGAAGTCCAAGAATGAGGTAAGATACTAGTGTAGTGTATCTTTGTAGAAAATTCTGACTTATCCAATGAACGGTTATCGAGTAAATCTTGTTCACTAATAGATGACATATGTGCTGCTTTTCTGAGTTTCTATAACCTTTAAATGATACTGTTCATTTAACTCTGACTCTTTATCTTCTGTGATTTGTTTTCTTACAGAAGAAGAAAGATGGAGGTCATATGATTTGAGGGGATCCCAGCAACATCAGGGTTTATCGATCTTTTGTTTATCGAGTTTGATGTTGTGTTCCTATTTATTTTTATTTTTATTAATATATATATTTTTTCTATTTTATTTGCATTTAAATCACATATATTCTACTTTATAATCTAAGTTATTAGTGACAAATGCTTTGTGATAGTTAAAGATGGAAACACTCGATTCCTAAGACAAACCTTAGCTCTCAGGTTATTAGTTGATGGTGTTTTAACATCAGTAACAAAATGTTTATAATTTACATAATGAGCTTCATTCCCTTATAAAAGACACCAAGTATCTAGTCTTATATCTTTGTCTTTTTCCCTACGTTTATGTGAACAGTTTATGTGTTTTATTGTGATTCAGCTAACAATGAATACGTGTTGCTTTTAAATAAACCGTTTCAGTGATATAAATGATCATAATTTAAGCTTTCACTGAAAGGATTGCTTGATAATCATGTGCCAGTTTTATTTTAGTATAGTATTTAGTATTATTATAGGATGATTACTTATAGTACATATACAGTTAGAGTTGATATTTTGAATTAGTTTTGAATTATTATATTTTCTGTTTAAAATATTTAGTAATTTTGTTGTCATTTTTATGCGTTTTTAATAATATTTTTATAGTTTTATTTCAGTTTTAGTAATTTTACTAGCTACAACCTTTATTATTATTATTATTATTATTGTTATTTCAGTAAACATTTATTTTATTTCAAATAACTACAATGTTCTAGTTAACAATATTAACCCTGGCATGTATGTAATTTCAAAGTGAGATAAATGAAAAAGACTGTCCTACTTTTTAAAAAACAAAACATGGATCTTCCCTAATCATATTCCCTGAGTCTGTCCCTTGAGAACAACACCTGTTGAATGTTTATTTCCTGCTGTGTTTTCTGTTTTGAACACTAGTTGGCTCAGGTGAATTTACTGGTCACGTGACGCCACTGATTCTGTGACAGGCAGCTGTATGAACCTCAAGAAAATTAAATTAATAAATGAAGTCGATAAAGATTCACTGTAGATATTAAAATTATATTTTATGTACTGGATCTTTATTTTAAATCCATCATAAATCCATGATTATCCATGGTTGTTATAGCTAACCATAAACGCTTTTTTTTTACTTTAATTTAAATGTAATTTATTAATTAAAAAAATATATATTTCAGCTAGTTGCCAAGGCAAAAAAGAATTTACTTTAACTTGATGTACTAAAATAACTAAAACTGAAATAAAAATTGATTTTAATATATTAAAAAATGATTTGAAAAAGACAAAAAAACACAACAAAATTACTGAAACTTTAACTGAAATTAAAATATCAAAAACGGAACATATTCAAAATATGGATTAAAACTATATCAAAAACAATAAATGTATATTGTTACTTTTGCTGTTCGTAATTTGTCCACAGTGAGACGCCATATAACAAGCGGTGAAGTTGTCATGACTACCGCTCCATATGATTCATTTTAGCGATTTGTTCGCCCAAATAAACGATTAAAAAATCATTTTAATGAATTATTTTGTTAAATACTGCGGTTTATCACTACATTTTCGACTGCCTAGTGATAAAATACATAACTAAATTTGACAAAAAAATATATTTGACAACATCTTGAAGAGATTGCGGACAACAGCACTTACTAATTACCGCGTTCTTAAGCTCCAACCAAAATACGTGAACGACAGCCACTTAAAACTAGAACAAAAAATATGTTTACTATATTGAAAAGGGCATTTAATCTCGTAATATCGTTACGTAGAACGCATCGCGCGCGAGATCTGTCCTCGCGCGCACTTCCTCGTGGAGCCGCATCACGCGAGTGGAAACACCTTCAACACGTCCACACGCAACTACACACAGAAGAGGAAGAGAGAGAGAGAGAGAGGGAGAAAGGGAGAAAGGGAGAAAGGGGGCGGTGAATCGTTTGTCACCCGCATACTTTCTTTCTATACGTCCTCTTCTCTCCCTGAATCTCTAGTGTTTTCCTCTAACATGGCTGCGCTCTCAGCCTGGTTCTGGAACGAGCGCTTCTGGCTTCCGCACAATGTCACCTGGGCGGATCTGGCCGACCCCGCACCCGGGGTGGAGTACCCGAAAGCCGGCCACTTGCTCTCTGCGCTGCCGCTGGCCTTGGGGATCTTCGCAGTGCGGATCATTTTCGAGAGGTATGATTTAGGTGTGATGGCAAGCTTTTAGCGTGTTTGGCATTGATTTGATCATCAGGAAAAATATAAACTCAACTGATTTATCAACCTTTTAAACTCGCATCACATGCTCTTAATGTTAAACGCTTAGCACGTGTCTTTTAAAATGAGTTTTTTGGTAAGAACATTTGAACATGAGCGATTTCAAGCCTCCTGGTCATGAACTCCCAGCCAGATGCATCTGTCAGCTGACCAGCTTAAGGCCTAGACTCAGAAAAGAGGATTGCGTTCACTGGTCAAAAAAGTCTTTATTATGTGTCTTTTTTCACCCCCTACCTTTACAAACCCACTCTCCCTCATGCTTGTTAGACACACTTCCTTGTTGAGCAGAAGTGCTGGAATGACTATAATATCAGAAATGAGTGATAAATGAACACCACACCTTTAGAAGAGCCTGTGTTGTGTGTACTGTAATGAATAAGTCTAAAGTGGGCTTTGAATTCAAGCGAGCTTGAATAGTAGTGACATTTGTTTTTGTCCGACTGTGGGAAAGCTTGCTTTTAAAGGGATAGCGCACTCAAAAATGAACTGCATTTTTATGTCATCATTTACTCACCTACATGTTTCTTGCAAACTGTTTGATGCTCATTCTTATGTGGAACACGACAGGAGAGCCTTGGTGCAATGTTCACGCTGCTCTTTTCCATACAATGAAAGTGAATGGGGACTCGCACTGGCAAACTCTGAAAACGAGAAAAAAACACTAAAGTGACAACGGTGCTATGCGAAAAATTACTTGCATTTCTGTGTGTTCGTTAAACTATACTATCATATGTGACCCTGAACCACAAAACCAGTCATAAGGGTAATTTTTTAAAACAAATTGAGATGTATACATCACACGAAAGCCGAATAAATAAGTTTTCCATGGATGTATGGTTTGTTATGATAGGACAATATTTGGCAGAGATATAACTATTTGAAAATCTGGAATCTGAGGGTGCAAAAAAATCAAAATATTGAGAAAATCGCCTTGAAAGTTGTCCAAATAAAGTCCTTAGCAACACATATTACTACAAATAATACATTTTTGATATATTTACGGTTGGAAATTTACAAAATATCTTCATGGAACATGATCTTTACTTAATATCCTAATGATTTTTGGCATACAAGAAAAATCGATAATTTTGACCCATACAATGTATTGTTGGCTATTGCCACAAATATATCCATGTGACTTATGACTGGTTTTGTGGTCCAGGGTCACATATAGTTGTAGAAGAGAGTCCACTACTCATATGGACTACTTTATCAGTTTGAGTGTGAGTAAATGAAGACAAAATCCTAATTTTTGGGTGAACTACTCCTTTAATAGACACGATTCTAATTTTATGCAAGTTGCACCAAACCCCAGGTGTCATAACATGATCCTGTTATGTAAGCTCCACCATCACTCTATCTGCTGTTGGGTTTCTGCAGGAGGAGCATTGAGCGTCTTGAACTAATATTTTAGATTTAGGACTAAGAATAGGCTGCAGAAACATTCCAAAGCTGAACGTTTGGTGGGTGGGATCTCGTCTGACGTCTAAAACCCAGTGTGCGTGAGAAAAAGTGGGTTTGATATGCTTACAAGAAGTACTGTCGTGTTAGATGGTACTGTTTAGCATATTATTCAATATATATTCATGTTTCATGGTATTTGACTGGTACATCAAGGTAGTTTGGTTAGTTGGTCTGGCTTCTTTAGGGTTTGTTGATGTGGAGTATGAGAAGTATGAAGATCTCGAGGAACCTGTTAGGAGAAACTTCTTTGGAAGCTTTCTTTCATACCGATCCAGTTGAGGTGAAAGTATTTGGTGGCTTTGAAGTCTGGTCACACCGGTTCTGTTTAAACGGTTGAAAATGTATTTTTGACAAGTTTCGCTCATGGTTTGTGGCAATCACTACAAATAGCAAACGAAACTAGTCCTCAGAACTAGCTCAGATGCAAGGTATTGTCCCAAATGTGGTTGGTTACTTCTGATGCTTTGAAATATCTATGTGTTTAAGGTTACAATATTATTTTTAAGTATATAAAGTGAATTTTTTTCATGACACATTTATTTTGGGTCCAGTTTTGCTCTGTTTTGTCTTTGTCTTTATGGTTGTAAGGTGTAGACAGTGTGATGAATATTTTTTTTTTTTTTTTTTCCCAAGTAACAGAAAAAATGGTTTTGTTTAATTGAATATGAGATGGGATAAAAAAAAATGTATATCAATGCTTTTGCGTTCGTTGGCAAAATGTTTGCGTTCCTCCGAGATACTTTGCGTTCGCCCGCGAATAACACAAAAGTTTTGCGTTCGCCCGCGAATAACGCAAAAATTTTGCGAGCGTAAGCAAAGTTTCTCTGGGGGAACGAAAAGGTTTTGCGAGCGAACGCAAAGTTTCTCTGGGGGAACGTAAAGGTTTTGCGAGCGAACGCAAAGTTTCTCTGGGGGAACGTAAAGGTTTTGCGAGCGAACGCAAAGTTTCTCTGGGGGAACGTAAAGGTTTTGCGAGCGAACGTAAAGTTTCTCTGGGGGAACGTAAAGTTTTTTTGGGGGAAAGCTAAGGTTTTGCGAGCGAATGCATTGAAAAATGTTTTTCCTCGCATCCATTTTTTTTATTTTTTTTTTTCCCACCACCATGTCCCTTTAGGGGCTCCGTAGAATCCGGACAGACCTCATTCTTGTAGAAGAACTTGTAAATAGTCATTATGTCTCTTGAGGAACATTGTGTTGATGTGCCCTTCATGGTTTCTGAAGCAGATAGCAGTCGTTCAGTGTCATGCATGAACATACGACGTTGACTCTCAGTGAATTGGACCTCTTTTGTTGTGCAGGCCAACTTGAGCGTTGTCAGGCACACACCCCTGTCATGTTTCACTATGTCCTCATGTCTCGGGTCCGACCGAGCCCCTGAGGAGGCCAATTAGCATAGTTGGTCCAGAGGGGGTTGGTCTGGTTCCAGCAGGACGTCTGCATGCAGTCGGTCAGGATGACATCAGCAGTCTCTCTCTCTCTTCATTTATTCATCAGCGGTGATTGCAGACTACAGATAGTGTTGATGTGCTTTAACAATGAGGTGTTGCACACTTAGATGGTGCATCTAACATCTAAACCTTTATGATTGTTTTTTCAGTTTTATTTTTTTGTTATTCTTTTATTTTATAATTCTGTCCTTGTCCCCTAAATTTTTTTATTCAGGCAGAAAAATTTTAATATTCAATTGAACTGTGCTATTAGCTCAATTTCACATGCTTTTTGCATTTCTTTATTCCCTGAGGACTCAGACTTTCACTCAACCTTCATTCGCTCCAGAACGATTACTCACACACTCACACAGAGACACACACACACAGAGACACACACACACACACGCACACACAGAGACACGCACACACAGAGACACGCACACACAGAGACACACACACACAGAGACACACACACACAGAGACACACACACACAGAGACACACACACACAGAGACACACACACACAGAGACACACACACACAGAGACACACACACACAGAGACACACACACACACACAGAGACACACACACACACAGAGACACACACACACACAGAGACACACACACACACAGAGACACACACACACACAGAGACACACACACACACAGAGACACACACACACACAGAGACACACACACACACAGAGACACACACACACACACACAGAGACACACACACACACACACAGAGACACACACACACACACACAGAGACACACACACACACACACAGAGACACACACACACACAGAGACACACACACACACAGAGACACACACACACACAGAGACACACACACACACAGAGACACACACACACACAGAGACACACACACACACAGAGACACACACACACACAGAGACACACACACACACAGAGACACACACACACACAGAGACACACACACACACAGAGACACACACACACACAGAGACACACACACACACAGAGACACACACACACACAGAGACACACACACACAGAGACACACACACACAGAGACACACACACTTGCACAAGGTCTTATTCACGCAGCACTTGTTTGGGCTCATTCTCTCAAAGGAATGTGTTCAACTGTCGTGCCGTTAACGTCAGATCATAATGACTCCTCAGGAGTGACTTTGGCATTCAGAGACGGTTGCTCAAGAGGTTTAGGTTCTGGAAATGTGTCATCACCCGTTTCCAGGATCCTTTCCTCTAGAGTTCAGTCTGTCACTGAATAGTTAATGCGGTAGTTCTCCTCTAGACAGCTGTTGTACTGTGGGTCAACTGGGTTTGAGTTAAATATTGTCTTCATCCCCTGGTTCCCCAGACAAGGCTTAAAGTGGAAATGAAGCAGTCAGTCAAGTTTACATTATTTAGTAAACTGATTTCCGCTATAATTAAAAAATTATATAACAAACACGATTAGTGTAACCATTTTAAAGAAAAAAAGGATGTTTTGTTATAGCTTTTGAAGCAAGGGTGCCGAAAACAATGAAAACAATGTTTGGGATTCCACGATCAAAACTTCGTGATGTAGACAATTTGATGTTGGATATTCATCCAAATTATAACAGGACGCTCCAGTGTTTACACTCGGACATATAAAGCATTCCCACCTCCAACATGGGGTGAGCACGTAATACATGGTCCAGATCAGCCTCCTGACAGCAGGTGGACTATGACACGGTGGGCAATCGGCGTACACCATCCACACTTACACTAGGTAGTGTTTCCAACCCGGTCTTCACCAGCGGGTTCACGACTTCTTCTTCCACCCGTAACGGTAGTACTGCTCAGTCCCCTCGCCGTATCGGCACAAATGCATAAGCAATTTGAATTTATTATGGGCTCAACAGTCCTTTCAAGTTCACCTTCCTCCATTTCAAAACAAGTGTGTGTTAAAGGTGCTGTATGTAAGTTTTTGACTGTACTAAAGCATAAAAACACTATAATATGTTTGCAGATATTTAGGAAACATGCTAAGTTAACATACTTGTTTCTCTGAAAAACACTGCTACAGCCAGTTATTCTACTTTGAAATGTGTGTGTCGGAATGTCTGTTTTTGTTTTGGTCTGTGCGATACCGCACGCCACCAGTTTACCCAATAGTATTTCGACACCACAGGTTGCCAGTTGGCGGAAAACACAGTGTATTGCAGCCATGGAAGCCAGCAAACAAACTGGATCAGAGATCGCAGAATCTACCCGACCTAAAAATCCTCAGCATCCATCTAAAAATCTCTATAATCGGAAGCACATTAAAATGCGAATAAATCAACTCATCAACTTATAGTGAAGTCTTCTCGTCTTCCATTGTCAATTGCGCTCGTTCCTGTTGCGTGTCCTCAAACTGGCAATCTGTGTGAGCGTCAAGTCGGAGGAGGGGGCGGGGCAAACAATTTTTTGAATTTGGACTGCAGTACCCATTTCAACCACTAGCTTTCGTTCTTGCATACAGCACCTTTAAAAAAGTAAAGAAATGCTTATATCACTTCACTGGCCAACAGAGCAAACCACCTCCGTGACGTCACACGCTGTGGTATTGCAAGATGACGGCACCCTTGCTCCAAAAGCTTTAACACAACATCCTTTTTTTTTTTCTTTAAAATGGTTACACTAATTGTGTTTGTTATACATTTTTTTATTAAAGTGGAAATCAGTTTACTAAATAATGTAAACTTGACTGACTGCTTCATTTCCACTTTAAGACTAGTCCCAGACTAAAATGCATGTTTGAGCTGTTTTAAAAGCAAGTTGCACTGATATCTTAAAATATGTCAGTGCCATTGTTTTGTCTCAAGATGCACACCAGTAATGTTTTTTTTTTTTTTTTTTTTTCAGGGAAAAGCTACTTAAGTGCCCTAATTGAACTAAGGCCTAATCCTGATTTAAGATAAGCCCTGTCTGTGAAACCATATGTGTCAAAATTGATTACATCATTCCATCTAATTAACAATCAGTATATTTAATTGAATTATATGTTTACATGGGATATATGAGTTATTTTTTGGAACATAAGAGCATCTGCAACATTTTTGGAATTTGACAGTTTTCAGTTCTGACCGAGTCAGTGCATTTTTTTTCACCCCTTGGAAAATCAAGGTATTTCCTGCATTGGTTTTTTTTTTTTTTTTTTTCTTTCTTTCTCCTCCCTTAAAAGTGATGCTTTTTTTTGGAGGGGTGGTCCAAAATTTCATGTCCATTTAATAAATTGTAATTGAATCCAGTTGTGACCAAATTTGTGATTTATTGATACATCACATTATTTATAAATTAATTGTAGTTGATGCATGTGAATACCTCACGATTCTTGAACTGAATCGTAACCAAATGTCTGATTCCATGATGCATCACATTATTTACTTAAACTGTTAACTTAAACAGTGCATTCACACATTTGGTAAAGAATCAAAATAGTATTTGTGCCCAAATTTTGTTTTCTGCGTTACATTTAGTAAAGAATTGTAAATCTAATTGTTGTCAGTGAATATTTACACCCATAGCTTTAGCTTAAGAATTTAATAGTGAATGCTTGTGGATGTGATTATCAGGGATTCGTTAATTGTTTTATGTAAGTTAACCTTGAGATATCAAATAGTTTTTTGGCCATTGAGTTATCCATAGTCCCTCTTTTGGTGTCATGTTGGCCTGAAACACAGAATGAGTCTCCGCCCACTCAGGACATAATCAGGTCATGTTTCACTTATCGGAGACGCAAATCGAGTTAGTGAGAAAATGCCAAACGTTGTTAGCCCGCCTGTCTTGGCATGGCGATGTTGCAAACACAACAGCCAAAACTTGAACAATTCAGAATCCCTACTATGACAACATCAGCAAAATCTGTGCCAGAAATGATGTGTGTGACGGCGGTGATGTAATCTGCATGAATCAACCGCTCAGCTTTTGACCCTGAGCTGTTACGGATGCCACACTTCATCCTGTTTTACATCAAATCCGAGTTTTAATGCTGTTCTGTGTTTGTTGCAGAAAGTCTTCAAACCCTTATCCAATAAGGATAATCCTTAACCAGAATGCAAATACTCTACTTCCCTTTCATAGTCTATATATAGTCTGTCGCTTCAAAAAGTGATGTTCTCTCTCTAAACATTAAGTTAAGATGCATTTACTTGAGAGGTAAAATGACTTCTCATTTGTATAATGTAGATCTCAAAAAATGAATCTCTCCTAAACTCCAAGGACCCTGATTAGGGTCCGGAATGACGTCATCAAGTAGGCCTATATACTTAAAATTTTAAATGTCTGTGGAGGAGCTCTCATATGTGGTACCATTTGAAAGCTTAGAATGTCTACTTTCTGGAGATATGCATCACTTTGGCATTTGTTTCACACAAAGTAACTTATTTACACTAAATTACTCTGGGTCCATTTTAGGGATGCGCCAATCTGATACTCAGTACCGGTATCAGCTGTGATACTGCCATTATTTGCCGGATCAGGTATCAGTCAGACAGGACCGATCCAAATCCGATACTGTGCGTATAATATTCTTTGTTATTGTTAAGCCCCAGTGCCCCACAAAAGACATAAAAACATTATAAAGCATCATCAACGCTTCGTGCACTATATTAAGTGTTCTGAAGCCATGCCATAGTTTAATGTGAGGTATAGATGAATATTTAAGTCATTAAATTCGAGTTCACGTGAATGCTTCCCTCCGCTGCGGCTGTCAGCGTTCGGTTACGACAGTCAACACGATGAAACTCTCCAAGATGATTCAATGTTCCTGTTATTATGCTTGATCTGGAGATAACGGTCTATGGTTTTGCATAAAATTACTTTATCTGGCTGGAGTTTATTGCTGTTTCTAAATCGTGTTACTTTCTATCGGGTGTCTGTTAGATCACAACACTGGATTAGAGATTGTATTGTTCTTCACACGCACGGTAACTGAAACTTTAAACTGTTAAAAGAAAAGGCTCAATAAAATATTGCATAGATAGATACACTATGCATCAATATATTTTCCCTTTGTGTTTTGAACTTTTCAGTGCGGACGGAGTGGGAGCGCTGTGACTCCATGTTGCTTCAAGCGCATCATCCTGCGCACGGGATGCGCATACGCGCTTTGTGCCGCTCTGTATTGGAGCCTTTCGTATTATAATACTTTTGCGCAATGAAAAATTATTAATAGCCTTTCTTGTTCTGCCCTATCTATAATATGTGGCTGCCTCATTAAAAAGCTGCGCTATACATTTTAAAATAAATGTCTTTTAATTTCTTAGTATATAGGCCCTATTTCTATAAATATATTTACTTGTTTTTTATTAATGTATTTTACAACGTGTAACATTTTACCAGATTTAGTGCTACACTTATTCACTTTTATTTGTTCCCCACTAAATGTTTAGATTTTATACAATTATTGTGCACTCGTGATTTTTCGAGAGTAACTTTAGCTGCTGAATTATCCACTAATCTAGTTTATCCAGCATCTAGTTTATATTGGTATTTTTGGCATATTATATATATTTTTTAATTTGTTGTTTTTCTTTATAATGAAGTTGTCTGTATTTAGTAGATTGGGTTTAACACACAAAAGAGTGATTATCAGTTCAACACACTGAGGTATAGAGATTCTACATTGAATTTTTAAACAAAACTGCACTGGTATCGGATCGGTATCGGCCGATACTCAGAATTTTTGGTATCGAATCGGATCTGAAAAAATGGTATCGGTGCATCCCTAGTCCAATTCCGCCTGGATTTGGCCTACCCAAATTGAAAAGCTTCCCATACTCACATACAGTGGTCTAAATACACAATTTTGGTGTCATTTTACAGGACACCATTTGAAGTTACATAAAACATTGCTGAAAGTGATAAATATTATAGTGTATGTTGTCTGTGCTATAATAAACAAACATATTATTATTATTTATTTTTTTTGATATTTTGGCTATAAATGTATTTTTGAAAGTGTATATCTCAGGCCCTGTGTGTTCTAGCACCCTGCAGACAGTTCTGGCTGTCTCCAGCATATGTTAGCAAACACTTTGGAATTTTTTCCACTTTTTGGGGTTTATTACAGTTGAGACAACATATACTTAAATGTTTATCACTTTTAGCAGTGTTTAATGTAACTTCAAAGGGTTTCCTGTAAAATGACTGTATGTGGGTATGGGAAGCTTTTCAATTTGGGTAGGCCAAATCCAGGCGGAAATCCCCAAAAATTGTCCCAGAGCTTAAGATGTTAAAAAAAGAAAAATTTAAATATACTTAATTCAAAGGGAAAACAAGATTATCTTACTCTACTGACAGACATTTTTTTTTTCTTGGTTTAATCTCAATTTTGATGAATTTCATAGAAATCCAGTCCTAATGTTTTCAGTGATTTTCCATCTCAAGTAAATGTGTATTGATATTTGTGATGGTAAACAGGACAAATACTGAGGACAAACAACATTTTTTGCAGTTTAAAATAGGGTTGAATTTTTGGAAACTTTCCAGGAGTTTATTGGAAATGTTCAGCCCCTTTGCAACCCTAGTTTAAAATGATAGTTGTGTGCAAATATCCGGCTTTATATACCCAACAAAAGATCACGTGTGCGGTGACAAGGCTTTCTATTGTCTCAAAGTAGGAAAAGCCCTCTGCCCACATGGAGTCTGTTCACTTGGAGCCAACAGTTTGTATCTTCAGACGTCCCACCAATGCAGCCCACTCTCCTGAAACAAAACACAGACGGACATGTGACTCGTCAGGTCAAGTCCGGCTACTAACTTTAATGAATGAGATTTTCGCTGAGACTGGCAGCACTGATGTCTGAGATTGTATTGTTCAAATCTTTTGTGCTTGGCTGTTGAACTAGCTGAGATTGTAGCGTTGTCCAAAGCCAAGCTCCAGTCAGCAGGCTAATATTTAGTTCAAACCCAACTGTCACTTTGACCCTGTCGTCATAAAGGGAGTATTGCGAATGTGTCAGACAGGGAATGTCACTGTTTACGCAACATGGTTTGCGTCTTAGACTTGTGCAAGCCAGCAATGCTAATTCTGGTGCACTGCTGAGACACTTAAAATGTCTTTCCTCCCTGTTTTAATTAAAACCCATTGGTAAAGTTTGCTTTTTATGGCGAGTGTCAGATTCCACAGTTTAGTATGTAGTTTGTGGGCCGGTGGCACAGTTTAACTGGCCTGGAGACATAGTTCACCAGTGTGTGCCAATTCTGGGTTAATGAACTGCTCAAAACAACCATTGTCAACACATTGCTACGCTGGCCATTGAGTACGTGGGGTCATTACGGAGCGGCGTATTTATCAAGCTGCTCACTGGTCTGATTTTATGGTTTGAGAGATGTTTTATATTAAGTTTAGAAGTTTTATATTAAGGACTTTGAGCGCAATTAACTGTGATGTTTTTGTTGTCATGAACAGTTTTGTTTTTAAATATTTAGCATCTGTTTTCGGCAAGTCTTTTGCCAGTGTTTCAAACCCATTTTGAATCTGTACATTTACAAAAAATGGCTAATGGAGGTTAATCCAGTACTAAATCAAGGAATTAATTATTATTTTGAAAATAGGTATGACCAGGTTGTATGTGAGATATCGAATTGGTCACTCAAGACTAATATTTATTGAAAGGGGAAGAGAAACCGGTTTATGATTTGTGTAAATCATATTTTAATTAAATGTCCATTTTTAAATGATATTTGACAACGTTTTTATTCAGAAAATATATTAATGGACATTTTTAAAAAGGTTTCTCCTGGAATAATTTTAGAATTTCTATCATATATTAAATTGAAAGATTGTCATTTTTATCATTATTGTTGCTTTTATTGGTATGTTTTTCAAGACAAAATTGTTAAATTATTGTAAACAATTTGTTGGTGATTATTGTAATCATATATTCATATATAATTTTTTTTTTTAAATATTGAAAAACTGTTGATTGCTATGAATATAGCCATTGCTGCTGATATGGTGTTAAATCATAAATAAATTTGCCAGTATTTCTGTATTTATTTTTAGTAAAATTTTCAATGTAAAAAATGAAATACAGTAAATAAAAATGATCAATTAGTTTTTTTTCCCCTTTTAAATGAACTACAATATTTAAACTACAACATTTCATGTTATTTATTGTTTATTTCACCATATTAACAATAAAAAGTAGTAGTAAACAAAAATATTTGCCTACATACAATTTTACTAAAACTTACATTTCAGTGAACATTTTTGTCTTCATGTGTGTAGAAAATCAATTAAATGTTTAATTCAGTATAAAACAGATTAAAAGAACTGATTTGTACCAACATTTTTTCTTGCTGTTAAAGTGTGTAATTTCTGTTCCACTTGTTTTGCCGAAATGTATTGCAAAATTTGTTGTTTTCGAACTGGTTTCCCTGAATACTTTTCTCTGTCTGCCATTGGTCAGCCAAACAGATCTTCCCGCCCAAAACGCACATCATTGGTTTAATTGGTGTTGTTATATTGGGCAGTTTGGGATGCTAGTTTTTGAACATGCCACAAAATCACAGTGTTTATAGTTTTCTAAGAAATCAAACTATAAATGGCTAAAACACACATGATCTTAGTTGCATCACAGGCACAAAACGTCTTTTTATTTAGCCAGGTTTCTTAGAAAATCATGTTCTTGCTGAGTTTTTATGAAAAGCCTCTTTAAACAGACATGAATGTTTGATTCTTCATAGTGTGACAAACCTCACCTGACAATGTAAGATGTTTGGGATCAGGCCATGCAAATGTGTTTCCATTATCCACTGCCAGTTTTCATTTGTTTACTTGTTTATAGATCTAAACGAATCTGAAATGCCAGAGTCATTAATGTTCCTGTCCTTAAGTTTTGTCAGCAGCTGCTGGCGTTCATTATTCAGTGAGTCAGAATGATTTGTTTTGCGTTCAGTGGAGTTTTAAGAATGTTGCTGGATTTTGCATGAGTCAAATAAACGTCTTGTTCTACTGCCTCAGAAATGCTGCTGATAAAGACAATGTGTTTCAGAACCGACTAGCTAAGTTTCTAAAGTTTGTTATAGATCACAAATCTCACCTGAGAATTCAGGGAGGAACCGGACCCCTTTTAACTAAGTTTTGGGAGGATTTTGTTCTGTGTTTTTCAAGCTAGCGAAAGTTAAAAAGTCAGTAATTAGCAACTGTACTTGACCGTTTGATTTGTCAGTTTGCGGAATCACTCGTGTGTAACACAAACAAACAATAGGGATGCACGATATATATCAGTCATCTTATCGGTATCGGCTGATATGTTCATTTTTAATGTTAATCGTTATCAGCCCAATACGAAAATTTGGCCGATGTATTAAAGCCAATAAATAATGATTATTCATTCAACTGAGACACTTCACATGTGCACTTTTTTTTTAATTGTTTTTTGTTATTCAGGAATGACAAAACAAATATTTTTTTCTTTATAATCAGGCACTAACTTAACCACCTGTGGAAGAAAACTACAACTTAGCTATCATCACTTTAAGGTAATCTTTTAGATCAAATAGGCCTAGCTCATAGTCTCCACTCCTAATTCATCCCAAAGGTGTTCTATCGGGTTGAGGTCAGGACTCTGTGCAGGCCAGTCAAGTTCCTCCACACCAAACTCGCTCATCCATGTCTTTATGGACCTTGCTTTGTGCACTGGTGCGCAGTCATGTTGGAACAGGAAGGGGCCATCCCCAAACTGTTCCCACAAAGTTGGGAGCATGAAATTGTCCAAAATGTCTTGGTATGCTGAAGCATTAAGAGTTCCTTTCACTGGAACTAAGGGGCCAAGCCCAACCCCTGAAAAACAACCCCACACCATAATCCCCCCTCCACCAAACTTTACACTTGGCACAATGCAGTCAGGCAAGTACCGTTCTCCTGGCAACCGCCAAACCCAGACTCGTCCCTCGGATTGCGAGACAGAGAAGCGTGATTGGTCACTCCAGAGAACACGTCTCCACTGCTCTAGAGTCTAGTGGCGGCGTGCTTTACACCACTGCATCCCACGCTTTGCATTGCACTTGGTGATGTAAGGCTTGGATGAGCTGCTCGGCCATGGAAACCCAATCCATGAAGCTCTCTACACACTGTTCTTGAGCTAATCTGAAGGCCACACGAAGTTTGGAGGTCTGTAGCTATTGACTCTGCAGAAAGTTGGCGACTTCTGCACCTCAGCATGCGCTGACCCCGCTCTGTGATTTTTACGTGGCCTACCACTTCGTGGCTGAGTTGCTGTTGTTCTCAATTGCTTCCACTTTGTTATAATACCACTAACAGTTGACCGTGGAATATTTAGCAGTGAGGATTTTACGAATGGACTTATTGCACAGGTGGCAACCTATCACGTTACCACGCTTGAATTCACTGAGCTCCTGAGAGCGACCCATTCTTTCACAAATGTTTGTAGAAGTGTCTGCATGCCTAGTGCTTGATTTTATACACCTGTAGCCATGGAAGTGATTGAACACCTGAATTCAATGATTTGGAGGGGTGTCCCAATACATTTAGCAATAGTGTATTGTATTGTGTCAGTGCTGTGAACTCAAAAGAAAAATAAAGTTCTAAATACTCATCAGTTCATTTTAATTTAACTAATTTGTTTAATTTCAATTTGTCCTACTCAAACCAATTAAGTATTTTGAGCGTTAGGGTTTACAGTGTGGTCAAATGTTGTTTAATCATTATAATTTGGGTTTGACTAGAAGGAAAGTAGATCAAAATAAAATCAGTTTAATGTAAAACACTTGACACAAGTTGAGTCTCAATCTAGATTAGTAGGAACGGCATGTAAATCATTTGATGGATAAGATCCTGTTTTATCTCTTCTTTCCTCCTGCAGGTGTATCGCAGGTCCATGTGCCTCCATCCTTCAGATCCAGACGGAGTTGAGTCGGAGAGCTCAGCCCAACGCCGTCCTGGAGAAAGTGTTTACATCTATCACAAAGGTATGCTTTAGTGTAATGGAAAATAAAGAGATAAGCCTTGAGAGACTGTGCATTTCAGAGATTTACCAAAGTGTTTTGGCCTAAACTGAAACTCCTAAAACTTATAAAATAAGACAATAGCAATATGATAAAATGTGTTGTAATCATAAACATTTATTCAATGTCCCATTCCTGTTTTTCCTCTTGTATGAACCTGTTGCTTCTCTGCTGTGCCTGTGTTTTATGAGACCATCAAGGCAATGTCATCATGGGCTTCAACTTTAGCCGAGAAACCGTGCATAGATACAACTCCAGCAGGTTTAGCATTACCCGATAGATGAATAGAGTAGAGACTCTATTGGGCGCAAAGTTGTAACATTTATCTTTACAATAACCAATGACTTCAATGACCCGTTTTGTTGAACTGCTGTAAATCTTCCTTATCAGCACTGAAACTGAGGTGTTTTGTTATGGGTGTAGAGCTTATCTGATCATTTTAGTTGGATCTAACTTTAGTTAGATCATTTCAATATGTGGCCTCATTTTTTCGTTTTGCTGGTTATTCTGTAGGTCTTTAAGTTCTGGGATTTTTATGTAATTTATGTACTAACTTAAAGACCCCCTGTGGTGAAAACTAAGTTTTTAATGTTGTTTATATGTCTGTGTGGTGTTTTTAATATGCTTTAAGACAAGCCATGTGTAAATTCATAAGTCAACACCATTGTTGAGTTTTTTTCTCTTTAAAACTCCAGCGAACCGAAGACGCGTTTTTGAAGTCTCAAAAACGCAGTTTGAAATGAACGGTGTTTCTGACGTCACAAACTACCTTGTAACCAATCACGTCACATGGGGGGCGGGCTTTGGCATATCATTAACAGGGGAGTCTCAAGAGAAGCCAGGTTTTCCCGCTATATATTTTCTGTTGATAAGAAAAACTGTAGATTTAGCAATATAGCAGGTGAATTATGTATATGGTGTATATTACGATGTTATGATGAACTATATGCCTTTATCCATTGACGTTCTAAGATGTTCAAGCGTTTCTAAGGATATTGACTGATAATGAAGGCAGACTGAGATTGTGAACGGGAACATGGTTTGTGTAACATTAGCAACACATTATCAGCTGTTTGATAACGCAGTCAAGCCAAAGGCTAATCGTAATTACTGTTGTGTGTCCGACATTGTATAGAGCGATACATAAAACGCATTACCATTCTGATACATCAACATGTAGATGAGCCTGTATAATTCACTCTTCCACTTCTTCTGAATCAGTTTCTGCTTCAAACATATATGGCTGAATTAAACCAGTATTTCCACTTGCCATTGTGCAGCGTTTACAGTAAAGTTGAGCGAGTGGATCTCTGAGCTGGTGTGAGTGAGTGGAGGCGGGACTAATTTACATATTCATGGCTCTGTGGTGTAGAGTTACATTCAAGCTATTTTAAGGCATAAAGAATTCTTTTCACATTAAAAAAGAAAAACGTTTAAAGGGTTAGTTCATCCAAAAATGAAAATTAGACCATGATTTACTCACCCTCAAGCCATCCTAGCTGCTCGGCCATGGAAACCCATTCCATAAAGCTTTCTACGCACTGCTCTTGAGCTATACTGAAGGCCACATGAAGTTTGGAGGTCTATAGCTATTGACTGTGAATTGTGGCAGTGACTTGTTGGGTCATTTTTGAAGTCCATAAAAGTGCATCTATCCATCATATAACTGCTCCACACGGCTCCGGGGGGTTAATAAAGGCCTTCTAAAGCGAAGTGGCACGTTTGTGTAAGAAAAATATCCATATTTAAAACTTTATAGACTAAAATAACTATCTTCCGGCAGCGGTCAGCGGTAGCAAGTTGACTTGCGCTAAAAGAGTAACCCCTGACGCGATGTACAGACGCATCGCAAGCTTAGGGTTAGGGTGGGGGCCTACGCCTCTCGCAGATAGGGCTGGGCAACAAACTCAAGACCCTCTTCTCTTATATCGAAATCCTCCGCCATTTCTCTTTAAAAATTCTCGTTTTAGACTCTAATTCATGACCGGTGTTTTGTTTTGCTCTATCCTCTGCGCTTCTGCGTTCATCAATATGCATGCGTCAAGGGTTTAAGGGTCAAGGGTTACTCTTTCACTGTAAGTCAACTTGCTACCGCCGGAAGCTAGTTATTTTAGTCTATAAAGTTTTAAATATGGATATTTTTCTTACACAAACGCACCACTTCACTTCAGAAGGCCTTTATTAACCCCCCGGAGCCGTGTGGAGCAGTTATATGATGGATAGATGCACTTTTATGGACTTCAAAAATGACCCAACGACCCACTGCCATTATAAAGCTTGGAACAGCCAGGACTTTTTTTAATAATTTTCATTTTTGGGTAAACTAACCCTTTAAATATGTCATTTTGGTGATCAAAGATGAGTTTTACAGGATAAAGAGGGTTCCCACTCTTCCTGAAAGTACTTGAATTTCAGACACATGGATTCAAGGCCTGGAAAGTCTATGAAAACAAACATAGGTCTTTGAAAGTGCTTGAAATAAACTTGAACTAAATTTTGTTAGCCTAGAATGGTGATATTGCAAAAACTGGCCTTTATGTGCTGCAAAAGCCAGAACGAAACTGTAGTGTTTGTAAGCCCAGCTGCTTTGTTTACAGAGGTAACCAGGGAAACCAATATGTTTCTGCTGTTCCAAAAGCGCCATCTACTGTCAGAGATTGAAACGCATTTTTTCATTATTTTTATTTATTTATTTTTTTTATTCAGTGCCTCTCCCATTTTTGTTCAGACCAATGTGAAGATCGATCCATATTTTCATGCATCTTACACACACACACACACACACACACACACACACACATACAGCGTTGTAAATGTTAACTGGTGGATTGATAAGGAGCTAATGTGCTTTCAAAAAATGTTAAATCTAGAATATTATATATAATCATAATTTAAATTAAAATGTATAATAATTTATAATTTTGACTCAACCATTTTCTTTAATGGCTAAAATGTTTTGTTTTGTTTTTTTGTTTTTTGTAAATTATTTTTTTTTTATATATATATTTTTTTATAAAAATAATTTTGTCAACTTGTATTATTGGAACTGTTGTTGAAATCATTTTATGGTTTAGGATGTTTCTATAAACACTAATCTTTGTGCAGGTGTTAAAAAAGGTCTTAAAAGCATTAAAATTGATTTTTAAAAACCCTGCAGATACCCTGTACAGCTGGTTAACAAATAATTTTAATGCCTAACAATGACCGTATCCATATTTATTTAATTGCAAAATGTTGTATATGATATTCTTTTTTTTTTTTTTTTTTTTAAATAATATTTATATTTTAATGTTTTCAATTTAAGTAATAGTTCATAAAAAAAGAAAACTAACACCAGTGTGAAATGAGTATTAAAAGCAGGGATAAGAAAGCTACAAACTGCATCTCTGGTTCATCTCTCTCTCTCTCTCTCTCTCTCTCTCTCTCTCTCTCTCTCTCTCTCTCTCTCTCTCCCTCTCTCCCTCTCTCCCTCTCTCCCTCTCTCCCTCTCTCTCTCTCTCTCTCTCTCTCAAACGGTGCCAGCCCTCATTGAGTAATGATAGACACAGGTACTAGGTATTTGATATTGTCCAGATTGGCAGTAACAAACCCACCTTTATTGTGCTTGATACAAAATAAAAGGTGCTTTAAAAAAGTCCTTGAATCTTGGTGTTCATGAAAGAGTGGAAACCCTGGATAAAATGATTGACTACAGGGGGACTTTAAGGCAATTTATGTCACACAGGTTGAATATTTTTATTTTTATTTTTATTTTTTTATTAAAAAATAAAATGTATTTATTTACTTGCGTCTCAGACACAGACTTTAAAGTGTACAATGTAAAAATCCATAATAAATATATTGTTTACTTCAATTTAAAACTATAAGAAGTTGTATGAATGTATGATTTACATAAATATTTACACAAATTAAATCTGTAACAATTTCTACAACAGGTTTTTTTTTTGTTTTTTTTTTACCTTATAAAGTTGTATTAAAGGTTAGTATACTTGTTTACCAAGTAGACAAAAGTTTCTTTAGATATAATGCATGAAATGTGTAAAGATAATAAAATAAAATTACGGTAAATATCAATTGAGAACAAAAGTTTTACTGTAACTTTTTGGGTCAAGTTGTAAAAAGTGTAAGAATATTATTAAATTGCATGTATTTGGAATTAATAAATAAAATTGTTGCAATGAAATTAAACTTAGCAGCCATTTTGTCTAAAAAAATTTTTTTAAATGTCATTACTGCCAGCATCACTTCCACAACAGAATAATGGAAATGACATTTATGCACGTTTTCTTTGTTTCTTCTAGTCGCCGGACTCCCGACATTTAGAAGGTCTGTCTAAACAGCTGGACTGGGACGTGAGGAAGGTCCAGCGATGGTTCCGGCACCGGCGGAACCAGGACAAACCCAGCACAAGAACCAAGTTCTGCGAGAGCATGTAGGGTTTCATTTTCTGCTAGCGCTAGTACATTAGCACATAAAATATAATGAAAGAGAACCTCCATTGTGGAATTTTTGACATGCTTTTATCGAAAGCGATGAGGAATTTAAAGGATTAGTTCACTTCAAAATGAAAATTTCCTGATAATTTACTCACCCCCATCTCATCCAAGGTGTTCATGTCTTTCTTTCTTCAGTGGAAAAGAAATTAAGTTTGAAGAAAACATTCCAGGATTTTTCTCCATATAGTGGACTTAAATGGCAACCAACGGTTGAAGGTCCAAATCAATGCAGTTTCAAAGGAAGGGCTTCAGAGGCTCTGCACGATCCCAGCCGAGGAATAGGGTCTTATCTAGTGAAACCATCGGTCATTTAAAAAATAAATAAATAAAGTATATACTTTTTAACTTAAATTGCTCATCTTGCGTTGCTCTGTGGCGCTCCACAGATTATGTAATCACATCAGAAAGGTCACGCTAGACGTAGGCAGAAGTACCGCCCCCGTGATTACAAAGACTAATACAAACATCCTTTAGCAAAAAAAGGTACAACAATGATGTCGGACGATTTTGTTTGGAGATGGAGTTTTTTTGGTAAAGGGTGTTTGTATTAGTCTTCGCACGTTCGCTTGGGGCGGTACTTCTGCCTACGTCTAGCGTGACCTTTCAGACGTGATTACGTAATCCGTGGCGTGCCACAGAGCAGCGCAAGATGAGCAATTTAGGTTAAAAAGTATATACATTTTAATTTTTCTTGAAAATGACCGATGGTTTCACTAGATAAGACCCTATTCCTCGGCTGGGATCGTGCAGAGCCTCTGAAGCCCTTCCTTTGAAACTGCATTGATTTGGACCTTCAACTGTTGGTTGCCATTGAAGTCCATTATGTGGAGAAAAATCCTGGAATGTTTTCCTCAAAAAAAATTAATTTCTTTTTGACTGAAGAAAGAAAGACATGAACACCTTGGATGAGATGGGGGTGAGTAAAATATAAGGAAATTTTCATTTTGTAGTGAACTAATCCTTTAACAACAATATTTGCATTACACCATGCTTCAAGTTTCAAGTATTTCAAGCTAGATTCGTACACAAGCTAATAATTCATCTTGGAGCTGGTTAGTTTGGTTCATTAGTGAGGAATGTTTTGAAGTTTCAATGGAAAATACATTTTGAACTAGTCTCATCATATTTTTAGGAACGTATTGTTGCCCTTCAATTGGGAAATTTTCTACACGTTTGTCACCATTGTGCAGGCATGCATATTATTTTGTAAACCGAGTTGTATGTTGTATTTTCAGATTTAGCAATATCAAATGCATTTGTTGGCAAACAAAAAATGCTCCCACGTTCTCTGTGATTCAGCAGTAAAATCACCACGTTTCTCCATCACACTTCATCAGATTGATTGGATTTGTTTAATTTTTCCTTCTACACTCACCTAAAGGATTATTAGGAACACCTGTTCAATTTCTCATTAATGCAATTATCTAATCAACCAATCACATGGCAGTTGCTTCAATGCATTTAGGGGTGTGGTCCTGGTCAAGACAATCTCCTGAACTCCAAACTGAATGTCAGAATGGGAAAGAAAGGTGATTTAAGCAATTTTGAGCATGGCATGGTTGTTGGTGCCAGACGGGCCGGTCTGAGTATTTCACAATCTGCTCAGTTACTGGGATTTTCACGCACAACCATTTCTAGAGTTTACAAAGAATGGTGTGAAAAGGGAAAAACATCCAGTATGCGGCAGTCCTGTGGGCGAAAATGCCTTGTTGATGCTAGAGGTCAGAGGAGAATGGGCCGACTGATTCAAGCTGATAGAAGAGCAACTTTGACTGAAATAACCACTCGTTACAACCGAGGTATGCAGCAAAGCATTTGTGAAGCCACAACACGCACAACCTTGAGGCGGATGGGCTACAACAGCAGAAGACCCCACCAGGTACCACTCATCTCCACTACAAATAGGAAAAAGAGGCTACAATTTGCACGAGCTCACCAAAATTGGACAGTTGAAGACTGGAAAAATGTTGCCTGGTCTGATGAGTCTCGATTTCTGTTGAGACATTCAGATGGTAGAGTCAGAATTTGGCGTAAACAGAATGAGAACATGGATCCATCATGCCTTGTTACCACTGTGCAGGCTGGTGGTGGTGGTGTAATGGTGTGGGGGATGTTTTCTTGGCACACTTTAGGCCCCTTAGTGCCAATTGGGCATCGTTTAAATGCCACGGCCTACCTGAGCATTGTTTCTGACCATGTCCATCCCTTTATGACCACCATGTACCCATCCTCTGATGGCTACTTCCAGCAGGATAATGCACCATGTCACAAAGCTCGAATCATTTCAAATTGGTTTCTTGAACATGACAATGAGTTCACTGTACTAAAATGGCCCCCACAGTCACCAGATCTCAACCCAATAGAGCATCTTTGGGATGTGGTGGAACGGGAGCTTCGTGCCCTGGATGTGCATCCCACAAATCTCCATCAACTGCAAGATGCTATCCTATCAATATGGGCCAACATTTCTAAAGAATGCTTTCAGCACCTTGTTGAATCAATGCCACGTAGAATTAAGGCAGTTCTGAAGGCGAAAGGGGGTCAAACACAATATTAGTATGGTGTTCCTAATAATCCTTTAGGTGAGTGTATATGCGTCCATGTATTTGAGTATGTGTGGTTTCACATCTGACGGCCGCTGTGATTTCTCTGCAGGTGGAGGTTTACATTCTATCTGTATATATTTACTTATGGGATCCATTTCCTGTGGCAGGTGAGTTATAGCTGTACAGCTCTCTGAGTGCTTATGGGTTTTGTTTAGTTTTTTATTAACTCTGTGTGTGTGTGTTTTCTAGTCTCCCTGGATGTGGGATACGAGACAATGCTGGTACAACTACCCCTATCAGGTAATGCTTAAAATGATGCCAGATTTCTAATGTGGGTTCAAATGAACCTTGACGGTGAACTTTGACATGTTAAGGAATGTTTAAATTGTGTGAAGCGTCCACAATATTAGAGCATATAAAAGAAACCCATGAAGAATGTGCTTGATCAACAACAAAAGCAACACATTTATTGTTTTACATATAAAAAAAAATAGTGTACTTTTAGTATTGTTAAGATTGTTTGCATTGTGACGTTATTTTCATGACAAGAAAGCACATGTTGACCACAACGAATAATATATTATTTAAATTGTTTATTATAGTAATATATTTAAAAGTATTGGTGTCATGAAAATTTAAATGGTCATCTCAAAATTAAATCATAATTAAGTATATAAATTATTGCATTGCTGTATAATAATTATTAAATAAATGCTTTCATAACTTTAATAAGAATCACAGTGGAGAATGCAAAAAAAAAATATATATATATAATAATGAGGAAATGGTAGTCATGAAAGAAATTTCACATTGCCAAAAAAAACAACAACCTTAAAGATCCTAAAATGACCTTTTTTTTCTTTTTTATTTTATTTTGAGGATTTAGGTAGCAAATGTGCTTGGTAGCCATGAAAGAAATTTCAGCAACTTTTTTATTTTATGTATTTTATTTTATTTTATTTTATTTTATTTTATTTTATTTTATTTTATTTTATTTTATTTTATTTTATTTTATTTTATTTTATTTTATTTTATTTTATTTTATTTTATTTTATTTTATTTTATTTTATTTTATTTTATTTTATTTTATTTTATTTTATTTTATTTTATTTTATTTTATTTTATTTTATGGAATGGAATGGAATGGAATGGAATGGAATGGAATGGAATGGAATGGAATGGAATGGAATGGAGCAAATGTGCTTGGTAGCCATGAAAGAAATGTCACACTGCAAAAAGAAAATCTTAAAGATCCTGAAATGACTTTTATTTTATTTTATTAAATAGAATTTACGGAATAAGTTTCACATTGCAAAAAAAAAATCTGACATATTAACAGTTTCTTGGGATGAAGTTTCTGCATTATAATCTGTGTGTGTGTGTGTGTGTCTCTATAGGTGCTGACCTCAGGCCTGTATTATTATTATGTAACAGAACTGTCCTTCTACTGGTCGCTCATGTTCTCACAGTTCACAGACATCAAAAGAAAGGTCAGTGTTTGCGATTTGAAAAGCAAACTTTTGTGTTTTAATCCTATTATTTCATTTACTTCTCTCCCTGCTCAACTTCCTGCCACATCTGAAATATGATCTCGGCTTGATAAGGTCAACATACTGTTGTTTTACATACTGTAAAAACCTCACGTCAGCAGTTTAGTCATGTGATCTGGATTTGAACTAGTTTAGATGGTGCTGAACAGTGTATTAGAGGTAAAGCTCGACAGCTGTCAGACGACATGGCTTCTGTTTGTCTGCTGTTGATCTGTTAGTCTCACCACTGGCCTTTTCAATCCAGCCACTCGTAAAGACAAATAACCCTTCTGTTTCACTCGGGTGAGCATCTTCAGGGTGTGGCTCATCTATTTGTTTAAGATAAAGCCTGCGGTGATATCCATTATGTGGCGAGAGATTTGTATATTTGTCAGAGCGCAATCATAACAGAGATATTGTTCCTCTTTATTTGACAAATCTGAAGAATTCGGCTTCTGTTTACACAAGGAGTCTGTCGAGCTGAAATAAGAATATTAGTGCTAAAAATATTTTTGTATTTAATTTGCATGATATTTTGGTATTTTACTGTTGAGCTGTGGCTGTGTTTAACATATATTTCTTGTGTGTTTCTGCAGGATTTCCTCATTATGTTCGTGCATCATCTGGCTACAATCAGCCTGATCAGTTTCTCGTATGTAAATAACATGTTGCGTGTGGGAAGTCTGGTCATGTGTGTTCACGACACCTCTGACTTCCTGTTGGAGGTAAGAACACCTGCGGTTCTGCTTCACAACATTCAGCGTAACAGCGGTCTCAATGTGTTTTTGTTTCCTTTTTATTAATATTTTGTTTTTTCCCTTGTAGGCTGCAAAGTTGGCAAACTACGCCAAATACCAGCGTTTGTGTGACTTCTTGTTTGTGGTGTTTGGGATAATCTTCTTCGTGACAAGATTGATCATTTTCCCCTTCTGGTCAGTATCACATTGTCTGTGTGTGTGTGTGAGACTGTCTGTGTGTGTGTGTGAGACTGTCTGTGTGTGTGTGTGAGACTGTCTGTGTGTTGTGACAGTATGGAAAAACATACGAGCGAGTGTGTGTGCAAATGTGTGAGCGAGTGTGTGTGCGTGCAAGTGTGTGTGTGAGTGTGTTGTGACAGTATGGAAAAATATACAAGCGAGTGTGTGCATGCGAGTGTGTGTGTGTGTGTGTGTTGTGACAGTATGGAAAAATATACGAGCGAGTGTGTGCGTGCGAGTGTGTGTGTGTGTGTGAGTGTGTTGTGACAGTATGGAAAAATATACGAGCGAGTGTGTGCGTGCGAGTGTGTGTGTGTGTGTGAGTGTGTTGTGACAGTATGGAAAAATATACGAGCGAGTGTGTGTGTGTGTGAGTGTGTTGTGACAGTATGGAAAAATATACGAGCGAGTGTGTGCGTGCGTGCGAGTGTGTGTGAGTGTGTTGTGACAGTATGGAAAAATATACGAGCGAGTGTGTGTGTGTCTGCATGCAAGTGTGTGTGTTGTGATAGTATGGAAAAATATACGAGCGAGTGCAAGTGTGCGTGCGG
This sequence comes from Coreius guichenoti, assembly GCA_039654105.1. Taxonomy (NCBI): domain Eukaryota; kingdom Metazoa; phylum Chordata; class Actinopteri; order Cypriniformes; family Gobionidae; genus Coreius; species Coreius guichenoti. Next base: position 3,972,005 of record CM077192.1, on the reverse strand, counting down.
GCAAATGTGTGTTTGTGCGAGTGTATGTATGTGCGAGTGTGTGTGTGTGTGTGTGTGTATGTGTATGCATGTGCAATTGTGTGTGTGCGTGCAAATGTGAGTGTGTGTGTGTGCGCGCGTGAGTGTGATTTGATAATTTTGCGAATGTGTGTTGTGACAGTACGGAAAAACATACGAGCGAGTGTATGCGTGCATGCAAGTGTGTGTGTGTGCATGCAAGTGTGTTGTGTGTTGTGATAGTATGGAAAAATATACGAGCAAGTGAGTGCAAGTGTGCGTGCGGGCAAATGTGTGTGTGCGTGCGAGTGTGTGCGTGCGAGTGTGTGCGTGCGAGTGTGTGCGTGCGAGTGTGTGCGTGCGAGTGTGTGCGTGCGAGTGTGTGCGTGCGTGCGAGCGTGTGCGAGCGTGTGCGAGCGTGCGTGTGCGTGCGTGAGTGTGCGTGCGTGAGTGTGCGTGCGTGAGTGTGCGTGTGCGTGTGCGTGCGAGTGTGTGTTCATGTTTTTCTATCCCGGTGGGGACTTCAGCCTGAATGCACACAGACTCATGGGGACTCGTGTCACCGTGGGGACATAAATTGAGGTCCCCATGAGGAAACAAGCTTATAAATCATACAGAATGATTTTTTTTTGAAAATGTAAAAGTGCAGAAAGTTTTGTGTAATGGGTAGGGGTGTGTGTGTGTGATGGGTAGGTTTAGGGGTAGTGTTAGTGTAAGGGGAGAGAATATACAGTTTGTACAGTATAAAAACCATTACATCTATGAAGAGTCCCCACAAAGATAGTGAACCAGACGTGCGTGTGCGTGCTCATTTAATAAGCCAATTAACTGGCTTTGAGAGCGATTGCTTGTTAGGCCGCTGCTGATGGCCTCCTGCAGAGTTGAAACCCAAGCGTCAGGATTCAGTGTCTGTGTTCTGATGTCACGATGACAGAACCGACACTGTGATCCAGATCCAGATCGGCTGACCTCCACTGCAAACGTGACACTGAATCACAGGACATTACATCCTGGTGTCAAAATTACATTACAAAATAGAGCAGTGGTTCTCAAACCTGTCCTGGAGTACCACCAGCCCTGTACATTTTGTATGTCTCCCTCATCTGACATACCCATTTCAGGTCTTGCAGTCTCTACTAATGAGCTCATGAGTTGAATCAGGTGTGATAGACGAGGGACATACAAAATGTGCAGCGCTGGTGGTACTCCAGGACAGGTTTAAGAACCACTGAAATAGAGCAAATCACCTTTTGAAAGTAATTTGACGCTTCAAATAAAGATTGTATCGATTACATCATTACACCAGTAGGTGGCGACAAGTGACTTAAAATGTATGTCACTGAATCATTCATTTAAAAGATTCGTTCAAAAATGCTGATTCATCTAGTAATGAAACAAGTATTTATGAGTGACTCATTGAATCATTCATTCAAGAGATTTGATGCTGATTCATCCAGTAATGAAACAAGTGAAATATTTATGAATCATTGAATCATTCAAAAGATTTGTTAAAAAATGCTGATTCATCCAGTAATGAAACAAGTGAAGTATTTATGAGTGACTTATCGAATCATTCATTTAAAAGATTTGTTCAAAATCACTGATTCATCTAGTAATGAAACAAGTATTTATGAGTGACTCATTGAATCATTCATTCAAGAGATTTGATGCTGATTCATCCAGTAATGAAACAAGTGAAATATTTATGAATCATTGAATCATTCAAAAGATTTGTTCAAAAATGCTGATTCATCCAGTAATGAAACAAGTGAAATATTTATGAGTGACTTATCGAATCATTCATTTAAAAGATTTGTTCAAAATCACTGATTCATCTAGTAATGAAACATTTATGAGTGACTCATTGAATCATTCATTCAAGAGATTTGATGCTGATTCATCCAGTAATGAAACAAGTGAAGTATTTATGAGTCATCGAATCATTCATTTAAAAGATTTGTTCAAAAATGCTGCTTCATCCAGTAATGAAACAAGTGAAGTATTTATGAGTCATTGAATCATTCATTTAAAAGATTTGTTCAAAAATGCTGCTTCATCCAGTAATGAAACAAGTGAAGTATTTATGAGTCATTGAATCATTCATTTAAAAGATTTGTTCAAAAATGCAGATTCATCCAGTAATGAAAAGATTTGTGCAAAAATGCCGATTCATCCAGTAATGAAACAAGTGAAGTATTTATGAGTCATTGAATCATTCATGCAAACCTTCAAAACTTTTTTAATTAAACATTTCAGCAATTAACATTTTGTCAGTAAATTGCATGTTATTTTGTTTAGATGTCTCTTGTCTGTTCAGAATCGTGGGAGAATCGTGATTCTATTTGAAACAAAAAAAATCATGATTCTCAATTTATCCAGAATTGTTCAGCTCTACAAAATAGTAAGAGTTTACTATAGATATTTTGTTAAATTTATGTACAAATAATTGCAAAATGATTATGTTGTTGAGAATTCAAAAGAATTTTCCCCATTGTTTTAGTTGAGAGAGAGTAAACCGCTCTGATGTCAGGCGTGTTTTGGATGTTGCAGGATCCTGAACACGACGCTCTTCGAGAGCTGGGACATCATCGGGCCATACCCGTCCTGGTGGCTCTTCAACTTCTTGCTGCTGGTTCTGCAGGTGCTGCACGTCCTCTGGTCCTACCTCATCGCCCGCATCGCCTTCAAAGCCGTCATGAGAGGAAAGGTCCGCACAAACCCGTCCCCATTACCTCGTTCTGAGCCAGATGATTTCATGTAGTTACACGCGTTTCCTTCCTTTTTCTCTTTCTCTCCTGCAGAACTGGTTTGTCTTTTCCTTCTCTCACTGGCTGGGAGGCTGTTCCTGTCTTTCTGCTTCTGTCCCGATAGAAATCTTTCGCTCTTTCTGCTAAACTCATTCGCTTTAGAGTCTTTCGCTCTCTGTATCTTCTTCGGCTGTAAGTTTGCTCCTTTACTTGTTTTCTGTGATTGTTCTTGTAGCGGTTTGGTATCCCAGACTGTGTGTTTAACCCCTCGGTCACACTCAAAAAATACTTAGGCCTAAATTTAAGATTTCCATCCATTTGGATTATGCAGTTTTAGCATAATTTAATAATCTTAAAGGGATAGTTCACGCAAAAATGAAAATTATCCCATGATTTACTCACCCTCAAGTCATCCTAGGTGTATATGACATTCTTCTTTCAGACGAATACAATCGGAGTTATATTAAAAAATGTCCTGGCTAATCCAAGCTTTATAATGGCAGTGAATGGGGGTTGAGATATTTTGAAGCCCAAAAAAGTGCATCTATCCATCATAAAAGTGCTCCACACGGCTCCGGGGGGTTAATAAAGGCCTTCTGAAGCGAATCGATGGGTTTGTGTAAGAAAAATATCCATATTTCTGACATCATAAACTATAATCACTGGCTTCCAGTTACGGCCGCACGCGAGTCTAGTTCCGGCCGGAAGAGTGACCTCTGACCCGATGCATGACGTAAGATTACGCCTCTCACAGTTCAAACAACAAACTCAAGCTCCTCACACATTTCTTGTTAAAAATTCTCGTTTTAGACTTCATGACCGGTGTTTTGTTTCGCTCTATCCTCTGCGCTTCCGCTTTCATCAATATGTCATGCGTCGGGTCAGAGGTCACTCTTCCGCCGGAATTCGACTCGCATACGACCGTTACCGGAAGCCAGTGATTATAGTTTATAAAGTTATAAATATGGATATTTTTCTTACTCAAACCCATCGATTCGCTTTAGAAGGCCCTTATTAACCCCCTGGAGCCGTGTGGAGCACTTTTATAATGGATGGATTCAAAATCTCAACCCCCATTCACTCCCATTATAAAGCTGGGAAGAGCCAGGACTTTTTTAATATAACTCTGATTGTATTCGTCTGAAAGAAGAATGTCATATACACCTAGGATGACTTTAGGGTGAGTAAATCATGGGCTAATTTTAATTTTTTTTGGTGAACTATCCCTTTAAATGTGATGCATATTTGTCAGTTATACATAATTGAAGCAGGTATTAGTACTACTAATAAACTGAATGTGTTTTAAATACACAATAACCAAGTTTATTATTAGTTTGTTTTCATACATTTTAACTAATTAATTCTTGCTTGTTTTAAAGCTAAAAATGCAAAGAAGGTGTGCACATCGTCAACATCTCAATATCCGGACATCACATTTGTTTTTTGTTTTAAAGCTAACCATATTTTATGAATAACTGCAAGAATGTATGCTGATTCTAAGCATTTTGAATATATGATTAAGTAAAATCAATGCAAATAATTAATAATGAACTATGCCGTTTTCTTTGTTTTTTTTTGCGTCACATTACGTTTATTAGTTTAATTTTTTTAAATCATGTAATCCAAATGGGTGTACTTTTTTATATGCAATTCAAATTTGAAATTTAGGCCTAAATATTTTTTGAGTGAATTTTAGACAAAATTGTTGTTTTTTTGGCTTCATCCGAATGGTACGAAGTGCCTTTGTGGCACTTGCTGTATAACACACTTAAAGGGACAGTACACCCAAAAATTAAAATTCTGTCATCATTTACTCACCCTCAAGTTCCAAACCTCTGCGTTTCTTTCTTCTCTTGACCAGACAGTTGACGGCACCCATTGACTCCCATAGTAGGAAAAAATACTATCAATGGGTGCCGTTTAGTCTGGTTACCAACATTCTTCAAAATATCTTCTTTTGTGTTCAGCAGAAGAAAGACACTCATACAGGTTTGAAACAACATGAGGGTGAGGAAATTACGACCAAATTTTTATTTTGGGGTGAACTGTCCCTTTAATAAATCATGGACATCATTAGAAAAGGATAAATGCTCTTGGAACAAAATAGTCGCACTTGTGATCTTCGCAGTCCAAAAATGCAGCCATAGGAAAACATGGAATTCAGAGCAATTTTACTCAAGTACAATCTACAAACCAACCAGAATATAGTAATCTTTTATTATATCTTAAGAATACCAAATGGTTAAAGGAATGGTTTGGACTCTAGTAGGACAAAAACATTAAGATTTGAGTGCAAATTTGGAGGACTTTTAAGGCTTTTAAAGCACCCAAGCGCCCCCTTGAGGAAGGACGCCAACAGTGTATTGAACCCAGAACAGTTGTTTGATTGAAAACCACCCATTTGATTGGCCACGCTACATCTAAACCCTTGAAAGAGCCACAGCTAATAACCCAAATGTTGTTCCAGGTGTCCAAAGACGACCGCAGCGACATCGAGAGCAGCTCGGAGGAAGAATCTGACACAACCTCCAAAGAGCGACTCAAAACGGCTGCTCGCAGAGGAGAAAATGGCACCAACGGCCATTTTGGCTCCAAATCCTGGAGCCAGAACCACAGTGACTGGTGACACTCCCTCCATGTGGCCTTTGCGCACAAAGAACTCGCGTCCCAGAAATATCACAGCGGGACTATTTCTCGTCCCTGTACCTCACTCCAACACCAAAAACACCAACAAAACCATCCTGATGTGGGACTTTTTGAGACTGGATGACGGAGTTCGGGATGTTATTCCAGTGATGATGGGACCGTAATGACAATATGGCCACTATAAGAAGCTTGTGAAAGAGAAAATGATTAAATTAGTCATATCTGCATTCCCTCGTTTCCTTGTTTCGGGACCTGGGAAGACGTTTCTTCTCCGCGCTTCGCGTTTTACTGAAGTCAGGGAAGAACGTCGTCTTCAGATTTTAATGGTCAGATGTACTTGAGTTTCCATATACAGTTGTTTCTCTTTTCTTTTTTTTTTCCGTTGTTTGTTTTGGTTACTGATGTGTTTGTAATTTGTTTCCTGTGCTGTTTTTCATTTTGGCTTTTTTATTTTTGGAAACCAAATAAGGTTATTAAAATGAAAGATGGGCTTTTTGTCCTGTAATGAGATGCTTTTCACCTTGCATTGATGATCGGGGTAGATTTCATGAAATAAATATGCAAATAAATATAATATATAATATTATCAGTCAACCTAGAAATGTTAGAGAATTTTAAAATGGTGATTTCAAAGCTTGAATTTAATTTTCTGTAGGGTACAGTAGTTCTCAACTGGAGGAAAATGGGTCTTGATCACAAAGAGAATGGGGAAGAAAAACAACGCTAAATGCAAATTATAATTAATAATTACATTGTGCAACTATGTAGGTTGTCGCAAAACCAGTTGAGAACTATTAGTTTCTATATTTCCAGTTTTCATTTTAATTTGAGTAATTTTGTTATGTACTTTAGTCATTTTTATTAGTTTTTTTATACGTCTAATTTATATTTTATATCTGTATTATCAGTTTTTAATTTGAGTAATTTTATGTACTTTAGTCATTTTTTAGTTTTTTTTTAATACATCTAATTTATATTATCTATATTTCAAGTTTTTAATTTTAGTAATTTTGTTGTGTACTTTAGTCATTTTTTTTATATATCTAATTTATTATATATCTATATTTCCAGTTTTTAATTTTAGTAATTTGTTGTGTACTTTAGTCATTTTTAACATTTTTTATATATCTCATTTATATTATATCTGTTTAATATATACTGATTTCCTTTTTAGCTTTGTTTTAGTAATTTGTTTTGTACTTTTAACTTTTTTTTATTTTTTATTATTTCAGCTTTCATTTTAGTACTTAAATATTTTAATTCAGTTACTTGTAGAGGCAACATTAAGTTTTTAAAATCTAATATTTTATTTCAGTTTTATTTCAATTAATGAAAAATACTTTTTAATAGTTTTAGGGTGTTTACACAATGTACTAAAAAGAGAGAAGTTTTTCGTTGCGTTGATCACCACGACAACGTTATCCAAACGATCCCGTTCACACACAGATCCGTGAAAACGACTAAAATCGCTGTATTCTGCTGCCAGGCCAGTAGATGGCGATGTCACTTTGTAAAGAAACACTACGCCTCTATACACTGAACACTTAATACTCACGCGCATGACGTCACCGTTTTCACACATTCACGGTTTTGTAGTTTACACGGAGAGGATAATGGTATCGTTTTCAAAAACTTGCAGCTTGCGTTTTCAGGCACCAAAAACGCCGTTGTCGTGTAAATGTACGGCCAAAACACATAAGTTTTAAGCTGAAAACGGTGTTGTGTATACGGCTCTTTAGTTAACAAAACAACGCTGGAATATAATAATTTCAATTTAGGTTCAGCTCGAAAATGTGCACTTGCATTTGAAATCATTTTTACAAGTAAAAAAAAAAAAACATGGTCAAATATTTTTCAACAGGTGTGGGAATCATGCAAATTGATAGGACATGCACAAACACTCATGATAGTAGATTTTACAAGGATTTAATATATTACAACACACAAATCACTGTTTCCACCTCATCCAGAGCCATTGAACTAGACAAACGAACCCTTTGAGGGTCATGAACGCAGGTAGGTTTCTGTTGACACTTCCACACACTGCTGGGTCACATCACGTCCCACCCGTGTGACATTATCAGTGTCCGGTTAAGTAATTATTTACAGCCCGTGTCTTCAGTCTTTAATGGTCTCTGGAGCTGTGCTCTCGCTCTGTTCCGCCAGCTCTAGCTGTTTCCTTTTCTGCATGTAGCGTTGAGCCCGCAGGACACACAGGTATCCGCCGTACACCGTCAGCAGCATCATGGAGCCCGAGAAGAGCTTATAACCCGCGTCAGCGATGCGCTTCCCACTGAGCATGACGGATCTGGGAAAACATGCCACAAACTCAGGTGAGTTGAATTAGCAGCAGACGCAGAACGTTCCTCTCACGCTCCCATATGGTTATTTTAGGAGAATATTCTGCAAACCTAAAAAGAACCTTCTATTTCTGTAAAGAAAACTTCACTGGTTAACCAAAAACAAACTTTAAAATGCATGTTTTGTATGGCAAGCCATTTTGACACTTATTCATTTTCTCTCTAGAAATGAATTTGATAATTCAATTTTCACTAGTTAAAATGTTAATTTCAATAGCAATGACAATTACTCGCAGAAATACGAATTCTTGATTATCAAGAATTAAATTTCAACTAGTAAAAACTATAATTCTTGATTATCTGTAATTTGTATTTTCACTAGTTAAATGTCACCATAGGCTGCCATTTAAATTCATTTGTTGACATTCCAATTTCGCATATCAGAAACACAATTCTTACTAAAAATCATAATTTTTTATATCAATAATTACGTGGTTACTAGTAAAAATATAAATTCCTGATATCAAGAATTCAATTGTCACTAATTGAAATGTTAAATCTTGATATCAGTAAATGTATTTCATCATGTAACATTTGTTATTTCTGATATCTAAAATAGCTTTCTTACTAGCAACAATCACATTCATGATATCAGATATTAACACTGACACTAGTGACAACCGAATTATTGATATCAACAATGAACATTTTTACTAGTAGCAATTCAATTGTTAAATATCATACACAGACATTTGCACTAGTAACCATGTAATTATTGATATCAAAAATAGCCATCGTTACTAGTAGAAATCTAATTCCTGATATCAAAAATAAGCATTTTAACTAGCGAATTCTTGATATCACATTCATTTCCTGTGAATGATTAAAAGTCAAAACGGCTTGCCATAGTTTTGGGAACATTCTGGGAACCAAAAATTGTTAGCTGGGAATATGTCAAAGATTATCATAATATCAGCCCTTATGAAAATATGCCACTGTTTTACTATAGAACATCTTGTAAATAGTATTGTGTATTTGTGGCAGTAGATTCAACATTTGGGCTTAGAGGGTCTAATTCATTTTAGTTTCTAGACGTTTCTTTTTTTTTTTTCATAACAAATATCACAGTTAGAATGTTAGATGCATCTAGCCATAATAAAGAGTAATTCATAGTTTCACCAGTGTTTACAAGATTTTACTAAACTATGATGCTGCAAGAACTATAATAAATAATTACTATTTTCACATATCATAGTATTTAAATGATCTTCTGAGGTATTGTTACATAGCCAAAAACATGGTAATAACATGAAAAATAGTCAATAACGAATACGAATTTTATTTCTCAAGTTTTAAAACACATCAGTATGTGTTGCAGTTCATCCATCTAAACTATACTCGATTTTTTACGCTAAATAGGTCAGCAAACAGTCGTTTAACATTGTCTTCAACATAAATACCAACTTTAATGTTACTGCGGTTACATAAAATATCCCAAATGTGGAGTCTTACCTGTTTTATTTCCAATTGAAAGTATGAGGAAATGCAGTTCGTTCTCAATGTCAGAGGCATATGTTTGTGCACATGCGCAGTTACATGTCATAACTCTATGGCAAAGCAGAAGGGACAAATGTAGTAAATGCGTTTTTCTCTTGTAGTTTTCGTCTGGGTTTTATAAACAATATATTTTAATATTTTACAACACACAACAAAATATGTGTTTATTTACTGAATTCTTGTTTTTAACGTTATGAATATGTGTTCATCGAATTCAATCTATTTACTATGAGGAACTAGTTTCTATGGCACCGCGAGTCTTCAGGAATTATTTTGTTGTTGGACAGAGATGGAGACTCACGTTCCCCACGTGAGTTCAGAGGAAAATGAAGATCCAGGAGCTGCTCCTTATGGAAACTTCATCAACTATTACAGCTTCAACCCACCAGAGAATCGCCTGGGTTTGATACCGGAAGCGCTGCTTGAAAACATCGGATTCGGTTCTGACAGCAGTGTTTTAATGCTGGATGTGGGATGTAACTCTGGGGTACGAAGGATTTAGCTCATTTTGTGTTTAAATCATCATATTATACTCTATATTATTAGATGTTCAGCTTGTTAAATTAATTTTAATAATCCTTGTGTCTTGTGGTTATCTTTAAAAAAAATCTAAATCCAAAGGGTAAATCTTAAAGGGATAGTTCACCCAAAAATTTAAATTGTCATTAATTACTCACCCTTATGTCACCCTTATAACCTCAATTTTATGAAGTGACATGAGTGCTTGTTTGCAACATAAAAACATAATTTATGTCTTAAACTATCTATCTGGGCCTTGAACGACATGAGGGTGAATAATTAATAACAGAATTTTCATTTTTGGGTGAACTATCCCTTTAAGTATGAAATTTACCCTTCAGATTTTGAAGTTCTCTAAACTAATAACTTATTTGACAGATATTATTGAATCCTAACCATCCGTATGTAGGCATTTGTCATTATTAAATGAGACTTAAAGCCACAGTATGTAATTTTTTGCCACTAGAGGTCGCTTATTCAGAACAAAGGCGTAGCTTGATGACACCTGGATTTCAGAGCTTTTATTCTGCCGCAGACGAGCGCTTCCGCTCATACGTATGTGGGGTAACGCAGTGCTGTTTTATCATATTAGAAAGTTATGTTATAATGGTACTCTGTGCGTTCGCTCGGTGGCTACTATGAGACACTTGTTGCACACTGCAGTGAGCTAGATCGATATTAGGCATGGTAAAACATGGTACTCGCGGTAAATAAGACTAACTGTGTTGAGCTATATAACAATGATCAGTTTTCTGTCGATGAATGTCTCCAAAAAGTTGCTCACCTGTCTAATAAAACACACAATATATTAAAGTGTCTTTGGTGTTTCCATGGTTTCTACAAAATAAAATCGAGGGTAACGTGGGTATGATGTCATTGATAGGCGACGCACGGACACGGTCCGTGTCCTGGTTAAAATTGCTTATTTCTCTGGATTTAAACATTGTTGGAAACATTTGGGATAATGCAAATACACAAGTCAACAAAATATTTAACACTGTTCTAGTAGTTTTTGGATATTTTAATCCAAAAATCTTACATGCTGTGCCTTTAAGTGTAAAACCACTATAAATACTAAGGAAAGTATATCATTAATAAAGCAGTATTAGATTTCCAGACATGGAAAAGTCATGGAAATTAATCGTCAATCTTTTTTTTCTTTTTTTTTCTCAGCAGTGAATTATTTTATTGTGTAGAAGTTGCCAAATTGCTCTTTATGAGACTTCTATCATTTTATAATTTTCTCATAGATATTTGTGTTGCAGTACATTATCACCGGATTGGTCATATTCAACTCATAAAAATGTGTAGTTTTAATCACCAGTATGTGTTTTGTATTATTCCCTCTGTTTGTCAGGACTTGTCGGTTGCTCTGTTCAAGCATTTACTGCATGAGGAGGCGTCTAGAAGTGACTCTCCTAAAAGAGAACTGTATCTGCTTGGATTTGACCTGGACCAAGATTTAATCCTTCGGGCACAAAACTCCAACCCCTTTCCCCAGAATATTCAGTTCATCCCCCTGGATATCACGGATGATCAAGAGAGCCGGGCAGCGCTAGACTCCTATTTGGGAAGGTTCGGCTGCCCCCGTTTCCACCTGTGCACCTGTTTTGCGGTGACTATGTGGGTGCATCTGAATCATGGAGACGCTGCGTTTCTGTCTCTCCTCTCCAGACTGGCGTCTCTCTGTGAGTATCTGCTGCTGGAGGCGCAGCCATGGAAGTGTTACCGCTCTGCTGCGCGCAGGTTACGCAAACTGGGGCGCAGCGACTTTGAACACTTTAAGGCTCTTGAAATTCGTGGGGACATGGCTGCACATGCTAGAGAGCACTTGGAAAAGCAGTGCAGCATGGAGCTGGTGCAGAGTTTCGGTAATACAACATGGGACAGAAGTCTTCTGCTCTTCAGAAGACGATAATAAAGAGCAACACAGTCAGACAGATATTTTAATTAATCAATCCACAGTCATCTCTGTGTATATGGAATGACACTTGGTCTTTGTAATTCTAGTTACCAAACACAAGGGGGCACTAGTAATCAGAGGCGAAGTATTTTTACTCTTAACTGATCAAGTACATATACTTAAAAAAATGTACTTGAGTGAAAAGTAAAAATACTTCACTACTGTCCACCTCTGCTAGTAATGTTTGCTTTTGCCATGAGTTTGATGGTTTTTATGTCTACATTTTTTTGTATATCTGTACACTTGCAATTAAGACTTTAATATTATTATTATTATTATTATGGAGATGGATGTTTGTCCTCAGTAATATCTTTAATTGCAAATCATTCTTGCAGTGTATATAAAGGATTATTTATGACAAGTTTGGTATACGTTAGCTTAAAAATTGTTATTTTAGCATATACTCTAAAATTGTTATTTTAATAAATGCTGTACTCCACCATTTTGTGTCTAGTCTAGTGTATTTACGTTTTTCTCAGTTCGCTGCATAGTATTTCAGATTTCCTATACACTAACTGCTCATTTTACAGGATAAAGTTAAAATGTTTGTGCGTAAACAAATTAAGTCGCCATACAACGTGAGCTATAATTATAACGCTTAAACGCATTATACTTATTAATCCTAGGTTCGTTATTATTAATCCAAAATAAATCGTCTCGCGCTTCCCGCCTGCACTCAACAGAATTCTTCCCGCCTCTCAGAATTCAAAAACTAACTGACGAACCGGTCGCAGTCTTCTTATGTGTAATTATGTTAAAGTTTTATTAAGCTTTATTTTCACTTTAATTTTAACGAACCAAGTGAAAGTAACATAAGTACGCGAAACTGAGAAGCTCTGGACGACTAACGGAGAGGGGCAGAGATGCCTGCATCGTAGTGGTAAGAAATCATACAGCTGATATAATTAAGTCAAGTGTAGTGTAATGGAGGCCAGCTACTAAGAGTGGAGGTAATTAAATGTTTAAATGTCAACTATGTGGAGCAATTTAGGGAAGAACAGCAGTGTCATGGCCTTCATAGTGACATTCCTCTTCAGTTGTCATTGTGTCTGTCTCCAACTCTGATGCTTTTCATCACCAGAAACTTTTCAGGATGTAATTTTGAGAAAATCCTGAAAAGTTTTTTGTTAAACCCTCATTGACCATAATGAGCTGAAGACATCGTACTGCTCCTCTCTTCCTCTAAAATTACTCTCATCGGTGGGAGTCTGAGATGGTTTTATTTGTTACTCAAACACAATTTATTCCCAAAGCTGTAGTTAGTGTATACAGTGGGGAGAACAAGTATTTGATACACTGCCGATTTTGCAGGTTTTCCTACTTACAAAGCATGTAGAGGTCTGTAATTTTTATCATAGGTACACTTCAACTATGAGAGACGGAATCTAAAATTCCAGAAAATCACATTGTATGATTTTTAAATAATTAATTTGCATTTTATTGCATGACATAAGTATTTGATCACCTACCAACCAGTAAGAATTCCGGCTCTCACAGACCTGTTAGTTTTTCTTTAAGAAGCCCTCCTGTTCTCCACTCATTACCTGTATTAACTGCACCTGTTTGAACTCGTTACCTGTATAAAAGACACCTGTCCACACACTCAATCAAACAGACTCCAACCTCTCCACAATGGCCAAGACCAGAGAGCTGTGTAAAGACATCAGGGATAAAATTGTAGACCTGCACAAGGCTGGGATGGGCTACAGGACAATAGGCAAGCAGCTTGGTGAGAAGGCAACAACTGTTGGCGCAATTATTAGAAAATGGAAGAAGTTCAAGATGACGGTCAATCTCCCTCGGTCTGGGGCACCATGCAAGATCTCACCTCATGGGGCATCAATGATCATGAGGAAGGTGAGGGATCAGCCCAGAACTACACGGCAGGACCTGGTCAATGACCTGAAGAGAGCTGGGACCACAGTCTCAAAGAAAACCATTAGTAACACACTACGCCGTCATGGATTAAAATCCTGCAGCGCACGCAAGGTCCCCCTGGTCAAGCCAGCGCATGTCCAGGCCCGTCTGAAGTTTGCCAATGACCATCTGGATGATCCAGAGGAGGAATGGGAGAAGGTCATGTGGTCTGATGAGACAAAAATAGAGCTTTTTGGTCTAAACTCCACTTGCCGTGTTTGGAGGAAGAAGAAGGATGAGTACAACCCCAAGAACACCATCCCAACCGTGAAGCATGGAGGTGGAAATATCATTCTTTGGGGATGCTTTTCTGCAAAGGGGACAGGACGACTGCACCGTATTGAGGGGAGGATGGATGGGGCCATGTATCGCGAGATCTTGGCCAACAACCTCCTTCCCTCAGTAAGAGCATTGAAGATGGGTCATGGCTGGGTCTTCCAGCATGACGACCCGAAACACACAGCCAGGGCAACTAAGGAGTGGCTCCGTAAGAAGCATCTCAAGGTCCTGGAGTGGCCTAGCCAGTCTCCAGACCTGAACCCAATAGAAAATCTTTGGAGGGAGCTGAAAGTCCGTATTGCCCAGCGACAGCCCCGAAACCTGAAGGATCTGGAGAAGGTCTGTATGGAGGAGTGGGCCAAAATCCCTGCTGCAGTGTGTGCAAACCTGGTCAAGAACTACAGGAAACATATGATCTCTGTAATTGCAAACAAAGGTTTCTGTACCAAATATTAAGTTCTGCTTTTCTGATGCATCAAATACTTATGTCATGCAATAAAATGCAAATTAATTACTTAAAAATCATACAATGTGATTTTCTGGATTTTTCTGTTTTTAGATTCCTTCACTCACAGTTGAAGAGTAAAAATACAGACTAAATACTATAATAAAAATTACAGACTTCTACATGCTTTGTAAGTGGGCAAACCTGCAAAATCGGCAGTGTATCAAATACTTGTTCTCCCCACTGTATGTCAGTTTCAGAAGCCTCAAGCTACTGGCATCAGGGAACATGAAAGGCCTATCATATCATGTTTTACTGTCACAGAGTGCACATTGCCTGTAGCCAAATGACAAATTATTATTTGAGCAGGTTTTACAGGAAGAAATACTCCAAGTTTTCCAATGAAAATATTTGGTGTTATTTTTCAGACCTTCTTGTTTCTTTCCTTTTCAGGAAGGTGTTTTTTCTTTTGTATGGTTTGTTGATTGATTTTATGTCTTTTAGGCTTTGTTCACACTGCACATGATTGTGATTGGTTTTTATATTCAATTTGTAAGACTGTCGTCTCTGATTTCACCATTTGGAAATGTTGAAATCAGATCTGTTTGTTCATATGGTGTTTCAGTATGCAGGTAAATCCACACTCTAAAAAACACTGGGTTAAAAACACCCCAATTTGGGTTGTTTTCAACCCAAGGGCTGGATAAATATAGGACAGAACACATGTTGGGTTAATTTTTTCCCCAGCAAATTGGGTTGTTTATTTAACCCAACATAATGAGTTATGAAAATGAGAAAAAAAATACTCAACACAACCACTGGTTTGCATTATAATTCCTTTATTTTCAATCATTTTACAGTACAGCATGTTTTATATAGTTTTTAATATTGCCAACATTTAAGCTCGTTTAACAAATATTACAAGTAAAAATTAAACATTTTAGAAGTAATTCAAGTGTAATTGACCAGTCTCTGTTGTCCCGTTTCCACCGTAACGGCGCTGGATCTCGTGCCGGAGCTTGTGTCGTGTTCAGCGGGGGAACTTATAACTTCAGACTGTCTCCCTGCGTTTCACTCGTAGCCAAAATATGCTGTGACTGACTCCATAACCTGTCCATAAACAATCAGTGTACAGTTGAGAACCTATTTTAACATCATAAATATTTATATTCTGTATCTTTTTGAATAAAATACAATTTTATGCAAGACATCAGGCGTTTCCATCACGCGAAAAGACCGATGTGTGACTCACATCGCGCCCCTGTATGTTGCTTTGCATAAAATTAAACGATACAGCACAATAACAAATTTATAGATAAAATAAAATGTACACAAACCTGTATTTTACTGAAGACATGCACCAATTTGACAGAGATGCACTGCTCTCTCCTGAAGAGGTTGCAAAAAGCCTGCGATAAATAACTCAACCCCTGGGTTGTTACGTCTGACCTATAGTCTCAGCCTCAGACGTCACGCCCACGGACCGTTGACTGAACGTCTGATGCATATGGCACACTTTTCTGGAAACACTTCAGGAGTTTCGAAGTCGTCATCTGATTGGTTGAATTCTACAGGATGTCCGCGAGACGAGTGTGTTGCGTTCTTTAACGGTCCGCCTGGAAACAAATGCCGCGACTCCAAACTCCCTCGTGGAAGAAGAACGGCGGTGTGTTTACAGCTGTGACAATGAGCGCTTACCAGGATAAACTAAACACTGGGTTTTCGAAAGTATGTGAAGTTTGCGGCTCCATTGTTGCAGTAAACTTGCACAACGTTCTTGAATGAATCATTTATAGATGCATGCCGGTCTGTTATTGCAGGGACATCGACTTTACATTTTCACGCCCCTAAACATGACGCGGAACAAAGCGAACTGTGATTGGTTGCGTTACATGTCAGTCAAACGTCCTCTTGGGCGGTCCTTAACTAATGAAAGCTACGATAGAGTCCAGACCTTCTGCCGTCAGTCTGAAGCTCTGGCTACACGAGACTACGTCTGACCTAGGATCTTGGTTACACAAAAACTACCCAAACACTTGGTTGTTACGTCTGACCAAGGAGCTGGGTAACACAACCCAAATACTGTAAAACTACCCAAACTACCCATACAGTAAAACTACCAAAATACTGAAAAAATAACCCAGAAAAATTACCCAAAAGGCTCAACCCAGGATTTGGGTAGAAAAAATAACTCAAGATTTTTTAGTGTACATGAAATACTGATTTTGTAAACAATCTGATTTCCAATGTTTGTACCAGCTTGATTCATGTTTTCTGCTGTTTAACAATTAAACTCAATTGAGTCAAACAATAAAATATATAAATATAAAATAAAATAGAAAATATATCAAATAAAAACTTTTGTTTGTCTGATTGTATTGCAAGAGGAATTGACCACATTTTCATGCTTTCTCATTTAATAATATAAGCATTTAATTCTATAGAACAAATCATTCCACAATTTCACGTTACATAGTTATTTAATTTGTTGTATTTATGTTGAATATATATGTTTATATATAGTATTTAAATCATGCACAGTCTTTGTTATTTCAGAAAAATTCATTGCAGATTCCTCCCATTGATTCACAGAAAGACAAAAGAAAACTACTTCTATATATATAAGGTTAACTGTCATAGGTATAGTATAGTATTTTTGATTATGGTCAACACTTCAGTGAGTGCTGAATCTGGTGCTGTTTCTGGTTTCAGTAGTCTTGATCAGGATTTTAGGTGATGGAGAGTTGTTCTGCTGAAAACCATTCACCCCTTTGGAACCTGTGAAACAAAAATAATACTATTCAGCTTTCAGATTGTGTATGAAGGGAACATTGTATGTGTTTTTTTAAAGTGCTGGTAATGAACAGGTTCTCTGAGAAAGTCTTGATTATCTTCCTGGACAATTGATTGGATGGTGTAAAGTGGGTGTTTCATACAGGAATGGGCCGGCAAACACTATTAAGGGTCCTTTTGTAGAAGTCAAATGTTTTATGTATATACTGTGGCCATTGTTGTAATGAATGTCCATTTAGACTTACTGTAGTTGGGAACAGCCTGGATGTTCACAATGGACTGCTGCCCAATTCTGTGAGAGGAAAAAAATAATGAGACGGTCAATATTTATTTATGTAAACACTCTAGTTCCACTCCTCTTAGGTAGAGAACGATGCACTAAAATAAGACTTGACATGTTACCTGTCCTCCTCGCCTTCCAGCAGCTTCCTGTAGGTGGCGATCTCAATGTCCAGCGCCAACTTGACATTCATGAGCTCCTGGTACTCGCGGAGCTGTCGGGCCATGTCCTGCTTGGCTCTCTGTAGCGCCTCCTCCAAGTCCTTGATACGACCTTTGGCCTCCTTCACAGTCATCTCACCACGATCCTCGGCCTCCGCTATCTGGTTCTCCAGGTTCGCACGCTAAAATGATTATAGCCTCGAGAGTTAACGACCACCATGGATTTAGGCTAAAAAAAAAGGTTAATGTAGCACATTTCTCACCTGCGATTTAATAACCTCAATCTCGCTCTGCAGACGGCTGATCATGCGGTTGATATCTGCGATCTCTCCTTTAGTGTTTCGCAGTTCATCGTTGTACTGACTGGCCTGAGAGGACATCTGATCGAACTGACCAGAACGAGATGGGAAAACAGATCAGTACACAAGTAACTGTAGTTTTGTCTAAAGCTTGGTACATACTCCGCAAGAACAAAGAAAAAAGTTCTCGCAGCCCTGGATTGGGAGTTCTCGCAGCCTTTTCTCGACACATCATCTGAGCAGAACTTTTTTCTTGTGGGTGTCCGAGAACTATTGTGTGATTGGTCAGAAATTTAAAGTGGGCGGGGTTAACGCAGAGAAACGGCACCTGCTTTTCTCGTGAAGTATGGAATGTCCTGGCCAGAACAAACTTTGTTCTTGTTCTTGCCACCTCGGGAAAACAAACAAATTTCTTTGTTCTTGCGGAGTATGTGCCAAGCTTAAGGGTTGCAAACTTTCCAGGATTTTTGGAAACTTTCCAGGATTTTTTGGGGACATTTTCTGAAACTTTTGGAAAATTTCTACAAATTTACCAAAAATGTTCAGCCCCTTTGCAACCCTAGTCCTGTCCCATAATAAAAGATGTTTTAACTAAACAATTTTTATTCCTAGACGTTTATGAAGCTCTATGAAGAAAAACACCTAGGGTCAACATGAAAAGTTTACTTTCTTAATCCATCTTCCTGGTCACATTGTGAATGTAATGACTGAGGAAATTACTTTCCTCAACCAATCAATTCTCAATGTATAAAATCAATCCCGCCCCAAATACATTTTATGGCATTGAGTTTACTTTTTCAATCAGAAATACAAGGGACTTCATGTTGACTTTAAGAGAGAAATCTCTTGTAAGCTAATGTCTACCTTGGACTTGTACCAGGATTCAGCTTCTTCACGGCTCTTGGCTGCGATATCCTCATATTGAGCCTTGACTTCGGCCACAATATGATCCATGTTGAGGTTTCGCGAGTTGTCCATCTGCACGACGACGGACGTGTCTTTAATGCTGGCCTGCAGCTCACGCAATTCCTGATCCAAATAGACAAGACATATGTATGTATTTTTGAAAGCCGAATTGGTCTTGGTATTTGATTTGCTTTAACCAGTGTTTCCCCATATGGCAATGCGTACTTCAAGATTTAAAGACAAAACATTCAAATGATATTCTTTGGCTTAGTATGCACTGTATGTTTTCTTTATCTTCATCTGAAATGTGTTGCAACTTATATTCTTAAATGACTTCTATACATCAAGCATTGCAAACGTGCAAAGTGCGCACATTTGGATTAGTGCTGAATGAATAAGGTTCATGAGCTTAAGTTTATTTGTATATCACGTTTCCCACACTTGTTTCACAATTACGTTTAGGATTGGCGTTTATATTAAATGTTGTTTTATAATGAATGCCACTATACTTTAAACATTTGACTTGTATGTTTTTTTTCTCTCAAAGCAATTTTGACCTGGTGCGACGGAGTCAGGTGCGAGTAGTTTTATATGTATATTTGTGTGTGTGTGTGTGTGTGTGTGTGTGTGTGTGTACACAACTATCTTTGTGAGGACCCGTTTGTGTTTTAGACCAGCGGAGTGAGGACAAAGAGAGAAAAGTGAGGACATTTTGGCTGGTCCTTGCTTTCTGAGATGCCTTTTAAGGCCTGTTTGAGGGTCAAGACTTGGTTTTAGGGATAAGGTTATAAATAGGTTAAGGGTAGGTTTAGGGAAAGGGTTCGGGTTAGGCACTTAGTTGTGATGGGTAGGGTTAGGGTGAAGAGCTAGAGATTGCATTGTGTCAATGAATGTCCTCACAAAGAGATGTACAAGAATGTGTGTCACCTCATCGTAGATGGTCCTCAGGAAGTTGATCTCATCAGTCAGTGCACCAACTTTATCCTCCAAATCAGCTTTCACCAGATACGCAGAGTCTACATCCTATGGGACACAGTACAGTTTTTCCTCTTCTCAATTGCAACCTTGAATAACTTGTATGTCTTCCTTGGGCATTGAATGCTCATATCGATATTCAATAGAGATACATCTTGTTAGATATTTAGTATGCAACTTTGACTTCTTGCTAGTCTCTGTATGCCATTGAAAACAGATCTCCTCTGGTGTATAATTAATGCTGCATCCCCACCCAGCCTTTTGTCAGTGGTGATTTGATCCCTCCAGTCTTAACTTTAGCAGCTCAGAGCTCTTTACCCCTCCCAAACATCTCATTGTTCTCTCGCCTGGGCTGCTTTTATTAAACATGTTGTGAAAGTTTAACTTTCTCTGGTCCTAAAAGTTCATCTTTTTACCTGGTAACCTGCCCTAACCCCACATCATGAGGTCATACTTCTTGGTTTATGTTTCATAAAGTAAAAAAAAAAAACTATTTTTGATTCCTGACCTCAAAAGACATACTGTAAAAAGTGATCAGTTGACAACTTAAAAAAGTGAGGAAACCCGTTGCCTTAATTGAAAAAAGTTGTGAACTTGACAATTCCACATAACTTAATTTTTCCAATTACGCATGACATTTATTTACTTTTTGAATTAAGTCAACTGATCACTTTTTACAGTGGTAACAAACCTTTTTCAGAATCACAAAGTCGTTCTCCAGGTTGTTCCTTTTGTTGATCTCATCTTCATATCTGAGTCAAAGAAAAATACAAAGTGCATATTTAAGTTTCTGATGTCTGTGAAAGAAGACGGATTAAGTTTAGGAAAGTGTTCAAGATATTGGAAAAACAGTGATATGTTGTTTTTTTAATGATAGATGAGCTGTGTCAGATCAAATCTCTAGCAGGTTGGGCTCCATATTCGGTTTCTCAAAGAAATACAAGAGAGGCTCTTGTCTAGCGTCGATCTAAAGACTTTACTTGTGCTTGAAGTCCTCCACCAGACCCTGCATGTTCCTCAGCTCTCCGTCCAGCTTGGTCCTGTCGTTGTTGACCACGTCCATCTGTCTGCGTAGGTTGGCCATGTACGCCTCAAACATGGGCTCGACGTTGGACCGGCCCGGGGCCTGGTTATGCAGCAGCTCCCACTTGGTCTCCAGCATCTTGTTCTGCTGCTCCAGGAAGCGCACCTGTAGAGGTACAATAAATCTTAAAAAATATATGGATGCTGAATCTCAGTATTCAATGTTATAAGAAGCCTTAGGCGATTTTATGCAGCACTAATTTTGATCAAAGTAAATGTGACCATATCTTTGTATACAACATGCTGATGCTGATGTAGATGTTTTTCAACCTAAATGTAAATCCTCCTTGAGGAACATGATGAGTTAGGTCAATTAAAGTGTTGGACTGGAGCTCTGTTACCAGTTATTCTCTACAAGTTTTCCTGTCATGTTTCTGCCAGGGCTGAGAAGAAAGAGTCCACTTCTGTGGAATTTCAGCATTTTAAGAGCTCTTCCTTGAAAGTTTTTCAGTTCACTGCACATCCTGAAAGCTTGTCCGCTTTAATAGATGCTGACCCTGCCAGGATGGACTCATTAACAGAGCAACATGACTCCCCATTAGCTGAACTGTAATACTCTGGAGAGTAGTGGCTGACCTAGATGGGTTCTGGGTAAATCCTTAATTTTGAGCACTTTAAAAGCCGACCTGAGACCCGTGTTGGAAGACCCAGCCCTGCCCCGACCCACAACAGTGACTTGGTTGTACTACAGTGCGAGTGAAGTATCAATTTAAGTCCGGCAGGCTCCTGGGATTTGGTTGCATTGTCCTCCGGCACACAAAAGCCTCCTTCATACTCTCTGGGATAGTGCTGTCTTCAGTGGCTTAGTCAAATATGACCTGCTTTTTTTTATCAGGTTTCAGGCTTCAGAGAAATGGGTCACGCTACAGAACTATCATTTATCGTACCAAATCACCTTTCGCTTGGAGGTTTGTGCTGCAAGAGATGTTGATCGTATAAAAGACATCAACACTTGTTTTAACCTGTACTTTTTGACTGAAACTATACCGTTTTCTGGGAACAAGAGACCCAACTGTACCTTATCAATGAAGGTGGCGAAGCGGTTGTTCAGCGACTTGATCTGGTCCTTCTCCTTAGTGCGCACCATCTGGATGTTGGGGTCGATCTCCAGGTTGAGGGGTGCCAGCAGGCTCTTGTTGACGGAGACGCTGGCGATGGGAGGCCCCAAATAGGCCGAGCTGGTGCTGAAGCTTGGAGCAGATGCGCCCAGGGAGACCCCACTCAAACTGCTGTAGCCAAAACCTCCCATCTTCCCGCTGCTCCTCACAGAGCTGCTGGAACTGATGCGTTTGTTTCTCAGACTCATAGTTGGATAGTAGCAAGAGAAACTGAACTGCAATGGCAGATGTTTCAGATGAGAACAGGTGGGCAGACCTGAGCACGACGGGAGTCTCTCTGTGGAGAGGCTGGGCTTTTAAAGTCCAACCAGGATGGGGTGGAGAGTTCCTATTGTGGGAAAACCTGTTTCAGATTGGACACACGAACACACTGCCTGCTTTATCTGAGCTCCCGGATCGGCAGTGAGCACAGGCTCGCTCTCTCTGTCTGCTTCTTACTGTTTCACCATGCTCATATAGCATCTAAATGTTTAATGTGGCCCATGTCAACAACATTCCCAAACTGCATGCCCTAGTAAACACATTTTTACAACAAAAAAAAAGCAGTCATAATTGCATGTAGTTCATGTATGCATTCTATTAAAAAAAATTATATTTAATGGCCACATTAACCATGGATCATGAACTTGTGTGCATCAGTTACAGCAAGATGACAAACATTAAGAAAACAACCTGATTTTATGATTTGCTTTAACAAAATATATTAATATAGAGCTCTGAGTAAAATCAACCTTTTGTGCATTTCAAATAGCAAAAGCAATGTATTTCTGTGCGAGCAAAACCATGCTATTCTTCAGTCCAGCAGTCGTCTAGTTAAACTAAGATATGTTGAGAGCCCCACCTATTGGTAAGACCTTTTTTGCCTGCTTTGTTGTCCATGTAAATGACTTGAAAACTAGGATAGATGTTTTGCTCTCCTTTATAGATATTTGAATCTCAATTGTCAAAATAACGTTATGTATGGCTTTAAATTTTGTAAATAGTCATATTAACATTTAGCTGTCTAAATGTGCTTAGTTATCAGATGCTATTGCATTTTGTTTCATTTTGCTAAGAAATCCCACCTAAAATACATTTTCTTTTTATAGAAAGACATTTGGTAATATTGCATTTAATAACTATTGCCATTTTTTATGTATATTATGTAACGCAAACAAAACCATACTATTCTTCCCTCGAACAGTCGTGTAGTTAAAGACATGTTGAGCGCTCCACCTACTGGTAAGTCGTTTAATGTATTGATAGATGCTTTGCTCTGGAAGTTCGTATTTACGAGGTGGGAAGTGTACGTTTAAGTCACATTCGTCGGACCATCTCTTAATTAACTACACAAAAATACAGCAAGGTTTTAAACTCTACTTCCAGAAAATGAAGAACAAAGAATGTGCATCAGGTTCTGCTTTTTTAGTGTTTTTAATTCATTTATGAAGCCACTGTATACTGTATCGTTACATATATTGAACAATATATATTATATTACACTGTCGTTATTTTGTGCAGGGAATTAGCTTATTTTGTTGTAAATAAAAAAGGCTTATATGCTGCCTTCACGTGCTATCGGAATTATCGTAAATACGAGTTTCCTATGTAAAAATTGCACATGAACGCCCTTTGATGTCGTGTTTACCACTGGGAAGTTCGGAAATAATTTTGATACCCAAATTCCCGAGATGGGCGTGCCATAAACTTGCATGGTGGCGGGGAGAACTAAGTACTGCTGTGGCAGGAGTGATTTTATTAGTTTTTTCCCCAAAACACCTAGGTCGTCTTGTCTTGTCAGTAGCATATTTACATATACGAGTAATCATTTGAAGCGTATTGTATATTATACACAGTAAAAATAGCCTGCATTTGACTGAAATTACAGAATCTGGAATATGGTTGTCAGTGCATGTGACACTACATATGATGGGTTTAATACGATTTTCCCAATAAACAGGCAAGAATAAACCTGGTGTCCTCCATGATTCCTGTTCATTCCGACAACAAAGCACTTGAATGCAACAAGCTCGTAATCAGGACTTCTAAATTGGGAATTAGGAAATTTCCGATAGCACGTGAAGGCAGCATTAGTCACCGCTAAATTGCCTACAAGTAAATATTGTGCACGCCCCCAGCTCCGAGCTTCCCACGTCGTATTATCGACATTGTTGTGGCGTTCATGTGCGTTCATCTCGTAAATACGAGCTTTTCGACATGACTTGAGAGCACAAAATGCTGGTTATCACTGTAAAGGGTACTGTTTAAACGCACAGTTACCTGACAAATATTTTTAAGTAGTAAAATCGAGAACCTCCATTTTCTTCCACTCCAGATAGGGGTAGCATACTCTGAACAGTGATTTCAGGTTATATTTTTTATTTCTTATTAATATTTTAATTCCTTTTCTGTGTAAAGTACTTTGAATAACCATTATGAAATGTGCTATAGGGTAGAGTGGGGAAAAACGCTCCCGTGCTTTTCCCAAAATAACCACTAGATAAAATCAAGATGGACTACGTTGACCAGAGTGATGTAGAAGTTTTCACCGCGAAGCTTACACTGGTGAAGTACCTGAGAGAAAACGGATTTCACGTTAAGTGAGATAATGTTTAACAGTAGGAAAAAAAGTGTTTTAAAGCTTGTTGTTTTGCAGAACATCAGAGTTATATATGATATGAGAAGAGCAAGGCCTGTAGTTAGGGAGTACTTGTTAAGGAAAATATAATTATATTTTCAGAATGACAATTTGTTTTCCAAACCTAGTCTGTGGGGTAAAACGCCCCCAGTATCCCACTATTCCCACTATCATAAATACTGTAGTTACCATGTTCTGAACATCACATTCTTTGTTTTTCCATCACATGTAATCTAACTAGGTGGTTGAATAAAAATATTTGGACTTTATATTTAAAAATTACCCCACATTAGCAACAGCTAGCTAGTTAGCCAGCCAGTTAGCATCAGCTAACAATATTTTTCAAAAAGGTTGATTTTTAAAATGGTTCATTAATAAATATTCATATCTATCTACTGTTATTTTGGCTTGTCTTTTTAATTTTAAGCTAAAACATGCTTGTACTCTGATTTTGCTGTAAACGTATAAAGCAAATTGCTTTGTCAGAGTACAAATTTGATTTTTGTTAAAAATCTAATAACATGAAAACTCTGGACATTTTTCATACTTGGTTTATAATTTATGTCATTGTCACTGAAAACTAGGAGAATTATTCTAGACACATTTACTTTTTTTCACAGAAAAAGTTACACAGTCCTTAATGGGGGCGTTTCCCCCACTCTACCCTATAAACAAACATGCCGTGCTTAAGTGCGCCTTCCGCTCAAATTTTTAATTCCACCTTTAATAATACCATTATTGTTAGTTCTCTGCACCCCGCCGCCACTCCTATGCTTGCGAAGACCGCCCGCTGACTTGTTTTTAAGTTTAATTTAGCTAATTATAATGACTATAGAACAGATAACCCTCGCATGTTGCATCTAAGGGAGGGACATAGTTTTCGTCTTTAGTTCCCGCTGTCTGGCGTTTGACCAATGATATACCAGCATATTACGACAGACAAGAAAAGTAGCCAATGAGAGTGCGGTTACTCTCAGTCAGCGCGGCCGCCCTCTTTCTGCACGAGATTTGTTTTTCTGCAGCCAACTGCTGAATTGCGTTTTGCTGGGGGTGCGTATGACAATGGATATAACAGGTAAAGACAAGTGCGTAAACGGTATCAATGAGGAATACGACGATACCGTTGAAAATGGGAAATCGTCCGGCATCAATGAGGAACACAACGAGGCGATTGAATTGGGAGAATCGTCTGATGAGAGTGACGCTTCCAGCGTGGACTCCAAAGAAGAGCTCCTCGATGATCTGGATTACGTTTTGGACCAGTAAGTTTACACACATTTAATGTACTGTTTATATAAAGTGGAGATGTGTGTGTGTGTGTGTGTGTGTGTGTGTGTGTGTGTGTGTGTGTGTGTATATATATATATATACACACACACATATACATACACATATATATATATATATATATATATATATATATACACACACACACACACACACACACACACACACACACACACACACACACACATTAATCACATTTTAGGCTAAATTCAAATCATTTGGAGCTAAATAATATGGTTTGAGGGCAGATTATACATTTAACTCTTTAATGGCCACCTATAAATGTTTCAGTTATTCCAAACCAGTGATGTTCGAGATATGCCTGAAGTATTAAAGGAAAACATGAATGATCGGTGTGTTGTTAATTTTTATTAATTTTATTTAATATGTAGTGACTAGACATTTTAATGTCCCCAGACTGCAGTGCATTTTTTATATTGCATATTAACTTACGATGTTAATGTAGTAACTTTAAGAATTACAGGTACATGTTTTACGTTTGTCCACAAATATAATAATTTTAGGTGTGCGCATAAACATGTTTGTAACTATATTACAGCTATTTATTTTGTATTTCTTTAGGGATTTAAAAAAAATAATGGAATAGAATATGATTAATATACACTTGTAAAGACTTCCTTTAGCAATATAGGTATAAAAATGAATACAAAAATACAAAAGTACTGGAGTTTCATTGTATTTGATCATTTTTCATTTCTAAATCGCCACCTTGGAATTATAAGGTTTTATCTGCATTCTGAGTGGTTTTGAGATATTGAGCTTTAAAGATTTTGCATTCCATATAGAAACAATGATGTGGGAAACAAGTCTCTTTCATACATGAAAATGACAGAGACCCTAAATGTACAATATCAAAATCATCAAATTTGTTTTTGGAACAGGTCAAATGCAGATACAACCTTCTAATTCTTAAAAAAAAAAAAAAAAAAAAATTACTTTCTGCTTAGAATTATAAGGTTCTACCTGGCAAAACAATAATTGAAGCAATAATTTTCAAGAAACACAAACAGTTTACTCATTTGTTTTAAAACATCAAATTAGTTTTGTCACAATGTCTCCATGTGTAACGAAGTTCAATTTAATGCTTTCTATGACATTTCATATTTTTTGGACAAATTATTTTCTGGATTAAGTTAAAGGGATAGTTCACCCAAAAATGAAAATTTTTATGATGTTAATGTTGATGTTTATCTGCTTACCCCCAGGGCATCCAAAATATAGGTGACTTTGTTTCTTCAGTAGAACACAAATTAAGTGAAGAAATTCACTTAATTTTACTGAAGATATTTACTGAGAATATCTCAGAAAACAAGTGGAAAAGTGTCGATGAGCCTGATATTGAGCCGAGTCAGCCAACCTTCAGACCTAGACAAACGCCCGGCCCACAGTTGGTCTCCAATGCATCATGCAGTCCTCTACAGTATTTTGAGTTGTTCTTTTCAAAATCTGTCATCCGGACAATTCTAGCAAACTCAAATGCATACGGGGCCATGCGTCAGGAAGGAACGAAGAAGCCATGGCAGGACATTTCTGTGAAAGACTTCAAGACATTTCTAGCACTGGTGATTTACATGGGTTTGCTGAAATGCTTCAGACTGACGGACTATTGGAGGAAGTCTCACATGTACAGTCTGCCGTATCCTGCTCAAATCATGTCAGGTAGAACATTTATGACCATCTCTAAAGCTCTTCATCTTAGTGACCCTAAAGTGGATGCAGAGAATGACAAGAAGGGAACGCCTGAATATGACCGCCTGTGTAGGATCAAACCGCTGTACCAGGACATTAGGAACGCCTGCAGAGCCTCTTTCCATCCCCTTCAGAACATCTCCATTGATGAACGAATGGTGGCATCAAAGGCTAGACATGGACTCAAACAGTATATGAAAAACAAACCTACAAAATGGGGGTACAAACTCTTTGTACTGGCAGATTCCCTCTGTGGCTACACATGGGACTTCTTCATTTATGAGGGAAAGGTGAATTCAGAGGAGAGCAAAGGCATTAGCTATGATTCTGTCATGCTTCTGGCAGATGAAAGGTTGTTGGGTACTGGCTACAAGCTGTTTGTTGACAACTTTTTACACCAGTCCCAAGCTCTTCAGAGACTTGTTTGCTAAGAAGATCTGGGCTTGTGGCACTGTTCGAGCAAACCGCATTGGCCACTGAAAGAAACAGGCTCCTCGTGGCAACATTCGCTGGTTTAGGGAAGACAGTCTGCTGTTTGTTGAGTGGAAGGACAAGAGGGACGTGCTGATGTGCTCCACCTTTCATAAAGCCTTTAATGGTGACACCATAAAGAGGAATGTAAAAGGAGCCGATGGAGTTTGGGCCATTCAGGATTTCCCCGTTCCAGCTGCAGTGTTGGACTACAACAAGTTAGTAGACTTTAATCAGTGGTGTAAAGTTTGTGCTTGTGCCTTTTAAATGACAAATCTTATTCTTTTCATTCCAGGCACATGGGAGGAGTGGATCTGTCTGACCACGAAAAAGTGGTATCGGTCCTTTTTTTACCACTTTGTGGACATCACTGTAGTAAACGCTTTCATTTTGCACCAGCAGATGGCCCAAATGAACAACCAGAAGCCTCTGAGCCAGAAGGCCTTCCGGGAGGCTCTTGTTGCAGAGCATGCAGGAACAGGACCTACATCTGCTCCTGCACAAATACGCCCCGTTCCTTCTACCAAACCCCACCTGCCCAAGTACATCAGCGGAGACAGCACACAGGGAAGGCGGAGATGCAAAGTTTGTTGCTCTAAAACTCCAATGGTTTGTGTAACTTGTGATGTGGCATTGTGCCTTGTTCCAAGCCGTAACTTTTACATTACCTGGCATGAACCTGGTAGCAAAAATGATGCGGAGTAAACCTCTGAGTCTCCAAATGTTAAGGCGGCCCAAGGCAATGCTATTCAGAATTACAAAAATTCCTAGGGAATGCACAAGCAGTGTAAGTCAAATTGGATAAAAGTGTCCTCCGAATGTGAATTAACATTTTTTTTTTAAATATAATAATCCTGGCCCATGGTTATTCATAGCTTAAAACTAGCTGACAGTAGCCGCGTTTCCATTACCCTTCAAAATGCGCAAATTGAAAATACGCCCAATGGAAACGCATCAATTTCGCAAAAACTCCCATATATCGTAAAAAAGTTTTTACGCTCGCATGAGGTGGTTTTTCAGGCAATTCGAAAAAGGAAATTTGCGCAAAACTGCAATGGAAACAGTTTTTCCACATTTACAGGTCACCTGGCGTACGTAAAAGTCGATCATTCTTTGCAGATGACGCCATATGTCGGACAAAAGACGAGACAGAGTTCTTTATTAAACTCATAAGACAAGAGAATTACAGGAATACTGGATTCTAAACAAAGAAATGCCACAAAATATCATTAAGACCTTGAAGCAGATATGAGGGAGAAACACCCACACACACCTCATACGTGGCCGCTCCCAAAGGGGCTTTCCTTGCCATTAGTGCTTGGATAACACGCCTACGTCTCCTTCCATTTAATAATAACGGCCAGTGCGGTGGCTGGGTTATACATAAACCCAACATACGGGGCATAATTTTGGAATGACTTATCGCAAGAGGAAAAAAAGTTTTAGTCGCATGACATCGGTTAATGGAAACGCTGTCATTTCGCAATAGTTTTTTATCGACATTTAGAAAATATCGCAAACGTTTTGTGCAAATCTGTAATGGAAACGCGGCTAATGACTAAATGGCATTTGAATCCTATTATAAAACTGATTAACTGGAAATAATATAGAACAAGGTTAAAGTTCTGGTGGTAGGTTTATAAGTACTAACAGTGTAAGTAGTTGCAAGAAACCCTGTTATTCGCACTTTTATTCTGATGCACCCTAACCACACTGGAACTAAACCTTTAATGCTTTTTCAACATCACATCACGGTTACTGTTCTGTAACAATTCTTAACATGATTATGGTTTATTTTTTTCATTGTGGTGCTGTGAAATCAGGATTTGAATGTATGTTTCTCTTAATGTGTTTTGCTATATTGTACAAACCCGATTCCAAAAAAGTTGGGACACTGTACAAATTGTGAATAAAAAAGGAATGCAATAATTTACAAATCTCATAAACTTATATTTTATTCACAATAGAATATAGATAACATATAAAATGTTGAAAGTGAGACATTTTGAAATGTCATGCCAAATATTGGCTCATTTTGGATTTCATGAGAGCTACACATTCCAAAAAAGTTGGGACAGGTAGCAATAAGAGGCCGGAAAAGTTAAATGTACATATAAGGAACAGCTGGAGGACCAATTTGCAACTTATTAGGTCAATTGGCAACATGATTGGGTATAAAAAGAGCCTCTCAGAGTGGCAGTGTCTCTCAGAAGTCAAGATGGGCAGAGGAGCACCAATTCCCCCAATGCTGCGGCGAAAAATAGTGGAGCAATATCAGAAAGGAGTTTCTCAGAGAAAAATTGCAAAGAGTTTGAAGTTATCATCATCTACAGTGCATAATATCATCCAAAGATTCAGAGAATCTGGAACAATCTCTGTGCGTAAGGGTCAAGGCCGGAAAACCATACTGGATGCCCGTGATCTTCGGGCCCTTAGACGGCACTGCATCACATACAGGAATGCTACTGTAATGGAAATCACAACATGGGCTCAGGAATACTTCCAGAAAACATTGTCGGTGAACACAATCCACCGTGCCATTCGCCGTTGCCGGCTAAAACTCTATAGGTCAAAAAAGAAGCCATATCTAAACATGATCCAGAAGCGCAGGCGTTTTCTCTGGGCCAAGGCTCATTTAAAATGGACTGTGGCAAAGTGGAAAACTGTTCTGTGGTCAGACGAATCAAAATTTGAAGTTCTTTTTGGAAAACTGGGACGCCATGTCATCCGGACTAAAGAGGACGAGGACAACCCAAGTTGTTATCAGCGCTCAGTTCAGAAGCCTGCATCTCTGATGGTATGGGGTTGCATGAATGCGTGTGGCATGGGCAGCTTACACATCTGGAAAGGCACCATCAATGCTGAAAGGTATATCCAAGTTCTAGAACAACATATGCTCCATCCAGACGTCGTCTCTTTCAGGGAAGACCTTGCATTTTCCAACATGACAATGCCAGACCACATACTGCATCAATTACAACATCATGGCTGCGTAGAAGAAGGATCCGGGTACTGAAATGGCCAGCCTGCAGTCCAGATCTTTCACCCATAGAAAACATTTGGCGCATCATAAAGAGGAAGATGCGACAAAGTAGACCTGAGACAGTTGAGCAACTAGAAGCCTGTATTAGACAAGAATGGGACAACATTCCTATTCCTAAACTTGAGCAACTTGTCTCCTCAGTCCCCAGACGTTTGCAGACTGTTATAAAAAGAAGAGGGGATGCCACACAGTGGTAAACATGGCCTTGTCCCAACTTTTTTGAGATGTGTTGATGCCATGAAATTTAAAATCAACTTATTTTTCCCTTAAAATGATACATTTTCTCAGTTTAAACATTTGATATGTCATCTATGTTGTATTCTGAATAAAATATTGAAATTTGAAACTTCCACATCATTGCATTCTGTTTTTATTCACAATTTGTACAGTGTCTCAACTTTTTTGGAATCGGGTTTGTATTCTTAAAAAAAAAAAAAAAAAGGTGCGCAAAAAAGGAATGTTTGTGACCAATCTGAATCACTAACGCTTTTTTTACAACTTTGATTCTTCATTTTACGGCTTTATTCTCATAACATTAATTTTAAGATTATTCTCAGTCTTAGATTAATTTATGCTAACATGGCACTAACTGTCAACAGAGCTCACTCCAATGCTTTATACTATAGTACATTAAACATAATTAAAACATAAGGAAAACTTATCTACAATAAGGAAGTTTAGGGGACAGTTTGGTACAATTCAGATGAATTAGCAGCATTCATGAAAAGACATTAGGCAGTGTTAGGGAAAGTTACTCTCTAAAAAAGTAACTAATTGTGTTACTTTTTATGGAATGTAATGTGTTGCGTTACATTTTCTAACCTGGGATAGGCTTGCTTATTTGTTTTTTTATTAATAAGTTCTGTTTTTGGCAAATGTTAATGCTCTTTAACACCAAAAGTGAACTGAATAATAAATGCAAATTCACGCCTGTACAGTAGAGGGCGCAGCTTAAACAAACCTTTCAGCTGTGCTGCCATTCTGGCTTACATAAGCTGAATAGGATGAAGAAGAAATTAAACACAAATGTGAAGTTTATCTAAAATCATTTTTGCTTATTCGAATGGTCGAATTCACATTTCCCGGGGAGTTTGATTGACAGGTGGTCTGACCTATCAAAATACACCTTCTGCCATTTTGTCCAACAAAGCAGTCCGTGGTTGAAACAACATTCCTTCTGATGTTTATTTGATGCTATAAATTAACTAGAAGGAAGAGATGATCGGCTCATGAGCAGCTTTAACTGAGGTGCTACAGTGATCTGTCACAACACTTTTAAAAAATGACAAAATTAGAAAGTTGAGACTTTGTTTCATATTAGAAGTAACCTGCTCTGTCCTGTCTGCCGGCGTGTTGTCAGTGTCCTCTTTTCTCTGCGATGTGTTTTTCACCGTGTGAGAACATGATGTGTGGTGAGAGCGCCATGGCTTATCGGCCATAGCAACAGTAACTAAAGGGGGCGGGTCTTTGCGAACGGTCAATTTTACCATCAAAGGTCAGCAGCAAAGACTTTGGTTAATAAAGTTAGGTAAAGTATAAAAGTAGGCTATATTTGTGTAATTTAACATTAAATTATTTGCAAGTTTGCATTTCAATGTTTTTACTCTTTTTGAGGAATATTGAATCTGCTTTTGTGCCAGTGAGATGAGTAAATTCATGCTCACATTTAGTCTAGATAGAATTACAATAATAACATGTTTTACACACTTACTCCTGATTTCTCTCATCATGACGACAGGAGAGCTGTCAGTCAATATATGGGAAAACAAGTAAATTGCGTTACTTATTTGAAAAACTGAGATATTTTGTTGTAAATTTAAAAGTAATGTGTTACTTTACTAGTTACTTAGAAAAAAGTAATCTGATTACTTAACTCATGTTACTTGTAATGCGTTACCCCCAACCCTGACAATAGGAATTATTGACACTGTTTTATTCTATTGCACTGGAACTATGTTTTTCATGGCCTTTAAATGGTCCGTCGAAAGATTTACCATTGCAAAATTTACCCTTCAGTAAGGATCCAGGCTTATTGAGACAGTCTTTGTTCATTGTAGTGCTGCAAAATCAGGATTAGAATATATGTGGCAAGTCGTGAGTGAATAAAGCCAATTGACCATTGTAGTTCTCCTGCCCTGAGCACCGTTAGCTAACTTTGCAAACTACCGGTTTGTATTTTTACCAAAACAAACTCTCATAGAAATGCTATTGGTACCATTACCTGCCGTAGACTGAAATATTTGCTCTAATGATATTACAACTGTATAGACATTCAAAACATGTTTTATATCATTGTGTATAATATTCTAAAGAAGTCTGATTTGAGTGATTTCTGTACTGTTTTGCAAATTGTTGAATGTCATTAACCTCCTGGGTGCCACAGTTCTCGTACGAGGACATTTTATATTTTAGTGAATTTCTCTGAGACCATAAATGTCACAGTTTTAAGTCTGGATGTCCTGTAAAGAGCACATTCAGGGCTTTTCAGAGATATCATTTGTTTTGATGTTTCACCAGGTCAACAACTTCTCCTTGGTCTTTAAGAATGACTGAATGATCAAATTTAGCACTCTTACGGAAATATAATATTTTGTAATTATCATTTAAATCTGACTAATTTTCTAATTGTTTGTCATAAATCAACATCTCAGGGAAATGTAATGGGGTTTCTAATCAAAATATGTCTTTCTGTTACAAAATAGAGGACACCGGGACTTAAAGCATGTTTATCAAGCATTCTGGGAGACAATAGGGAAAGAAATTACATATCAATGTTCTTATAAAATATTAGATATTATTATGAAAATGTTGCCAACTATTACTCCCATTATTAAAATTCCTTTTTTATTACATGTTGCTCCAAGAACACATTAATATCCAAATTAGAGACAGTGTATAGATACATTGCATTGAATGGGAAAACCCATGTATGGCCGTTTTACCCATATATTGCATAAAGTAAAATGGTATATCAAGTCATACTGTTATATCTTTCATAACATAGTTGAGAATCATCTTTAAACAAAGTTTGGTTAAAAAAAAAAAATCCTGAAAACTGATTGGTGAATGAAAAGAAAAATCCCATTGTTTTTGCCTATACATGTAATTTAATTTAATTAAATTTTTTAAATAACTGAGTCCTGGTGTCCACTACAGAAGACATAGCATAACATATGAATAAAATATCATTTTTCAAAAAAAAATCCATTTGTTTCTTATGCTCTAAACAATGCAATGTAAAAATACTAAATTCAAAAGACTTTGTTTTCCTGGGTCTTAGGAGGTTAAATATGTTTATTATTAAGTGCCTTTCAGAATCACTTTTTGGATATGTGATTAAGCTGATTGCTGTAGCCCAAGTATGTTATTTTTAATCACACAATTATAAGATACAAAGTACAAACTATTTTTTTTTTCATAGTGGATCTTCCCCACTAGTGGTATTGGCAGATTTTCTTTTCTTCTGTAGACATGTTCATTTCAAAACGTCCTCACATGAATCGCAAAACATACCTTCGGGATATAAAACATAGCGCTTAATTTCAAAATATCCAATCAGGATGACTAATCTCATTGACGTCCAGTCAAGGTATACCTGTTGTTTTCTCTGGAAGCAGCTGTCCAATAACATGATAATAAAATCGTGACAGACAAGAACAATAGCGAATAGAAGAGCGATCTCTGTGGTTAACGGGCTCACTGCATTCTGCGAGAAATCACCGCATAGTGTTTTTGCTCCATTCGCTGGAGCGACCCGCTGTAAAATCTGCGACTTTATTCAGCTCCGCATTTAGTGATGGATGCGTGCAATAAGGAGAAGGTTGATAGCGTTCTGGACAGCTCGGAGGAGTGTGTCAACAGCGATGAAGAACACAACGAGACGGGGGAATGGGATTCATCATCTGAGAAAGAGAGTGTCGCTTCTTGCGTGGACTCTGCGGTGGAGGAGATGTCCGTCGATTGCCTAGACACCGTCCTGGACGAGTAAGTTCATGCATATTTTCACAAGATCATCATTGTTATACGAAAATAAGCCCTGCATGTCAACATTACAAATGTACCAATTAACAAATGAATGAGAAATAAATTAAACCGTAATTTGATTTATTTTAGAGTATTACATTAGTCTTGCTCTACTGACATAAGAGGCAGATTTGACCCAATATCAATACCAATTTTGTTTAATAAAAATATTTTTGAGTAGGCTACTGAAATTGTATATTTTTATTATTTTATATTGTCACTCAGCGTTGTACTGCAATGCAATAAACCCGCGATTTTATTCACAGAAATTAACTAATTTCCGCGTAGTTGAGTGTTTTTTTTGTTTTGTTTTGTTTTGTTTTGTTTTTTAAATGCCCTTCGGTCCCGTTATGAACTGATGTCAATATCACCATCTTACATTAGATTTGCACAAACATGTTTAAAACTGTGTGAATGTTCTTGGTAACAGTGAAACGTGTCGTTTTTACCACATAATCCAAAGGAAAAAGAAAAGAAAATCGTGTGGATTGAGATAGGCTACACCGTGTTTGTTGTAAACGTTCTCGCTATCCCTGGTGCTGGACCTTTAACACATCAGAACAATAGACCTTATGCACAGCAGCACCATCTTTAAATTTCCAACGGGAATGAAAGCGAGGCTGTGAGGGATAGACATAGGCCTACATCTCTTCAGTGGGTTGTACCAAGTCCCATTCAAGGAAAGTCTGTTCACTTGGAGGCCATATATGCAACGCCTCCGGGCAGCTATCCAAGACCAAGTCCTATATCCATTTGAATGGGGGAAATCTTGAAATCTCAACTGCTTGTTGAACTCAAAATGAAATTACATATTTCAAATTATCAACAAAATCTGACATGATCTGTCCCATAAATTGTTTCTTATGCTCAAAAAAGCGTTAAAAAGCTTATTTTTCAGGTTAGACCTGCCCATGCATGTGCATTCCTAAGGGCTAGTCTCAGGTTTCTATGGGAACCGGAGCTTGCCAGCTGCAGTGACACAATGACTTTACTTATCAGCGATTGGCTCTTTTACTTGGAAGGCGGGATGTATTCCGCATTGCAGCTTCTCCCATTCTTAATACTTGAGTCTTTCTAGATAGCATTTGGTTGTACTGTTATTTAAAGGTGCTGTATGTAAGTTTTTCACTTTACTAAAGCATAAAAATACCATAATATGCTTGCAGATATGTAGGAAACATGCTAAATTCACCTACTTGTTTCTCAGAAAAACAATGCTACAGCCAGTTATTCTACTTTGAAATGTGCGTGTCAGAATGTCTGTTTTTGTTTTGGTCTGTGTGATACCGCACGCCGCCAGTTTACCCAATAGTATTTCGACACCACAGGTTGCCAGTTGGCGGAAAACACAGTGTATTGCAGCCATGGAAGCCAGCGAACAAACTGGGTCAGAGATCGAGATCAGATTCTACCCGACTTAAAAAGCCTCGGCATCCATCAAAAACCTCTATGAACGAGAGCATATTAAAACGTGGATAAATCAACTCATCAACTTACAGGGTGGCTTCCATTGTCAATTGTGCTTGCTCCTATTGTGTTTTCTCAAAGCTGGCAACCCGTGTGAGTGTCGAGTTTGAGGAGGAGGGGGCGGGGGAAACAAATCTCTGCAATATTTTGAATTTGGACTGCAGTACCCATTTCAACCACTAGCTGTCAATCCTACATACCGCACCTTTAATGTTTTTGGATTGTTCTGCTGACAAAACACTGCAAAAACAAGTTTCAGTAGACAAAAAGACAACATGAGCTGTGTAAAATTGTAAGTATAGGGAGATTTATACAGTTTTTTACAGCGGATACCATCGAAAACACGGTGGCTCTCCCTCACAGCCTCGCTTTCATACCTGTCATGGCGGCGCTGCTCTGAATAAGGTCTATAGAGACTCCAAGACCTGAAATGGGCGTGTCAGAAATCCAAAGTGTGTACTGTACTCCAGGTTTTTATACAATGCCGCCCTATCGCTTTAAAAGATGCATAGGCGGTCTTTTTATGTGTAATTAAATCGCTACATTTTGCACTATTTTAAGCACACATGGCACATAAAGTGATTTCAATCTCAAAGTTGATTATCGGTGTTGTGAGCTCTTATGTACACATACAAAAGTTACGTTTACATATATTCATTCAGCAGACGCTTTTATCCAAAGCGACTTACAACTGAGGAATACAGGAAGCGATCCGTCATGAAGAGGTGAAAAATCACAAAAAGTTCCCGAAATACTAAGTTTTGGACATTGCTTAAAGTAGCATGAGCTAGAATAGGGAGGGAATAGAGGAAAAAGGAGGGAATCTTTTTTTTTTTTTTAAGATGAGGTTAAGTGCTCACGGAAGAGATGAGTTTTCAGCTGTCTTTGAATGTTGTCAGTGATTCAGCATTCCGGATGGAGGTGGGGAGATCGTTTCACCAGCAAGGAACAGTGAATGAAAATGTTAAATTTTCGGAACAGTTAAATTATTTTTTTACAGCAATTTTGAACGCATTGATATATTCCTGAAGTAATTTGTCATAAGAAACACAAGCTATGCCTCTTTGTTTGAAGGCACATTATAAGTTAATTAAATATACACTCACCTAAAGGATTATTAGGAACACCATACTAATACTGTGTTTGACCCCCTTTCGCCTTCAGAACTGCCTTAATTCTACGTGGCATTGATTCAACAAGGTGCTGAAAGCATTCTTTAGAAATGTTGGCCCATATTGATAGGATAGCATCTTGCAGTTGATGGAGATTTGTGGGATGCACATCCAGGGCACGAAGCTCCCGTTCCACCACATCCCAAAGATGCTCTATTGGGTTGAGATCTGGTGACTGTGGGGGCCATTTTAGTACAGTGAACTCATTGTCATGTTCAAGAAACCAATTTGAAATGATTCAAGCTTTGTGACATGGTGCATTATCCTGCTGGAAGTAGCCATCAGAGGATGGCTACATGGTGGTCATAAAGGGATGGACATGGTCAGAAACAATGCTCAGGTAGGCCGTGGCATTTAAACGATGCCCAATTGGCACTAAGGGGCCTAAAGTGTGCCAAGAAAACATCCCCCACACCATTACACCACCACCACCAGCCTGCACAGTGGTAACAAGGCATGATGGATCCATGTTCTCATTCTGTTTACGCCAAATTCTGACTCTACCATCTGAATGTCTCAACAGAAATCGAGACTCATAAGACCAGGCAACATTTTTCCAGTCTTCAACTGTCCAATTTTGGTGAGCTTGTGCAAATTGTAGCCTCTTTTTCCTATTTGTAGTGGAGATGAGTGGTACCCGGTGGGGTCTTCTGCTGTTGTAGCCCATCCGCCTCAAGGTTGTGCGTGTTGTGGCTTCACAAATGCTTTGCTGCATACCTCAGTTGTAACGAGTGGTTATTTCAGTCAAAGTTGCTCTTCTATCAGCTTGAATCAGTCGGCCCATTCTCCTCTGACCTCTAGCATCAACAAGGCATTTTCGCCCACAGGACTGCCGCATACTGGATGTTTTTCCCTTTTCACACCATTCTTTGTAAACTCTAGAAATGGTTGTGCGTGAAAATCCCAGTAACTGAGCAGATTGTGAAATACTCAGACCGGCCCGTCTGGCACCAACAACCATGCCACGCTCAAAATTGCTTAAATCACCTTTCTTTCCCATTCTGACATTCAGTTTGGAGTTCAGGAGATTGTCTTGACCAGGACCACACCCCTAAATGCATTGAAGCAACTGCCATGTGATTGGTTGATTAGATAATTGCATTAATGAGAAATTGAACAGGTGTTCCTAATAATCCTTTAGGTGAGTGTAGAAATGTAGAAATATAGAAACAAATATCCCTTCAGTTTTTGTAGAACAATCTAGATATAAATACATTAACGCAACATTCAGAAATGCAATGTAACACATTTTAAGTTGTAGAAAATAAAATATTAATTCGGCAAGAGTCTTTTTTGATTGTTGCACATTTGTTCTTGCATGTGAAGTACGTTGTAATGTTTTTTTCTGTCCTTCTTGCCTCATGCAACAGGTTTTCTGATTATGATCCCTCTAATGATGCCTCTGATGGTGACTGGAATCCTGAGGTTACTCCACGAAAGAGGAAGAGATCTGGTCTGTCTTCCATATCACCATCTCCAGCAAAGTCTTGCAGATCTGCTTCACCTGCCTCTGTACAAAGGAGTAAAGGGAAAGGTAGGAAAAGCAGTGTGACTCGATCCCTACCTTTTTCCATCTCAGAACACAACTGGAAAAGTGTCGATGAGCCTGATATTGAGCCGACTCAGCCAATCTTCAGACCTAGACAAACGCCCGGCCCACAGTTGGTCTCCAATGCATCATGCAGTCCTCTACAGTATTTTGAGTTGTTCTTTTCAAAATCTGTCATGCGGACAATTCTAGCAAACTCAAATGCATACGGGGCCATGCGTCAGGAAGGAACGAAGAAGCCATGGCAGGACATTTCTGTGAAAGACTTCAAGACATTTCTAGCACTGGTGATTTACATGGGTTTGCTGAAATGCTTCAGACTGACGGACTATTGGAGGAAGTCTCACATGTACAGTCTGCCGTATCCTGCTCAAATCATGTCAGGTAGAACATTTATGACCATCTCTAAAGCTCTTCATCTTAGTGACCCTAAAGTGGATGCAGAGAATGACAAGAAGAAGGGAACGCCTGAATATGACCGCCTGTGTAGGATCAAACCGCTGTACCAGGACATTAGGAACGCCTGCAGAGCCTCTTTCCATCCCCTTCAGAACATCTCCATTGATGAGCGAATGGTGGCATCAAAGGCTAGACATGGACTCAAACAGTATATGAAAAACAAACCTACAAAATGGGGGTACAAACTCTTTGTACTGGCAGATTCCCTCTGTGGCTACACATGGGACTTCTTCATTTATGAGGGAAAGGTGAATTCAGAGGAGAGCAAAGGCATTAGCTATGATTCTGTCATGCTTCTGGCAGATGAAAGGTTGTTGGGTACTGGCTACAAGCTGTTTGTTGACAACTTTTACACCAGTCCCAAGCTCTTCAGAGACTTGTTCGCTAAGAAGATCTGGGCTTGTGGCACTGTTCGAGCAAACCGCATTGGCCACTCAAAGAAACAGGCTCCTCGTGGCAACATTCGCTGGTTTAGGGAAGACAATCTGCTGTTTGTTGAGTGGAAGGACAAGAGGGACGTGCTGATGTGCTCCACCTTTCATAAAGCCTTTAATGGTGACACCATAAAGAGGAATGTGAAAGGAGCCGATGGAGTTTGGGCCATTCAGGATTTCCCCGTTCCAGCTGCAGTGTTGGACTACAACAAGTTAGTAGACTTTAATCAGTGGTGTAAAGTTTGTGCTTGTGCCTTTTAAATGACAAATCTTATTCTTTTCATTCCAGGCACATGGGAGGAGTGGATCTGTCTGATGCGCTTATTTCATTTTACACAGTTCTACATAAAACAAGAAGATGGTATCGGTCCTTTTTTTACCACTTTGTGGACATCGCTGTAGTAAACGCCTTCATTTTGCACCAGCAGATGGCCAAGATAAAGAACCAGAAGCCTTTGACCCAGAAGGCTTTCCGGGAGGCTCTTGTTGCAGAGCTCGCAGGAACAGGACCTCCATCTGCTCCTGCACAAATACGCCCGATTCCTTCTACCGACTCCCACCTGCCCAAGTACATCAGCGGAGAC
The DNA here is from genome assembly GCA_039654105.1 of Coreius guichenoti. Lineage (NCBI taxonomy): Eukaryota > Metazoa > Chordata > Actinopteri > Cypriniformes > Gobionidae > Coreius > Coreius guichenoti. The sequence continues at coordinate 3,931,204 of CM077192.1, read as the reverse complement.
CGCAGTATTGGAAGGCGAAAATGCAAAATGTGTACCTTTAAAACTCCAGTCAAGTGTGCGACTTGCGATGTGCCATTGTGCTTCGTCCCCAAACGCGACTGTTTCACTGGCTGGCATGAACAAGGTAGTTGTAGCGAGAGTGAGGCAGAGTAAAGCTCTGGGAGTGTAGTGTGGACTACAGTCAATATGTTTAGTCCAAGTCACATTCCAAAACTGATAGATGAGAACAAAATCAAACAATACTCAGAAGTGCAGCATGAATAGTGTGAATGAAGTGTGATGAGAGAGAAAAATGAGAGGAATAATACACAGTCGATTTTTCTATTGCATTGCACGCAGCAGCAAACATACAGCGCAACCAATAAATTGGGAACTGATTTATCTGTACTGAGACTTACATCAGTGTAGTGACTAACTCTTACTTTACATGGCAATTTGCCAAAAACATGCAAATATTTGATCAAATGTACTAAACAAAAAACAATATTCCTTTTTGGTAAGTAGTTAGGATGAATTTTGTTAGCGATTCCAGTACCGATTCTTCTATACTTGAAGAAAGATTAAATTAAATGGATCTTTAAATTCTTTACGATTTAATTTGCTATACTAATTTTCTAAATGTTTTGAAATACAAACCCGATTCCAAAAAAGTTGGGACACTGTACAAATTGTGAATAAAAACAGAATGCAATGATGTGGAAGTTTCAAATTTCAATATTTTATTCAGAATACAACATAGATCACATATCAAATGTTTAAACTGAGAAAATGTATAATTTTAAGGGAAAAATAAGTTGATTTTAAATTTCATGGCATCAACACATCTCAAAAAAGTTGGGACAAGGCCATGTTTACCACTGTGTGGCATCCCCTCTTCTTTTTATAACAGTCTGCAAACGTCTGGGGACTGAGGAGACAAGTTGCTCAAGTTTAGGAATAGGAATGTTGTCCCATTCTTGTCTAATACAGGCTTCTAGTTGCTCAACTGTCTTAGGTCTTCTTTGTCGCATCTTCCTCTTTATGATGCGCCAAATGTTTTCTATGGGTGAAGGATCTGGACTGCAGGCTGGCCATTTCAGTACCCGGATCCTTCTTCTACGCAGCCATGATGTTGTAATTGATGCAGTATGTGGTCTGGCATTGTCATGTTGGAAAATGCAAGGTCTTTCCTGAAAGAGATGACGTCTGGATGGGAGCATATGTTGTTCTATAACTTGGATATACCTTTCAGCATTGATGGTGCCTTTCCAGATGTGTAAGCTGCCCATGCCACACGCACTCATGCAACCCCATACCATCAGAGATGCAGGCTTCTGAACTGAGCGCTGATGACAACTTGGGTTGTCCTTGTCCTCTTTAGTCCGGATGACATGGCGTCCCAGTTTTCCAAAAAGAACTTTAAATTGATTCGTCTGACCACAGAACAGTTTTCCACTTTGCCACAGTCCATTTTAAATGAGCCTTGGCCCAGAGAAAACGGCTGCGCTTCTGGATCATGTTTAGATATGGCTTCTTTTTTGACCTATAGAGTTTTAGCCGGCAACGGCGAATGGCACGGTGGATTGTGTTCACCGACAATGTTTTCTGGAAGTATTCCTGAGCCCATGTTGTGATTTCCATTACAGTAGCATTCCTGTATGTGATGCAGTGCCGTCTAAGGGCCCGAAGATCAAGGGCATCCAGTATGGTTTTCCGGCCTTGACCCTTACGCACAGAGATTGTTCCAGATTCTCTGAATCTTTGGATGATATTATGCACTGTAGATGATGATAACTTCAAACTCTTTGCAATTTTTCTCTGAGAAACTCCTTTCTGATATTGCTCCATTGGGGGAATTGGTGATCCTCTGCCCATCTTGACTTCTGAGAGACACTGCCACTCTGAGAGGCTCTTTTTATACCCAATCATGTTGCCAATTGACCTAATAAGTTGCAAATTGGTCCTCCAGCTGTTCCTTATATGTACATTTAACTTTTCCGGCCTCTTATTGCTACCTGTCCCAACTTTTTTGGAATGTGTAGCTCTCATGAAATCCAAAATGAGCCAGTATTTGGCATGGCATTTCAAAATGTCTCACTTTCAACATTTGATAAGTTATCTATAATCTATTGTGAATAAAATATAAGTTTATGAGATTTGTAAATGATTGCATTCCTTTTTTATTCACAATTTGTACAGTGTCCCAACTTTTTTGGAATCGGGTTTGTAGAAGCAACATTGACAGTTCACCTAAAAATGAAAATTACCCAATGATTTACTCATCCTCAAGTCATCCTAGGTGTATATGACATTCTTCTTTCAGACAAATACAATTGGAGGGTTAGGGTTTATAATGGCAGTGAATGGGGGTCGAGATTTTGAAGTCCAAAAAAGTGCATCCATCCATCATGAAAGTGCTCCACATGGCTCCGGGGGGTTAATAAAGGCCTTCAGAAGCGAAGCAATGCATTTGTGAAAGAAAAATATTCATATTTAAAACTTTATAAACTAAAATAACTAGCTGCCGACAGACGGTCTACGCAAGTCGACTTACGCCAAAGGAGTAACCACTTTACACGATGTAGGAGTAGCGTAAGCTTTGACGTCTCTCGTGGTTTAAACAAATAGTGCTGGGCAACAAACTCAAGCCCCTCTTCTCTTATATCGAAATCCTCCGACATTTCTCTTTAAAAATTCTCTTTTTAGACTCTAATTCGTGACCGGTGTTTTGTTTTGCTCTCTGCGCTTCCACGTTCATCCATATGTCATGCGTCAGGTCAGGGGTCACTCTTTCGCCGTAAATCGATGCGTGTGGCCGTCTGTCGTAAGCTAGTTATTTTAGTTTATAAAGTTTTAAATATGGGTATTTTTTTACACAAACGCATGGCTTCACTTCAGAAGGCCTTTATTAACCCCCTGGAGCCGTATGGATTACTTTCATGATGGATGGATGCAGTCTTTTGGACTTCAAAATCTCGTCCCCCTCATTCACTGCCATTTATAAAACTTGGAAGAGCCAGGACTTTTTTAATATAACTCAGATTGTATTAGTCTGAAAGAAGAATGTCATATACACCTAGGATGACTTGAGAGTGAGTAAATCATGAGCTAATTTTCATTTTTAGGTGAACTATCCCTTTAACCCTTTTTTTTTTTAATCATGCCGTTTCTCGTAACAGCTCTTTTTTTACTCATAACATTTCTGCTTTACTCACGCACATTACAACTTTAATCTCCTTCATTCTTGTTACATTAATCTGATGTTATTCTCAATCTTAGCTGTAGTAAATAGAAGTGACTCCTGCTTAAATTTCTCCATCGCTGTTTATACTATAGTAAGTTAAACATAATGTATGTATTTTTGGTAGAAAGGAAGGATAGGGAAAATTAGTGACAATTCAGAAGAGCTTGTAAACAGCATTGATGAAGAAACAGAGATGTTCATCGATGGACTTGACCTCCTCCTAGATCGGTGAGTTTATACACATTTTGACTAACCTTTATTAATACAAAGAGAGGACCTGCTTCTGCATGCCAAATTAATGTTCATTTTCTCTTTTATGTTTCATCTCTCCTTGCTTCTTCCTGATACTAAGCCGACTCAGCTGATCTTCAGACCTGGCCTCCACTGCATCATGCAGTTCCCTGAAGTTTTTTTAATTCCCGTTTCCAAAATCTGTTTAATGGACAACTGTAGCATGTTAACCTGGGGCCAGATGTCCGGATGGAAAGAAGAAGCCATGGCAGTTTTACGAAAGACTTGAAGTCTTTCCTGTCACTGGTGATGAACAATTGGAGGATGTCACACATTTACAGACTACTTTTTGACCACCTATAGTACGGTCTACAAAATTATGGTACAAATATTCATTGTTACCAAATTTATGCTTTCTTGCCCATTTATTCTCATTTGTGAATGCTTAGGAAGGTTGCTTGATTTCTTGGTGAGGGTAAGTGGATTTAGTAATTGATCTTAATTTGGTAATGCAGACATTATGCTGAAGCTGATGTTACCACAAGCCTTGTTAAAGACTAAAGTCATGTTGTATTGTTTTCAGTTTTTCAATTGAGTTCGCTAGAGGCGCATGAGGCATGATTATTACACAATAGCAATGGTCTGGTATTTGCTATCGCATGTCTGCCTGCCAATTCATTGCTTGAGCATGAGTTGTCTCTTTGTTAAAATAGTTTTGTTGACCTTCATCTGCTTTTTAATAGTTATTTTACAGCTGTGCAAACACGTTTACTAACACATTTATTTACGCTTTAGGCATGAAAATATAAGCTTTTGTTGGAAAAAAATATGACATTAAAAAAGTGAAAAGTTTATTTCGAGAAACTTGTGAGCACTGCTTATTGTGAAATACAAAGTTATATATAGCCCTGATTTTCCTTATGAAGAGGTAGCATCTCTCCTTCAGAAGAGTGACGTTTCAGATCCCATAGGGGATCATGCTTTTCATTTCTGTGTTTTGGCTTTGTTTGTTGGTTTCTTTGTTTTGGTTTTGCCGCTAGTCTTTGCCGCAGACTTCTTCAGCCTCACTTCCACTGGATAATGATCACTAATCTCCAGGGCCTGCCATAGATCAATCATATCAACATATTATTTATTTAATACCTACATTAAAAATTAGACATGCATTGTGATGAATATACTTACCATTTCCTCTGAAAGTTTGTAGGCTTCCTGGAAGTTAAAAGGCTTCGCAGATTTCGGCACAACAGCTTGAAACATGTCGTCTTTATACACCACAATTCTAGAAGAATACATGCCATCAATATTTTCCAAAGCTTGACATGCAGATTGACCTGTCCTTTTATGCATTTAGTCTTCTAGTTACATCCAAGCTATGATTTGCTCATCTTTTAATTAATAGTAATAATTTAACATTCATACTCTAAAGGTGCGGCCACATTTATCATTGTTCAGCAAGTTTTTGCAGGCAAAATAGTCATTTCAATTGGAATCCATTGGGAATTTGGTGCGAAGGCGATAGATTTCACCACACAGATTTCTCTCATGTTCATGTTTGTCATGCAAATTCGCCGCACTGACCAACAGAAAGTTGCTTGGTTTGAAAGTGACTTCCGTGTGAGCTGTGCTTTATACATCGCTATACTATTGACATTACAACAGACCTTTTCGCTGAAATTACGCTAATGTGACCGCACCTTCACACCATGTCTAAACTGGGAGCGACCGTTGACTTGCTGCAACAGTTTGTGTCTACACTGAACGCATCAAAGTGCAAGTTCTGAATCTGTTTGTACTCTTGTTGTAAGTAAGCGCAAGCATGTGGAGTACATCAGAAATGGAATGGGCTATCAGTTATAATTGGCACTATTTGCTTCAGTCACATTGTGATGCACCACTAGCGTCCAGTGTAGACAAGGTGCATTGAGGTTAAGATTTCTTTATTTTTAAACAGGATTGCAGATGAAAGATGAGTAAATTATTGATGTTTCTCCACCTCACCTGTCGTAGGTGTGGTCGTTGGTTTTTATGACTGTGGTGTCAACATCATCTCCAATCAGCCAGTGGAAATCAGGATCACTGCGGATTCTGATGGCCTTCATCTTCCTTTTGGAAACGTAGGCACCGTCTGCATTGAAGTCACCAAGGATCATTACGTTCTGTAGGATGGCATGTGTGAGTTCTCTCTCAAACTCTAATCAATGTTTGGTTAAACTAGAGTCCACTTGTGTGTTTTATTTAGACAAGGATTGCTTTATTTCTACATCAGATAAATTTCCTTGAAATGTGTACATTAACGCATTTGGCGTTTATCCAAAAACAACTTGCAGGACATTCAACTAGACATTTTATCAGTACATACATTCCTTTTGGAATTTGTTATGGTTCCATAGTGCTAAACTCACATCCGTTTCCCATTTATCTTTGACGTGCTGAAACACATCATATAGTTCATCCAGTTCCTTCTGTGAGTCTTTGGGCTTTGTGTGAACAGGAATCAGTACCAAATCTTTCAGCACTGGAAAAGACACAAACAAAATTGACTAGCAATGGGAGTGCAGAATCATATGATTCAACTCATGAAACATTTGAATCATGTAGGAATATGCAATTATAATAAATGGATGAATAACAACTTCAGTTTTGGTCTGTTTCTCAAATGAGTTGTATGGACCACTTTTATGGTGGTTTTACATCTGATGTTGAAGTTTAAAAGTGGCAGTTCCCATTCATTTCCACATGAGGGTGAGTAAATGATGCCAGAATTTCTATTTTGGGTGAATTATTAATTAAAATCTCACTATCAGTGAAAATGCATGTAATCTTAGATTAAATCATGCTCTCATTGGAGCCTTTTAGTCTAGGCTCTAGAGTTGGTCCAAATTAAAGTGTATTGGTCCAAGGTTTAAAGGGTTAGTTAGAAAATTCTGTCATCCTTTACTCACCCTCATGTCATTCCAAACCCAAAAGACTTTCCTTCATCTTCGGAACACAAATGAAGATCTTTTTAATGAAATCAGAGAGATTGCTATCCCTCCATTGACAGTCCACACAACTACCATTTTGATGCAAAAAGTTCATAAAGAGATCGTAAAACTAATCCATATGAATTGAGTGGTTTAGTCCAAATTTTCTGAAGAGATGATTGCTTCATATGATGAAAAGATTCATTTTAGGCTTTTATTCACAAATAAACATTGATCAGCGAACATAAAGAGAAGCTCAACTGAACCTGCTTCACACGTGAAAACAAACCTCATTGGTTCTTGCAGAAGCTCAAACGTGTTGCGTAACACAAGAATGAACCTCACTGGTTCTTGCGGAAGCTCAAACGTGTTGCGTAACACAAGAATGAACCTCATTGGTTCTTGCGGAAGCTCAAACGTTCTGCGTAACACGAGAATGAACCTCATTGGTTCTTGCGGAAGCTCAAACGTGTTGCGTAACACAAGAATGAACCTCACTGGTTCTTGCGGAAGCTCAAACGTGTTGCGTAACACAAGAATGAACCTCATTGGTTCTTGCGGAAGCTCAAACGTTCTGCGTAACACGAGAATGAACCTCATTGGTTCTTGCGGAAGCTCAAACGTGTTGCGTAACACAAGAATGAACCTCACTGGTTCTTGCAGAAGCTCAAACGTGTTGCGTAACACAAGAATGAACCTCATTGGTTCTTGCAGAAGCTCAAACGTGTTGCGTAACACGAGAATGAACCTCATTGGTTCTTGCAGAAGCTCAAACGTGTTGCGTAACACAAGAATGAACCTCACTGGTTCTTGCGGAAGCTCAAACGTGTTGCGTAACACAAGAATGAACCTCATTGGTTCTTGCGGAAGCTCAAACGTGTTGCGTAACACAAGAATGAACCTCACTGGTTCTTGCGGAAGCTCAAACGTGTTGCGTAACACAAGAGTGAACCTCATTGGTTCTTGCGGAAGCTCAAACGTGCTGCGTAACACGAGAATGAACCTCATTGGTTCTTGCGGAAGCTCAAACGTTCTGCGTAACACAAGAATGAACCTCATTGGTTCTTGCGGAAGCTCAAACGTGCTGCGTAACACGAGAATGAACCTCATTGGTTCTTGCGGAAGCTCAAACGTGCTGCGTAACACGAGAATGAACCTCATTGGTTCTTGCGGAAGCTCAAACGTTCTGCGTAACACGAGAATGAACCTCATTGGTTCTTGCGGAAGCTCAAACTTTCTGCGTAACACGAGAATGAACCTCATTGGTTCTTGCGGAAGCTCAAACGTTCTGCGTAACACAAGAATGAACCTCATTGGTTCTTGCGGAAGCTCAAACGTTCTGCGTAACACGAGAATGAACCTCATTGGTTCTTGCGGAAGCTCAAACGTGTTGCGTAACACAAGAATGAACCTCACTGGTTCTTGCGGAAGCTCAAACGTGTTGCGTAACACAAGAGTGAACCTCATTGGTTCTTGCGGAAGCTCAAACGTGCTGCGTAACACGAGAATGAACCTCATTGGTTCTTGCGGAAGCTCAAACGTTCTGCGTAACACAAGAATGAACCTCATTGGTTCTTGCGGAAGCTCAAACGTTCTGCGTAACACGAGAATGAACCTCATTGGTTCTTGCGGAAGCTCAAACTTTCTGCGTAACACGAGAATGAACCTCATTGGTTCTTGCGGAAGCTCAAACGTTCTGCGTAACACAAGAATGAACCTCATTGGTTCTTGCGGAAGCTCAAACGTTCTGCGTAACACGAGAATGAACCTCATTGGTTCTTGCGGAAGCTCAAACGTGTTGCGTAACACGAGAATGAACCTCACTGGTTCTTGCGGAAGCTCAAACGTGTTGCGTAACACAAGAGTGAACCTCATTGGTTCTTGCGGAAGCTCAAACGTTCTGCGTAACACGAGAATGAACCTCATTGGTTCTTGCTGAAGCTCAAACGTGCTGCGTAACACGAGAATGAACCTCATTGGTTCTTGCGGAAGCTCAAACGTGTTGCGTAACACAAGAATGAACCTCATTGGTTCTTGCGGAAGCTCAAACGTTCTGCGTAACACGAGAATGAACCTCACTGGTTCTTGTGGAAGCTCAAACGTGCTGCGTAACACGAGAATGAACCTCACTGGTTCTTGTGGAAGCTCAAACGTGTTGCGTAACACAAGAATGAACCTCATTGGTTCTGGCGGAAGCTCAAACGTGCTGCGTAACACAAGAATGAACCTCATTGGTTCTGGCGGAAGCTCAAACGTGCTGCGTAACACGAGAATGAACCTCACTGGTTCTTGTGGAAGCTCAAACGTGTTGCGTAACACGAGAATGAACCTCATTGGTTCTGGCGGAAGCTCAAACGTGCTGCGTAACACAAGAATGAACCTCATTGGTTCTGGCGGAAGCTCAAACGTGCTGCGTAACACGAGAATGAACCTCACTGGTTCTTGTGGAAGCTCAAACGTGCTGCGTAACACGAGAATGAACCTCACTGGTTCTTGTGGAAGCTCAAACGTGCTGCGTAACACGAGAATGAACCTCACTGGTTCTTGTGGAAGCTCAAACGTGCTGCGTAACACGAGAATGAACCTCACTGGTTCTTGTGGAAGCTCAAACGTGCTGCGTAACACGAGAATGAACCTCACTGGTTCTTGCGGAAGCTCAAACGTTCTGCGTAACACGAGAATGAACCTCACTGGTTCTTGTGGAAGCTCAAACGTGCTGCGTAACACAAGAATGAACCTCATTGGTTCTTGAACGTCAAGTGAACATGCTTGAGTTTTCCTTTTACCACAACTGATGTGTGCGTTGATGAATGTTTATATGTGAATAAAAGCCTAAATTCAATCTGTTCATCATATAAAGCGATCAAGTCTCTTCAGAAAATTTGGACTAAACCGCTCAATTCATATGGATTAGTTTTACGATCTCTCTATGAATAAAGTGGTAATTGTAGCTGTCAATGGAGGAACAGAAATCTCTCAGATTTCATTAAAAATATTTTCATTTGTGTTCCAAAGATGAACGAAAGTCTTACGGGTTTGGAACGACGTGAGGGTGAGAATTTTAATTTTTGGGTGAACTAACCCTTTCACAGAATCTGATTACCTGTGTGTTTACACTTGAAGCGCAGAATGAAAGGCTCTCGAGAGAAAGCGTCCTCGTCACCCTCTTGATTGTCTTCGTATTGGTACGTGTCGACCAGTTCAGCCTCATCTTTTCTAACAGATACAAAATAGTTTTGTTAGTGCTAAATGAATGATTGTTCATAATTAAACATCTCATTTCAAAAGGGAGACACACCAAATCCTACAAAATTCTAATTCAATTCAGCTTTTTACCCCAATTTTTATTCTGATAATTTACCAAACACCATACCTGTAGAAACAGACAAACTGCTCCTTATAAAGACTCCGTCCCAGCCTGGAGCTTCCCACCATAGTGAAGGGACGTTTCTTATTAGCGCTGTGGGAGAAACGGCGAGTTAAATTTGGGCTGAATTCAGGCTTTTGAGATAGTAATGATGAAGAGAATCTCTGAAGGTTCATACAGACCCAGTGCTGTTGAGCTCCTGCAGAAATGTGGCTATAGCTTTGCCTGATTTGTCCACCACCTCCAGCATAATGATGATACTGTACCGAGAGAAGATCTACAGGGAAAGAGTGTTGAGGTCTATTCGAAAAAACGTCTGAGTTTTGACTATGTGATCTCATTGAACAGTCAGATTATAAACTCACCTTAATGAGATATTTTACAATGTTCTTGTCTGACAGCTTGCTTGGACCCAGCCGTCTGATGTTAAAAGATGCGATCTTCATGGTGTCAACCTTCAGAAGACCAGCAAAACAACTTGCAGTGAAATGAGTTTCATGACCACAAACACTTCAGACCGGCTGCATGTTTTCAGGTCTGTTCGGTCCTTCGTGCAAACTCTTTTCTATACTATATTTCTATACTATATTTTCCTGTCGTAAATCGCCAAAGGAAGTTCAACAGACAATTCAAGGATACATTGTTCGCACACAGGAAAGACTTATAGTTTATAAAGAGCTGACGTGTCAGTTTATGCAGGAACACAGCAGATCCGATAGAGACAGACAGGAAAACCACAGCGAGTTTCATTTTGAGAGTTTGAAAACAAAACGTTCTCCAAAGTTTCATTTGATTGAATAAATTACTCTAAGAATTCAAATGAGCTCCAATGCACCGGTGTGAAATTAAAAACACCATATTAACACATTCAAGGATTGTCTAATATAGCTTAACTTTTTTTTTTGGTAACACTTTACAATAAGGTTCATTAGTTAACATTAGTTAACTACATTAGTTAACATGAACTAATAATGAACTGCACGTATAATGCATTTATTTATCTTTGTTAATGTTAATTTCAACATTTACTAATGCATTATTAAAATCTTGTTAACATTAGTTAATGCACTGTGAACTAACATGAACAAACCATGAACAGCTGTATTTTTATTAACTAACGTTCATGTTAACTAATGCATTAACTAATACAACCTTATTGTAAAGTGTTACCATTTATTTTAATATAAATAAACTAATAATAAGCTCTTACCAAAGCTGCTTTGTTTACTGTGGAGTCCCGACTTGTGTTGTCTTCCTGTGTTGGCCGTTAGACAGCTAGTGAATAATTAATGACTGCTCTGCTCATTTAAAAACAGACCCTGCCTACTTCCTCTTTTAACTCAGATAGGGTTTCTGTCGCACAGATGTCTTGTAAAATGGAGAATTTGTAGAGGCCTCACTAACTGTTTCCAGCGCTTTCATTGTGTCTAAAACGATTTATAGCAGGCTTGCCCGGAGGTAAACAGATAGGCTCTTGTTTTTGACAGTCAAGTCGAGCGGTCTTTGAATGAATTTACATATCTGAAACCCCACCCATCAAGATAATGGTGCAGTCCAGACTCAAACCAGCTGAATTTGGCTACCACTTTGATGCATTTTTTTGGTAACACTTTATTTTAAGGTGTCCATACAGTGTAATTATACATTTAAATACTGAATAATAATAATTAACTACATGTACTTTGGTTTGGTTTAGTTGCATGTAATTAATTAATAGTTATTACTATAGCAACTACATGTAACATATGTAACAATAACACTGTAAAATAATGTTACCCACTTTAATATCTATCTATCTATCTATCTATCTATCTGTCTGTCAACAAACCTGAATAAACATTTTCCGCCATTTCCCTGACATCATTCTTTAACAGTAAACAGACATCATATTGAAAGCCTGTTGTGTAAATGTTGTTTTTGTCTCACTGATCTTTACTGTAGTCATATTTCACTTCGCTAAGGAGGCACTGACTGCATTTCAAGCGGAAAAAGCAACACCGTGCCTGTATTGTCTGGACATGAAGTCTATCCCAACAACAGTTATGAACACAAAGAGCCTGTCAAGTTGAATGTAACATCTACGGTATGTAGATAAATATTTAACCCAACATCCACTTTAACCAACGTCCCCTTTATCAACGACCTTCAACTGCAGAATTTGTAATGCAGTTTCAAAAACAAGCACATTACATCCTTTAAGGAAGCAACTTCCTGCTACACCTGACTGTCTGAAACATCCTTCGTTGCTTTTTCTTAGTAGATTAACTCTGCTGTCAAATCACTCATTATGTCCGACCCAGCAAATTATTTCTCCACCTTAAAGTGGAGCACTTTGTGTCAGATGAGGATGAGTGTATTGTCTGAACTCACCTGCACTCTTTAGCCTTCACTTCCGAGTGATTGTTATCCCAGGGGGAGGAACTGTTTTGTTGTTTTGAGGGAATACCAGGTTGGGGCCGGGCCAAATTATTCTACAGGTTCCTACGTCTAGCCAATCAGTCCACAGGTGTACAATATAAGTAATGAAGCTTTTTTTTAATGAATCACTACAGTCCATTTCTTCAGTGCATCTACGGACCAGTGCTTGGGTAAGTTGGGTTTTGTTCTTGGACTCCTCAAATACTTAACTTATTTTGGTAATACTTTATTTTAAGGTGACGTAATTACACGTTACTACATGAACTTACTATAGTAATAACAGTAAATGACGCATAATTACAAGTATCTAACACTAAATCAAACCCTAGCCGCAACTCTTTAGTACATGTAGTTAATTAATATTACTCTTATTTGAGTAAGTACAATGTAACTACGTCACCACAATAAAGTTTTTTTTTTTTGTATTTAAAAAGTGTCTGGAGAATCTAATCTCAGCATCTCAGAAGCAAGCAAGGTTGTTGTGTTTCAAAATTTGACTTTTTAAATTCCTACTAAGTTGCTTAGAATTTAAATGTTTGGAATTTAAACTTTTTTTTTTTTTAAACACCCACAAATGGGAGTCATTGTAGTTGGTAGCCCCTAAACTTGTTTCAGCTTGTGCAATGTTGAATGACATGGAATGTGAAAACACTTTCTGTAAATGTTTCTTTTCTTTTAAATCCGCGACTGGAATCTATACAGGCGCCATCATCATAAATAAGGTTTTGGATGGTGGTGTCATGTCCATGACAGATGGTCGCCAGTGTGCAGATTTAATTTAAAGGCGTTTTTTCTTCTTTGAAGTGCTGCTTAGCTTTGAGAGCTGAAACTAATTTCTGCCCCATTCAGAGAGCCATTGAGAAACCCTCTGGGCATGCACCCGTTCCCCAGAACCCAAGACCCTGAAATAGTTTTACACAGATCTAATTTCATGTCCAGCAAACTGTGGTGATTTCATCCAGTTGTGAATGTGATTCGTTTTGAAGGTCCATTTCCTTCTCAACCTGATTAAATTTACGCCTTTTTGATTTAGACAGCATTAAACACATTTTGAGGTGTTGTTCAACCATTTAAAGGAGATTATCTTGTCTAGGGATCTCAAGCTTTTTGTAAATGGCTCCTTAAACATGTTCTTCCACTTGTCATTCATTTAAAAAGAGACAACAGCCTTCAAAAAACAGAACAAACAGGATTTCTCACAATATTTGTTGACAACTGCATGACAAAAAAGTTCATTTGTATTCATGAGCATTGGTTTTATAGAAAGCGCCATTATAAATATAACTGACTGGCTTGTCTACTAACATTGCACATCTCTAATTTGGTTTCTTTCATTTCATGTTTAACAGGCATCATGAAGGTCGCTTCTTTCAACGTCCAGAGATTTGGGAAATCAAAACTGTCTGATCCGGCCGTGCTGAAAACCCTGATCAAGGCAGTGTGATTTTTAATATCATTCATTTGATACAATTTGAATGCATATGTTGTTTAACTGACAGATGGTTTAGTTTTAGTTAACGATAATATCCCTTATTAAGGTGAAGCCCATCCACACCTACAGAAAGTCCAGTCACACAAAATACATGCAAAACAAGCATTTGACAGTGAACATCTTCTTGAATGAGGCTATAACCTGTTATTTAACTTTAATGTCTGATAATCCTTTAAGGGAGGAACATCATGTATGAAATAACGGCTTGTATTTTTTAGATAGTGTCACGCTATGACATCATCGTCATTCTAGAGGTGGTGGATTGTAGCGGAGATGCCGTGGATGATTTTCTTAAAGAGCTGAATAAGTGAGTCAAACAGGTGTGCATTTTTAATGCAAAAACAAACAAACACATTATTGCATGACAGTAACGAGGACTGACCGCCCTTCAACAGGTTCAACAAGACGCATAATTACACCATGGAGATTAGCACACGCCTGGGAAGAGGAAATTACAAAGAACAGTTCATGTTCCTTTACAGGTAACGGTGTCATTTTTAAGTTGCAATAGTGGTAGACGCCTTATTAATTTTTTACGCAGATGAAAATGCAGCATAAAACACATAACGTTCCCCTAAAGTTTCCATCTGGTTCAAGGTTCTTTTAAAGAAGTTCTATTTGTAACCAAAAACATTGCAGTTTTCTTAATTTTTTGTGACAACCTAAAGGAAATCTATATTGAACGATCTCTATTGGTTATTTGGAGGTTTTATTTTTATATCCAGAAACTAACATTCCCAGAACGTTCTTTGAAACAAAAATTGTTAGCCGTCTGTGAGACACGCACTGTATAAACGTCCTAGATCACATGATTTTTTTTCACCACTCAAAACTGTTCCATTTTGTTTGTCTACTGGAAATTTTGGAAAGATTTTTCGTCAGCTGAACAATCGGCGTGCTGTTAAACAACAGTACAATCCATTGACACACTAATTATATCCCTCACAGCCTCGTTTTCATTCCTGTCAAAAATTAAATATGGCGGAATGGCGCTACCTTGTCTGCAACTTTCTGATGTCCGATAGATATACACATTTGGACATTTGAACACATTTACCGTCACTATTTACCTGTTAGTGTTACTTGTTTTGAATTCAAAAACTTGGCCCCACCCACTCGCGGTGAGTTTACATATAGTGTTAAAGGCACAGCAAAAAAAAACAGGCTGTTTAATTCTAAAGATCAGACAGATGGTGATAAAAATGACAGAAAAATGTATTACTGTAAAAACTATAATGAGCTAACAGAAGTGGACCTTTAAATATTTAAAGGTGCTGTATGTAAGTTTTTCACTTACTAAAGCATAAAAATACCATAATATGCTTGCAGATATGTAGGAAACATGCTAAATTCACCTACTTGTTTCTCAGAAAAACAATGCTACAGCCAGTTATTCTACTTTGAAATGTGTGTGTCGGAATGTCTGGTTTTTTTTTTTTTTGGTCTGTGCGATACCGCACGCCACCAGTTTACCCAATAGTATTTCGACACCACAGGTTGCCAGTTGTCAGAAAACACAGCGTATTGCAGCCATGGAAGCCAGCGAACAAACTGGGTCAGAGATCGCAGATTGTACCCGACTTAAAAAGCCTCGGCATCCATCAAAAAATCTCTATGAACGAGAGCATATTAAAACGCGGATAAATCAACTCATCAACTTACAGTGTGGCTTTTATTATAAATTGCGCTCGTTCCTGTTGCGTGTCCTCAAGCTGGCAACCTGCATGAGCGTCGAGTCTGAGGAGGAGGGGGCGGGGGAAACAACGCTCTCCAATATTTTGAATTTGGACTGTAGTACCCATTTCAACCACTAGTTCAATCCTGCATACCGCACCTTTAAAGACTAAAGGCCCACGGTGAAGTTCTTTTTTGTTCTTCGCTTAGGGGTAAAACGAAGTTCGAAATACGTGACCTTCTTTCCAAAACTTCCAGTAGAAGGAGAAATGAACCATGTGAAAGAAGGCGGAGCCTCCGCGCACACTTACCTATTACATCATCGCCACAAACCAATGGTAGTACAAAGGTACTTTTCTGGAAAGTTTGCTTTGGAAAGCTGTTACAAACTCCAAATTAAGTGTGTTTTGGCCTGATTTCGTTTGAAATGACGTCACATCAGTTCGTTCTTCGATTTTGCTTTAAGTCTATCAGGGCCTTGAAGGTCTATTCACACTAAGGACGATAACTATAATGATAAAGTTCAAAAAATTGTACTAAATAGAATAGCAGTGTTTACACACCAACTATAACATTAACAATGCAGAGAAACAATATCATTGGAATCACTTTCAGAACGAAAGTGCTTTTCAGAACTTATCTTGATGTGAACGGGCCTTTTTTTTATTTTTATTTTTTTATTTACTGAACTACATGGTTTGTTTTAAATATAAAGGGACGACCTGGTGGATTTGGTTGGGTCTTACCAATACAAAGACGACCAGCCTGGAGATAAAGATGCTTTCGCCAGAGAACCATATGTCCTGCGATTCAAATGTCATAACACAGGTAAAGTACAAGATCCAAAATCTCATGATTTTGGCTCAATAGAGCACAACGCAGCATATTTTCACTAGCCCTCGCCCCTGACTACAAATTCAGGCTAAGAAATCCATTTTTCCTAATCCTTGTATTGTGTAATTCCCAATTTATGCAGTTGACAACAGAAATAGAACTGTCACTGACTGTATTGCATTAATCTCTGGGTTGGGCTTTGACAGAGGGTGTGTATGTGGATACAAATGATTGTAATTATTATTAACTATGCTCGTGTCTCGGCAGTATTGGAAGATTTGGTGCTGATGCCCGTCCACACAAAGCCTGAGGATTCAGTGAAGGAAATTGATGAACTGTACGACGTGTTTCAGGATGTCAAGAAGAAATGGAAGACTGATGTAAAACATAATGCGCACCTATTATATCTTTATGAGACATTAGACTCAATATACTATATTTTAAGCAATGAGACACTAAAAGCCATGCATTGTTGTTTTTATAAAATGGTTACAACATCATACAAAGTTTGTAATCCTTATCCATACAGAACATCATGATTTTGGGGGACTTCAATGCAGATGGTAGTTATGTGTCTGATAAAGACATGAAAAAAATCCGCATCCGCAATGACAAAAACTTCCATTGGCTGATCAAGGATGATGAGGACACCACAGCCAGCACAAACAATGACAACACTTATGACCGGTAAATGATTACACTGTACAAAAAAAACATAAATTATGATCTTATTGTTATTAATAGAACATGTTCATGCACAGGATTGTGGTATATGGAGATGATATGGTGAACGCTGTTGTTCCAAATTCTGCGAAACCATTCAACTTCCAGAAGGCCTTCAAACTGAAAGTAGAGGATGTAAACAACTTACACCACAGCTTATTTAATCATACTTACCATAAAGACATTAGTTATTACTGTACATTTAACTTACTACTATTTTTTAAGGACTGGTTTAGTATGTTACTAAAACATATTTAATGTCTTCACAGGCACTGAAAGTGAGTGACCACTATCCAGTAGAGGTGGAACTGAAGACTAAACGTAAGCAGCTTAAACGTAAACGTAAGATACACAAACAGTAGCAAAAACTAAAACTAAAGACTAAAACTACATTATGAAACGATTGAAACAATAACACAAGACTTGTTTTGTTTAGGTTAAACAAAGAGATGGAATATTTGGAGACATGAAAAGTGTGACTGGAGATCATTTTGGGTGGATAGGCTTGTTCAAAAACTTCAGCAATTGAGTTGTTTACATGAGAATTTAAACTTGAAATGTTTGGATATTGTACCGTTGTTTTTTTCATGAGCTTTGAATGTCATATGAATGTTTCACAATCAAAGACATTAAACATATGAAATTGAAATTAGTTTATTAACTTTATTCCTTTAATGTTTTATTTACAAGAGAAATATAAAGTGAATTAAAAAATAATTTGACGTTGCCATTGTGGACCCAAAACATAAGTTGGTGGCATAGACTGTAAAGTTGGACGACGCCCCTTCACTATCTTTCGTTGTAGAAAAGTGAAGCCGCCAATGTCCGAAAATGACGCTGATATCTTGCGCTGATTTGGGACCTGCGTCTGCGCAGTAGTGACCTCAGGACCTGAGTCTGTGCAGTGGAGAGCAGGAAGTAGAGCCGCGATATCAAAACCCCGCCCACACACCTGCAGTATCTGTTAGTACAGTTTACTGCAAAACAACTCATGTCAGTGTGAAATAAACAGTTATGTAAAAATTAAAGCTAAAGCTCCAATCTCCTCCCAAAAAAGCTGTCAATCATGACGTCACATCCCCATTTTGGAAAAAATGTATTTGAAGTGTAATTTCATTGTTTTGTTTGTCTATGTCCCATTGGAATACGTAGAGGGGGCGGGGTTTATGAGCTATACTGGGATCAACCACCTGGGAGCGTTGGTGGTTTGAACAACAATACACAAAAACATTCATCTCTTCATAGACTTCTTGATTTCACCTCAAGCTATGGAAAGAAAACAAAGGAGAAATATTTGTTGATCAAAGGAACCACTTAAAAGCTTTATAGAAAGATTTTCCACATTGGATGAATAAACTCAGTTGGGAAAAACAGTATTTAAATGACAGATTAAAGGTGGCTTTATGTGTCTCTTACTTAAAGGTCCTTCTGAGCAGCCTTGGCTTTCATTTGTTCCATTGCTTTCTGTTTCTGTTTGAAAGCTATGTCCTTCTGTAGTTTGTAAATAAAACAAGAAATGGGTGTGTGCAATTCAACAAGTCATTAGAATGTACAAACCATTTGAACAATCAAACTTTGACTGGTTCTGTAGGCATTATTTGACGCAGCTTATCTGTCCCCAACATGTTTAATAGATAAATGTAGAATTGATTCATTCTGACCCTACCATCTGAATGTTGCTGCAGAAATTGAGACTCCTCAGACAACGTTTTCCCCTCAGAGGCAACGTTTTCCCCATCTTTTAGTGCACTATTTTGCTGAGCCCGGGCGAACTGTTTACTGTAGCCCATCTGCTTCAAAGCTCGCCGTGTTGTCCGTTCAGAGATGCTCTTATGCACACCTTGGTTGTAACGTGTGGTTATTTGCGTGACTGTTGCATTTCTATCAGCTTGAACCAGTCTGGCCATTCTCCTCTGACCTCTGGAGTCAACAAGGCATTTTCTCCCACAGAACTGCCGCTCACTGGATATTTTCTCTTTTTCGGACCATTCTCTGTAAACCCTAGAAATGGTTGTGCGTGAAAATCCCAGTAGATCAGCAGTTTCTGAAACACTCTGACCAGCCCGTCTGGCACCAACAACCATCCCACGGTCAAAGTCACTTAAATCACTAGTCTTCCCCATTTTCTTCCGCTCTCCTTGTTTGTGAGCGCGGCTCCTCTATTGCGCGCACACTCTCCCAGGCTCTGATTGGTTTAGAGGCAAGATCTACGTAATGCTAAGATCCTCAGCTTCCATTGGTTCGTGTATCGTCATCACCCGGGTATCCGCGATTACGTTTTTCCGATCTTGGGGGTTCGTGCGCTTGCGATTTACAAAGACATAACAGCTACAAGTGTATGCACTACTTGCTTTATGCAAGCACTATATAGGATAAATCACAATACAGGATTTACCCTATTATACTTTATCGACACGAATTGATAGGTCAAACAAATATAGTCTATAAACAAAGCATCCGGCTGTCTTTGAGTTCACATGAACAACGGTTAAAGTTACTCGTCAAGCTACAGAAGAATACCATAATTCCCCCGTTCTATCAGGCCTAAGACATCGAGAGTCACGCAGACCTATATCAACCCAGCCACAACACATAATTGGGAATAACATGCCTTGCCTTAACACAGAATCGACCACAGAGGCTATGTCCTTCTGTAGCTTCCTTTGCTGTTCGTCCATAAATCCAAGAAGTGGATATTCGTTTATATTTTTTCTACGAATCTTTGAGTGAACATGTACTAAACATGAGTGGAATTTGCACCGCAGCGCCACCACACCTTGATGCTCATGACAAGAATAGCATGTCTAGTTTTCTTTATTGAAGTGAATTAGGTTTAAATCGCCGTTATGCATGAATGAATTATATTTTTGCAATTTTACACATAATCCACGATGATCACATTACACAAAACTGAAATTGCACTTCAAAATAACACAGTCAATATTTTTTGAGACCCCCCAAAATTTCACAAATCACGTTTTCAGGGGAGCCCATGTCTTATTAAGGGGAGCCAAGCTCCCCCGTATTTCGTAACTTGTATCACTGACACTGTACCACAACCATTTACGTTTCTTAAGCGCCAAATAACAATGTATGGGGTTTTAATATATGAATTTTATTCACAGACATTAAAAAATTAATTTTATGTAACTTTAACTTGGATAACATTACATTATTACCACTGAATTAGTGGAACGTATAGGCCTACTTCTCTTTTGGTCAGTAAAACAAAAACTTCTCGGTTAACATCATGTCTTCAATTACGTGTCAAATCTCTCTGAAATCATACTATTCACACTCGTATATTTATTACTTATAACTTATTATTCAATAAAGACATAGATAAACTATGGTTAGTCAGTGAGTTAAAACAAAATGACCGTTAATTTTTAAATTACGCGAGTGCGCGTCTTTCTGTGGAAGACAGAAGAAAGCGCGTGCTGGAGAAGCGCGAGCAGATCAGAGACGCGCAGTAAAGAAATATACAAACAAACCCGCGTATTCTTTTCATACTATGCTTAACCTTGGCGTAATATTTTATCTATCTTAAAATTATAATGCGTAAACTAATTTATTAAAAGCTGCATTAAACAGTGTAATTCTGCAAAATAGTTTATTTATAAATTACAGATTTCAGCATTAGAATAATCTCTGTAGCCTATTGGTATCATCTGCAATGTTTTAATTAGTTTACATGGTTATAAAATAAAACCCAAAAATAACCTGCAGGGAACATTCTGGGAATGTTCTCTTTAGCTTGCAAAAAAAGAACCAATAGTTTTAATTTGGTTCCCCCAAAAAAATAACCAAACGGGAACCACATGGGAGCGTTTGTTTGCTGGGTAATCATACCTATCGGTATATTAATTGCTGTAACAGGAATTTAAACATTCAAATGCTGCTATATGTAAAATACATTTTTAAAACGATGGCTTTATGCGAAAAGTAGAGTCTAAAACAATTAAGTCTAAACTTATGCTTTGTAATGATGCCACATATGACTGTCATGTTCCATCAGGAACTTAAAATATTAAAGGACAATCATAATTACGTAATTCCAGAAAACGTAATCACACTTACCATAAAGACATGAGTTATTACTGTACATTTGACTTACAGAAAGATTTTTTTATTTTTTGAGGACTGGTTCAGTATGTAACTAAAACAGATTTAATGTCTTCACAGGCACTGAAAGTGAGTGACCACTATCCAGTAGAGGTGGAACTGAAGACTTAACATAAGCAGCTTAAACGTAAACACACGCACATTAGCTAAACCAGATAAACAAGACATGAAAAGTGTGACTGGAGAGCTGAATATAAAGATGGATAAGCTTGTACAAACACTTCAGCGATTGAGTTGTTTACATGAGATTTTAAACTTGAAATGTTTGGACATTTTACAGTTGATTTGTCATGAACTTTGAATACGTTTCAAAAATCAAAGACATTAAAATCTGAAATTTAAATTTACAGTCATCACAAACTTTATTTCCTTAACGTTTTCTTTACATGAGAAATATAAAGTAACTAAAAAAAATCATTTGACATTGCTATTGTGGACCCAAATCATAAGTCGATGGTTTGAACAGCAAGCAAATATACACTAAATCACATTCATTTCTTCCCAGACTTCTTGATTCCACCTCCAGCTATGGAAAGAAATCAAAGGAGAAACTTTGTTGACAAAAGGAACGATTTAAAAGCTTTATAGAAAGATTTGCTACATTAGATTAATGAACTCAGAACAATAAAAATGCATTTAAATGAGAAAGAATGACAGTGTGTCTCTTACTTAAAGGCCCTTTTCCAGCAGCCTTGGCTTTCAATTGTTCCAGTGCTTTCTGTTCCTCTTTCTGTTTCTGTTTGTAAGCCATGTCCTCCTGTAGTTTGTAAATAAAACATGGGATGAGTGCGTGCAATTCAACAGGTTGTGAAAATGTACAAACCATTATTTCAAAATTTGTTTTGTAGTCATTACTCTAAAGACAGCTTATCTGTCCACAAACCAGTGTTTATGTATAAACACTTCAACCGAAACCCGACTGAACTTACATCATCCACATCCTTCGACTGCTTCTTGGGAGCCTTGAGGGGTTTCTTTTTACCTCCTGCATAAAGAATAAATCATTTAGGTATTTGATACCATCAGAAACAAACTAATTTCTTTTTTAAATAATTCTGACCAAAAAAAAAAAAAGTGTAAATATACATTGTAATAAGAAATAATTTTTTTTTAGCATAATAGGGGTGTAATGATATATCGCGATATAAAAAGGCGACGATATGTATCGTTGATGTAAACGATATGATTTGCGATATAGAGTTGTTTTATCCAAGGCTCAACTTGCTGTATTTATAAGGTAAAATTCACCCAAAAATGTAAACTGTCATCATGTACTCACCCTCATGTCATTTCGTTTAACTTCCAAACACACCAAAGAATATATTCTTTATGAAACCTTAGAGATTTCTGTCCCTCCATTTAAAGTCCATTCCTCTCAAACTTAAAAGATCCAAAAAAAAGTGTCATAAAGGCATCTTAAAAATAACCAATCGAGTGGTCTACTCCAAATCCAAGTCTTCTGAAGAGACACCATGGCTTTATATGACGAACAGATTTACAATGACGCACATACTGTAGTAAACACGGACGTTCAAATGCTTGCGTGACGCGCGAAAACAACATGAGAGTGAGCAAATAAAAATTCTTGGATGAGCTAAACATTTACAGTTTGAGAATGGTCATTTTGACACGCTTTCTTGCGATTAGAACTGTGACTGATTGCATTGATCATCTGAAGCGCACGCGCTGCCGGAATGACACTCCTCAAAGTGAAAGCGCAAACATCATTTAAATCACCAGATCACATTTGGTTTTAGTAGTATGATTATTCAAAGCATTTTAGATGGTTTATTCTTATATGTATAGTGCATTAATAGCGGGAGAGGTGGGACATAGCGAGCACAGGGAGAGAATGCTGCCTGCATTGAAAGCGCGAGTAAAGCGTGAGGGGAAAAAATTAAAGTTTACGGAGTTTCAGTGACATTACTACATTAAACGACTATATATAATGTTGAATATAATGTATAATAATGCAATGGGGGAATATTTGTGGGTCCTGATAATAATAATAATAATAATAATAAAAAAAACTTTATTTTGACTTAAAATATCGTGATACATATCGTATCGTGAGTTCAGTATCGCGATTTATATCGAATCGTGACACGAGTGTATCGTTACACCCCTAATAACAATAAAAGAAAGGATTCATTAAAATGCAGTGAAATGTCTTAATACAGCTTTAATACCTTTTAAAAAATACTTTTTATTTTTGTATTTAAGTATTTTCTTACTTAGTATTTGTCTTGTTTCCAGTCCAAATATCTAAAGATTCTTAAATCAAGATGCATTTACTAGATAAGTAAAATGATATGAGATATATTTATTATTATTATTTTTTTCTCCAGAAAACAATATATATATATATATATATATATATATATATATATATATATATATATATATATATATCTCAAAACGAAGTGGGGGGGGTTTTCTGTCCAAAACAGAAACACAATTTTTTTTTTGTATTACCGCATTGTCAGATAATTTTGCTTGTTTTAAGATAAAACCCACTTCATTTTGATTTTTTTTTTTTTTTTTTTTTTTTTTTCAGAAAACAAGAATAAATACCTTATGTCTTTTTATTTGTCTAGTAAAAGCATCTTGATTTAAGAATCTTTAGATATTTGGACTGGAAACAAGACAAAAATAGTAAGAAAAGCATTTTTTGCAGTGTAAAGCAGATAACATCGTGTATAAAAAGAAGATTAAAAAAACGACGTGTGCAATCTGTAAAGACCTGGAATGATCTGAAAATAGCGTTTTTATTGTCTACGACGTTTTAGACAATCATGTTTAGCGTTTTTATTATAATTAATCTTACCTTCTCTTCCAGACATGTTGCTCAGTTTATTTAGCTAATGCGTTTTTCCGCGCTGTCAGGACCTCAGCTGTTACCCGGATGTAGTGCGCCCGTCTTGTGCCTGAGAGAGAGGAGAATCTGATTAAATTTGGCGAATCGGTTCGTTCGGATGATTCCTCTAACTGAACTGATTTGATTCGTTTGAGTCGCAGTGTTCCCAGAACATTCGATTGTTGCGTTGTTTATGATCCCAACATGTCAGCCTCACAGTTGTGTTCCCAAACGAAATTATTATATATATATTAAAACGAATTAGTTTTAAATGCTTGGTTAATGAAACCGAGTGACTTACAAATGTTTTGAGAATCGGTTCAACTGGATCATCAACAAATGAATCAGTTCAAAAGTTTACCAGCTACTGCCTGAAAGAAATGCGCTCCTGCAGCAAGATGACATTTCAGGAAATTTGACAGATATTTTATATACTATACAGTCTTTTGTAAACATGAGAAGATAGGAACCCGAGCAACGCGACGAAACGGAGAATCGCTGGTGCGTTTTGTTGGTTTATATCCTGAAATGAATTCAGATAGAACTGTAAACATTATTTACCGACATTAGTCTATTCATTCATCCGCTCGATAATCAGTTTAAATGTAAGTAAATATACTGTATGTATGTAAATATAACAGCGTCATAGCTACATGGGACATATTATTTATATGTTGTGTTTCTGACCTTAAGACTTAGAACTTTTTTTTTTTTTTATGTAAACTATAGTATATATTTATCATTGGCATTTTATTATTGTAACCTGTCTATATTATGTATGTGCTCCCTATACATGTTTTTGTTTTATCCATTCTTGTAGCAAATAAAGTCAATTTTTGAGCTAGAAAACATTATTATTTTAAAGGGATAGTTCACCCAAAAATTTAGAAAATTACTCCATGATTTACTCACCCTCAAGTCATCCTAGATGTATATGACTTTGTTCTTTCAGATGAATACAATCGGAGTTATATTTAAAAATGTCCTGGCTAATCCAAGCTTTATAATGGCAGTAAATGGCTGCCTAAAAAAGTGCATCCATCCATTATAAAGGTAATCCATACGGCCTTCTGAAGCTAATCGATGGGTTTGTGTAAGAAAAATATCCATATTTAACACGTTATATAGTAAAATATCTGGCTTCCGGCAGACCGCCTTCGATATTCAATTTATGCAGAAAGTGTAACGCCTCTCGCAGTTCAAAACGCTTACGCTACGTCTGACGTCATCGTCGCGCCAGTTACGCTTTTTTCGCAAGTTGAATATGGAAGGCGGTATGGCGGAAGCTAGATATTTTACTTTATAAAGTTTTAAATATGGATATTTTTCTAACAAAAATCCATCGATTCGCTTCAGAAGGCCTTTATTAACCCCCCGGAGCCGTGTGGATTACTTTTATAATGGATGGATGCGCTTTTTTGGGCTTCAAATTTTGGGCTGCCATTCACTGCCATTATAAAGCTTGGAAGAGCCAGGATATGTTTTAATATAACTCCGATTGTATTCGTCTGAAAGAAGAATGTCATATACACCTAGGATGGCTTGAGGATGAGAGGCTAAATCATGGGGTAATTTTCAGTGATCCTTTAAAGCAGGGTTCCTCAAACTCACTGTCCTGCAGAGTATAGCTCCAACCCTGATCAAACTAACCTACCTGTGATTTTCTAGTGATCCTGAATACCTTGATTAGCTTGCTCAGGTGTGTTTGATCAGGGTTGGAGCTAAACTCTGCAGGACAGCGGCCCTCCAGGGCCGAGTTTGAGGAACCCTGCTTTAAAGGATCACTGATTCCATCATCTCATGAAGTCCATGTGTTAATTTTACAATGCTTGCAGGTTCTATATTTGACGTGTGGCTTCAATGAGGTTCAGAGGGAAAACTGTATTTCCGAGCAGCTATGTCTCCACATGTCTCTACCGACACCAGCTGTCTGTCCCGGTCCAGTGGAACCTCCACAGAACTTATTGCACCCAGCAACAAACCCCGAAAGATGAGCCGAATAAAATTACGTCTGTTAAAGAGCGCACAGCATCTGTGTTAACATATGCTGGAGAGCTGGGGAAACAGTGGGGCCGAAATTTGGTGAAAACCACAACAGTGACCGTCAACTACTGGTGGGAGCGCTATGAAGAGTTTGTCGGGCTTAATGAAGTCCGAGATGCTCAGTCCAACGTCACAGAGGTAACGTTTGACAAATGACCCAAAAAATATGCACTTTTCACTCTTGGATTCATTCATATGTCAATATAATGTGAATTATGTATTGCTGTTAGGCCGAAAAAGCCTTCATGGTCGCCAGGGGAATCGTCAAAGAAGCTCACACCAGCCTTGAGGCTCTACAAGTTCGGCTGAAGGAAGTGAGGGACCGTTTGGACCGCGTGTCACGTGAAGAGGCACATTACTTAGAGTTAGCCACACTGGAGCACAAGTTACTGCAGGTGAGGTAGACCTAGTAATGTACAGTTGTGGTCAGAATTATTGGCCCCCTTGGTAAATATGAATAAATCTGCATTGTTTATACTTTTGATCTTTTATTCCAAAAATTCACAAAAATCTAACCTTTCATTGAAGTAAAAGAATTGAAAATGTGGGGAAAATCTCATTATGAAATAAATGTTTTTCTCCAAAACACATTGGACATAATTATTGGCACTTTTATTCAATACTTTTTTCAACCTCCTTTTGCCAAGATAACAGCTCTGAGTCTTCTCCTATAATGCCTGATGAGTTTGGAGATCGGAGACCATTCCTTCATACAGAATCTCTCCAGATCCTTCAGATTCCCAGATCCATGTTGGTGCTTCTTCTCTTCAGTTCAGTCACTCATTTTCTATAGGGTTCAGGTCAGGGGACTGGGATGGTCATGGCAGAAGCTTCATTTTGTGTTCAGTGACACATTTGTGTGTTGATTTTGATGTTTGTTTTGGATCGTTGTCCTGATGGAAGATCCAACCAAGGCCCATTATAAGATTTCTAACAGAGGCCGTCAGGTTTAGATTTTTTATCTGTTGGTATTTGCTAAAATCCATGATACCATGTATCTGAACAAGATGTCCAGGACCTCCAGCAAAAAAATAAAAATAAAAATAGGCCCACAACATTAAAGATCCAGCAGTATATTTAACCATAGGCATGGGGTATGTTTTATCCCTGTTTGCACCAAACACATCTGATGGGTTTGCTGCCAAAAAACTATTTTTTTAGTTTCATCTGACCACAGAACCAGGTCCCGTTTGAAGTTCAGTCTGACAACTGAATATGCTGGAGTTTGTTTCTGGATGAGCGAGGAGGATTTTTTTTTTTTTAAACCTTCCTGAACAACTGTGAACAACAGTGAAGTAGGTGCTGTTTGATTATTTTTTTTAGTCTTTGACCCCAAGACTCAACTAATCTCTGCGATTCTCCATCTGTGATCCTTGGAGAGTCTTTGTCCACTCAAACTCTCCTCCTCGCCGTGCATTAGGACGATATAGACACACGTCCTCTTCCAGGCAGATTCGTAACATCTTTAGTTGATTGGAACGTCTTAATTATTGCCCTGATGGTGGAAATGGGGATTTTCAATGCTCTATTTTCCTTACAGCCACTTTCTATTTTGTGAACCTCAACAATCTTTTGCTGCACATCAGAACTATATTCTTTGGTTTTACTCATTGTGATGAATGATTAAGGGAATTTGGCCTTTGTGTTTCCTCATATTTAAACTCATGTGGAACAGGAAGTCATGGCTGGACAATTTCATGTAGTCACCCTGGTGTGCTAAAAATGTTTAAAATGGGAATATACTTCAGAGATATTTTACTCATAAAAAAATTCTAGAGTGCCAATAATTGTGTCCAACATGTTTTGGAGAAAAACATTTATTTCATAATGAAAAGTTAGATTTTTGCGAATTTTTTGAATGAAAGATCTGAATGAAAGGATAAACAATGTAGATTTATTTTTACAGCCATCTTTGATCATATTTACCAAGGGGGTCAATAATTCTGACCACAACTGTAGATAGATTGCACCATCGCACCTTCCCTTTAACGTTTTTATCATTTACAGGAAGAGCGGCGCTTGAGAACGGCCTATGAGAACGCAGAAGAAGGTGAGCGAGAGAAGTTTGCGCTCTTCTCGGCTGCAGTGCGAGCAAGCCACGAGAAAGAAAGGACCAGGGCCGAACGTACGAAAAACTGGTCCATCATTGGTTCAGTGTTGGGCACCGTCATTGGGGTGATGGGCTCCACTTACATAAACCGGGTACGTTTGCAGGAACTGAAGAGCTTGTTGCTGGAGGCCCAGAAGGGACCGGTGAGTCTTCAGGAAGCGATTAAGGTCCAGGCCAGCATGCACAAAATGCAACAAGATGAACTCAGCAACCTCATCGACTCACTCAGGGTGACTGTGAAAGGCGGCGTAGCAGATGCGAAAACAGTCAAGCCAGCGTTCGTCCCGCCAGCGGCTGCCGTTGTCTCAACTTCCGCATCCAGTGCCTCAGAAGAAGCCATTCGAGAGATTCTCCAACATAGCCAAAGAGCCCAAGGGCTCATTGAAAGCCTCAAACCACAGCTGGAGCAGTTGGAGGAGAACGTCGGGAAGGTCGGGACAGAGCTGCAATCTGTGAAAACGACCCTACAGTCTCGTCCCTTGGAGAAGCCAGTCATTCAAACCCGAGACACTCAGCTCTTTGTTTGTGATACAGAGATAGTTGTTCAAGGCCTTGGTCAAACAGAGAAAAGACTGGAGGCACACATCAACAAAACCAGTTTATACAATACAGTCCTGACCTGTGCTGCGTTTGCTGTGACCGTGCCAGTCCTGTACATAATGTTGAGAGGTACTTGAAAAGTATGCAGGCAATGTGCACTTTAGGGGCCAATTATTACACTAGTGAGTAATGTAACTAAAGAGTACAATTATTGTTCAAGGTTGTGAAAGATTAAATATTGTCAATACTAAGAATCAGTGTTTTATGTTCATTCTTTGTTATTCTTTCTTCATGCTAGAATATACTTAAGAATGTGCTTAATTTTCAAAAATTTTAATGAAATATTATCACATCCTTTCCACAAAGAAACACCATTCACATTTTGTTTTCAGAAAACATAAAACTCTAGTATTATTATTATAAACTTATAAACTGTGGACTAAAGAACGATCTGAGTCACAGAGGCTCTTATATGTCACTTGACTGTTGATCCGATTGCTTATTTTGAAGCAAAATGTGCACGCTCACTGTCACTGTGCTTTGTCTAGTTTTTTCTAACAATCCTAACATGTCCGTCCCTTTTCACGCGTCGAACCAATGACCGTTAAGGTCAGAGTGACGCAGTTGCCACCGGACCAATCACAGTCCTCAGACTCTCTTCCTCGCTTCATATTCATAGCGTTTCTCGCGCGCTTTGTGGTCACGTGGAGCATTTCGCGCGAAAAGTCAGTCTTCCCGGGAAAAACTAGTCTGCAGTCGAGCTGCTGTTAAAGACGGACGTGAGAAGATGGCGGTGAGTGTTTTAAGCATAACTTCTATGTATATGTAAATAGTTTGTTTAAACCATAGTTCACATGTTTTTTAAAGTGTTTTACGTTTGAAAACGTGATGTGTAACACGTGCAAGTATTATTTAGTATGTATATGGTGCAATGTAATGATCTAGATATTACAAAAGTACAATCAACAACAAATATGCATTTACATAAAAGTAATCATTTTAATTCTAATTTTGTGATATATATTTTTGTTATAATTTGAACTGTCAAATCATTTAATCCATTAAAAAGCCGACCAAATTGAAAATACAAAAAAAAAAAAAAAACTTTATTGTTTTTAACTTAACTGAAAAGTTTCTGAACTGACATGTTAAATATTCTATTGAATATTTTAAGCCTATGGTCTTGTAAAGGGTTAAACCAGTCTAAAGGTCCCACGTGGGTAAAAGTAGATTCTTTGTTTAACAGTTGTGTTTTCAAGTGAGTGACTGTTCTTGAGTAGTGTGATAGTAGAGCATAAGTGTTTATGTGTTGGCTGATTTACAGGTCTATTTTTCTGCAGTAATGATATTGAGTTAGTTTTAGTATTATTACATCAGCCTGATCTAGTTGCACGTGTGCATTTTGACATTAAATTCTAGTGGAACGATTTTTGTTTGTCAGATAGCATGCTTACATCACAGAGATGTCTATTTGATGTGCGTGTTTATATCTGGAAGGCGTATTTTTTAGAGTGTTTGGTCATCTGCAAGGCATCTATGAGACGTTTCCTGTCAGATGTTAAATAGAAAATGTTTTTAAGATGTTTATGATCTAGAATGTATGTAAAACTGACTTTTTAAAAACGTTTATTGGATGTTTGTACACAGCAGATGCTTTCCAGATGAAGTGCTCCTTATAAGACATCTTGGAGACGTATTGACATGTTTTTGCTTCAAAACAGGATTCATCAGAGTCGTTTCACATGGCCACCAGCCCCAGTCGCGGCTCTCGGCGGGGTGACCTGACCTCCAGCCCCGGCAGAGACCTGCCCCCGTTTGAGGACGAGTCCGAGGGGCTTCTGGGAGACACTCTTCCTAATGAGGAGGACGGAGACGGAGAGGAGCTGATCGGAGATGGGATGGAGAGGTGAGAGAGAATGTGCTTCTGATGGTGATGGTTTGCAGATTAATAGGGTGATTGTTAGGGAGGAACCTCATGAAACTTGTCGGAAACATGTCAAGTTCATGTTTTATCCCAAATTATAATAAAAAATTGCTAGCAATAAAAATTGTGCTTAAAATAATTTTATATGCCGATGCAGTGATATGAATGTGTAAAAAGTTAAATGACCACTTAATCAATAGCTGTTTCTATCAACATTGTTTTTTTTTAGTTGATGAAGATAGCCTTGCTGCTGACATGCATTAAAAAAAAGTCAATATTTTTATGCTAATTTAAGGATATTGAATGCATTGGATCAAGATGCTCATAACTTTGAGGTGAATTATTTTTGCTGTACACAATTTTAGTCATTCTGAAATGCCTGAGCCAATGTCTGTCATTAAAAAAATGAATTGGTATAATTATCTCCCAGAACCGTCTCACGCGATTCCGTTCTCAAACATCAGGCATCCGAACACAAGATAACGCAACAGCATTTGTTATTGCATTTTGCCTGCAAGCTCTGAGTAATTTATTTTTTCCCTGAGTAATTGTAAGTCATTTATTATACAGGAAAAAGGAGCCACAGTGGCTTCAATGGTTGCAGCGACTTCCATTTTTATTATTTATACGTTCTGCCAGTTTACCAGGAAATGATGATTTTGTTCTCTTGAACAAACACACATATTCTGTGTGATACTCCAATTTTTTGTTAAATTCGCAACTTTGCATGGAAACATAAGTTCGCTTTGAATAAAAGCATCTGCTTAATGAATAAATGTAAATGTAGCTAACGAGAGTCATTTTCACAGAGACTACCGCGCCATCCCGGAACTGGACCGTTATGAAGCGGAGGGTCTGGATGAGGATGAAGATCTCAGTGAACTCTCACCCGGAGCTCGGGCGGAAGCAGAAGCGGCCATGAGACAGCGGGACAGAGAACAGGACATTGGCATGGGCCGCATTGGACGCGGACTCCTCTACGGTGGGCGTTTTAGTCATTGCAAAATAGTACTTAACTTTACTGCAAACTACTGAAGATAACAGTCCATGTATGGCTGCATGGTTAATTGACATAAAACCGAACTTGCGACATAACTTAGTGCGATTTATCCAATCACGAGTGAAGCGCGGCACTGTGTTCATTTACACGTGAGCAGTGTTTTCAGCTTCTCAGAGCGGGTTGATTCGAAATTGTGCAGCCATAAGTTAATACAAGTCCTTAAAATTTCATTAAACCATAGTCTAACTGTAGTTGATGATTGTCACGTACAGACAGTGAAGATGAGGATGACAAACGCCCCACGAAGAGGCAGCGGGCTCTGGCGGAGAGGGCAGCCGATGGCGTGACGATGGAGGGCGAGGATGAAGAGATGATCGAAAGCATTGAGAACCTGGAGGACATGAAGGGCCACACGGTCAGGGAGTGGGTCTCCATGGCCGCCCCGCGACTGGAGATCTACCACCGCTTCAAGAACTTCCTGCGCACGCATGTGGACGAGCACGGACACAACGTCTTCAAAGAGCGCATCAGCGACATGTGCAAAGGTGGGTGGTGGACGGTCATCTGGGAAAGCCCTATTATATAATCCAAACGTTTGATTAGATCCTTTGCGATCTCTTCAGAAAATAAGGAGAGTTTGCTGGTGAACTATGAAGAGCTGGCGTCCAGGGAGCACGTGCTGGCGTACTTTCTGCCGGAGGCTCCCGCAGAGATGCTGAAGATCTTTGACGAAGCCGCAAAAGAGGTAGTGCTGGCCATGTACCCCAAATACGACCGAATCGCACATGAAATCCACGTCCGCATCGGCAACCTGCCGCTGGTGGAAGAACTTCGATCGCTCCGGTATGAACAACTCCATTTATGGTCGTAGTACACTTACTTTGACATTTTTTTTTTTATATATCGTATGTATTTGTATTTCCAGGCAGCTTCATCTGAACCAGTTGATCCGCACCAGCGGGGTCGTGACCAGCTGCACTGGAGTTCTGCCGCAGCTCGGTATGGTGAAATACAACTGTAACAAGTGTAACTTCATCTTGGGTCCGTTCTTCCAGTCCCAAAACCAGGAGGTCAAGCCGGGCTCCTGTCCGGAGTGTCAGTCGCTCGGCCCGTTTGATATAAACATGGAGCAGGTGCGTGAGGAGGATGATTCTGTGCCAAAGTTCCCGTAGAGATAAAAGGTGATGATACACGGGGCAACTTTTTGAGCAATGTTGCCGTCAGTGGCCAGCCAGGTGAGACACAGGGCCCACGACCGATCTAAAGTATCCAGATAGAAATTTGTTTCCCATTCTCAATGGGAAAGTCGCTCGGCAACATTGCTCAAAAAGACACCCCGTGTATCATCACCTGAAGAGATGTATTTGGGTGAATGTCATGAAACAAAAATATCTAGGTCATATTTCACCTCAAAATCAGAAAAACTGTTCATGCATGAAGAAAATGAAGCCAATTTTTAAGAGCATTAATATTTTTTTTTTGTTTTTGTTGTTGCTTTATTTGTTATTGCTTTACTTTAGCATATTTTGACAATTAATTTAAAACATAAATCAGACATAATTGTAATAATAAATCATGCCACAATACACAATAAAATCAGCATATATTCAATACAAGTACCACCATGATGTGGCAACACTTTATTATATGTATATAGTCTCATTTTAAATTACTTTTGTCAAAATATTTATATATATATGTTTTACTAATATAATTTAAATGTAAATTTTTTTTATATATATATTTAGTTCTGTCAAATCGATTAATCGCATCCAATATAAAAGCTTGTGTACATAATATAGGTGTGTGCTGTTTATAATTATGTATATATAAATACACACACGCATTTATATATAAAATATTTGTTAAATATATACAGGATATACATGGAAATATTTCTTAATTATACACCGTACACACTGATATTATTTATATATATATATATATATATATATATATATATATATAAAAAAAAATCGTATCTCCTTTTATTCAAAATAATGACAATTGTTTCACAGTAACTGGGTGAATGCGATTCATTTTCGTGAAAATGTCAATGCAAAAAGAAAATAGTGCATATAGCATTTGTTTCGTTAGTTATTTAGTGACATAAGAACATGTTCTTGACCATTTTTATGGGATTCATCCATATTTATTTCACCTGATCCAAATTTAGAGTTTGGTTATTAATCAACTGTCTATTTTATGTATAGCTTTAGTTTTCTGTATTATTCTATAAGAAGCTATTATATATTAAAAATAAAATCATCTTTGCCTAAGATCCTTGCTTCTCTCTTTATGTAAATGTGTTAAGAGACCCAGCAGTAATCATAATTTTGCCAGTTGTTGCCATAGCAGCAGGATGCAGCTGTTTCTTTTTTTCTTCTGATGTTAACTAACGCTCTTGCCTTTAACAGACCGTGTATCAGAACTACCAGCGAATCACCATTCAGGAGAGTCCTGGGAAAGTCGCGGCGGGTCGCCTGCCTCGCTCCAAAGACGCCATCCTGCTGGCCGACTTAGTGGACACCTGCAAACCTGGAGACGAGATTGTGAGTCGACAGACCCTGATGACTGCAATATTTCATAAATCCTCTTTAATAAACCAGCTGAACTCCTACAATCCTTCACTGCCACTAAAGATGACAGATTTGTGGCATAGGATGAAGCTTTGAGTGAAGTTCGCTGTTGAATTTGGACTTAAAAACCTTTTCAGACATTTAACAACTTGATTTGTCTCTTAAAAATATAAACAAAAGGCTATAAATTATATTAAAGCTGCACAATATTCAACCTTTTCAGACATTTAACAACTTGTTTTGTATTAAAATATAAATTAAAAACTATAAATTATATTAAAACTGCACAATAGTGAATAATATTCAAATAACTATGTAAATAAAACATGCATCCAAATATTTTAATTTGGTCCTAATTTTAAAAATAATTTATTGAATTTTTTTATTCTTTTTATTACTGTAGTTATATCAATTAATATTAAAGTAAAATGCACCTCTCTGAATGTGTATTTGTTATTTTTCATCATAACACTATTAACATTTCAAATAATATTCAATGTGTTTTTAAATAAAATATACCCTCCAAAAATGCATTATAGCTATATCAAATAATGTTCAAGTAAAATATGCCCCTTTAAATGTGTATGTATATATTTTTCACTATATAAAATTGCAAATGATAGTTGAGTATATATTTTAAATAAAATATATCCTCCTAAAATGTATTTTCGCAGGAGCTCACAGGAATCTACCACAACAACTACGACGGCTCTCTCAACATGGCTAACGGCTTCCCCGTCTTCGCCACTGTAATCCTGGCCAATCACATCGCTTGTAAGGATGAGGGCGTGGCCGTGGCGGCGCTCACCGATGAAGACATCAAAGCCATCATGGCTCTGTCCAAAGACGAGCGCATCGGAGAACGGGTGCGTGATGGCCACACATCAGTTTTGAGATTTCCAAACTTTTAGTGCACATCTGAAATTTTCTCCAGACTAAGCTTAATTTTCTTCGTACAGATTTTCGCAAGTATTGGTCCTTCCATCTATGGGCACGAGGACATTAAACGCGGGTTGGCGCTTGCATTGTTTGGCGGAGAAGCCAAGAATCCAGGTATCTCATGCACAACTTTTAACTTGCATTTACATGTCCGGTGCTATATTTTCTAGCAGATGAAAACTGGCTTCGTACAAGTGATTAATTTGTCTCTCAACAGGCGGGAAGCACAAGGTGCGTGGCGATATTAACGTTCTCCTGTGTGGAGATCCAGGCACAGCCAAGTCCCAGTTCCTAAAGTACGTAGAGAAGATTGCGAGCCGGGCGGTTTTCACTACAGGGCAGGGCGCTTCCGCCGTGGGTCTGACGGCTTACGTGCAACGCCATCCCGTGAGTCGAGAGTGGACGCTGGAGGCAGGAGCTCTGGTGTTGGCGGACCGAGGAGTCTGTCTCATTGACGAGTTTGATAAGGTGTGATATTGCTGAAGTTTGAGTTAGGAACAAAGAGGTTTTTGATGCACTGTTCCACCAATTTTTGAGTCCATATTATGATGTTTTTTGTTGAATCCCCAAGTGAACTTGTAAGTGTGCTCTTTAGATGAACGATCAGGACAGGACCAGCATCCATGAGGCCATGGAGCAGCAGAGCATCTCTATTTCTAAAGCTGGGATCGTCACATCGCTGCAGGCTCGCTGCACTGTCATCGCCGCCGCCAATCCGATCGGTGCGTTCTGGGACTTGTGACGGAACTGTTTAATGAAAGTCTAAATGAGGGTCATAACTTCAATTTTGCCATCGGCTCTTTGAGTTGCATGCTAATCTAGTTCAGTCAGGTTCTAAATTACTTCCTGCTGGGCTAAACGTAGCAGCAGTGTTCCTAACAGCATTCATTTTTCTTATGAAACTTTACTTTCTTTTAAAAGGTGGGCGCTATGACCCGTCTCTCACGTTCTCTGAAAATGTGGACCTGACGGAGCCCATCATTTCTCGATTTGACGTTCTGTGCGTCGTAAGAGACACCATCGACCCTGTGCAGGTGAGTCCGATGACGTCAGAAGCGATGACAAACACTCGCTCAAACTTTTGCCGATTGCATTACCCATAATTCTCTGTGTTTAGGATGAGATGCTGGCTCGCTTTGTGGTGGGCAGCCACATCAAACATCACCCAAGCAACAAAGAAGGGGGCGTGGCTGGTCTAGAGGAAGTGTTGCTGCCAAACACCTCCGACGCCCCGCCCATCCCTCAGGAGCTGCTCAGGAAGTACATAATATACGCGAAAGAGCGCGTGCGACCGAAACTCAATCAGATGGACCAGGACAAGGTGGCCCGAATTTACAGCGACCTTCGAAAAGAGTCTATGGTGAGTTGCTTTTGAGGTTGAAGACTATTTTAAGACGTTTTGATAGGGTGGCACGATTAAACGAAATAAAACCGAAATTACGATATGGCTTCGTGCGATTTTAATGATATAAATGTATGCGCTGCATGTTTCAGAGTGAATCGTGGCACTATATTCTTAAACGTTAGCAACTTATGAGTTTTTTTTATTTTATAGTGAAATATTGCGATTTAGTGATTTTTCTTTTTACTTTTTTTTTTTATTTTTTTTAAGGCAGTGGCTATTTGCACTGTGAAAATAGCAATAGATTTACACTAAGTAAAAATAGCATATATTTTCTTTGCAATAAGTGTAAATAGTAGTTCGATGCTATTTATACTCAGTAACAGATACAATTTGCGCACCAGTGTTGTTGTATATTAAACGGTATAAAATAACATAATGTAAATGATTATATTCATTAAAATTATTAAATGGATGCCTCCTTATTGGGACAATAAAGCCCTCCCTACTCCTAACCTAACCGATATACTTTATTATTAAACACACGTTAGACACTTAATTTCCACTTTTCGAATATTTTCCTCATTTTTATTGAAAATAAATGCTTTTCAGATCTGATATGTGATGGGAAAAGGGAGTAGAGCGAGTTTGGCAAAAGGCGGATTTGAACTTGAGGTTGATTTGCATCAAAACTCTGCTACGCGTCTTACCCCTACACTAGCTACTTTTGACAATCCAGGGTCCTATGTAATTTTGTCTTACCCAACCAGACGTCAGTGGGTGGAGTTAGTGTAAATAGCCTCTGCCTTATTTTATAGCCATATTGATAAACAATCACAAAATGTTGTCCAAATTGTGCAGCCCTTAAAGCAAAACACACAGCAAATGCGTAAAAAAAAAAAATTTAAAATCGCAATTTTTTAAAAATTAATTTGTTTTTTGCAATTCGCAGCCAATCGTTTGAATCCATTCTTCACATTTTCCCCAAAATCTGCACAGAAATTGCGTCCATCTGGCCATAGTTACCACTGAAATGTCTGTACTTCTCAGTTTAATAATGTATGTTGTTTCGCAGGCTACGGGAAGTATCCCGATCACCGTGCGTCACATAGAGTCCATGATCCGCATGGCCGAGGCACACGCCCGCATGCACCTGCGGGACTACGTGCTGGAGGACGACGTGAACATGGCCATCCGTGTCATGCTGGAAAGCTTCATTGACACACAGAAGTTCAGCGTGATGAGGAGCATGCGGAAGGTGAGCTCACTGAGCCGAGATAATTTTTCCATTAGTAGTAACTCTGCAAGTCTTGCATTTCTGAAGATTCTGCCTAGTTAAGTTGGTAACCGAAGTCGCATTTATCGCATTTCCAGACATTCGCACGGTATCTGGCCTTCAGGCGAGACAACAACGAGCTGTTGCTCTTCATCTTGAAGCAGCTGATTTCTGAGCAGGTCGCATATCAGCGCAACCGTTACGGAGCCCAACAGGACAACATCGAGATTGCAGAGAAGGAACTGGTGGACAAGGTAACTAATAGATGTTTAAATAAAAAAAAAAAGTTGCCTTAAGTACTGAATTACAAACATGTTATGTCATTTATGAATTTGATTGTAACGCAGTCTTTTTTTTTTTTGTTTGTCTTCAGGCCCGACAGATTAACATCCACAACCTGTCTGCGTTTTACGACAGCGACCTGTTTCGCTCAAACAAATTCTCTCACGACGCCAAGAAAAAGCTCATCGTTCAGCAGTTCTAGGCAATCGTCCTGGATTTGTTTGTAAGGAGTTCGGACTTGTATATAATTCCGTCATGTGGTTATTGAACCAGCCATTACATGGATTGAATATTGTTTTTGGTCCATTTGTGAACTTGCTACCGTAGTCATTACGGTTATAGTGATCTGCTTGGCTCATGTGGTCTTGTTGGCTGCATGTGACATCTTGAATTTTCCCTGGTGTCAAAATTATTTGAATGTTGTAAAAATGGAAGAAAAAAAAACCTTTTGTACTGTTTGCTTTAAACAATAAACTTGAGCTGTGTATGTATGGACCGTTTGTAATCTCTGCTTGCTGCAGGAAATATAGAAAAATAAAAACGTGCTAGTATAACTGGAGTTTTTATTGTTTACATTTAAGTACACTTTACTAAACTACAATGATTTTTGTATGGAAGCTAATTTCTGCCACGGAATGAAAAAGGTAATTGCGACCTCATATTTCTGACTTTTTCCTCGCAATTGAGTTTATTTCTTGCAATTCAGACTTTGAATCACAATTGCGAGTGTACACCTCACAATTCTGTCTTGATTTCTTGCAATAGAGTGGTGCAGGTATGACGTAACTTTTTAGGCCAAAACGCGGAAGCAAGTTAGCATTTTAGCACTTCTGGTTCCATCATCCCAAAGTCAATGGGTTTTTGGTTAAATGGCTGACATAAGGTCTGTGGTATACACAAGCTCAAGACGCTTTCATGTTTTATTCTGAGACATAAAATGCATAAGTATTACCCCACTCGTGATTTTATTTATTTTTTTAAGCTGTTACAAGCTGTTTAAGGTTGCTAACAAGTGGGTAAATGGGACAGCAGGTGGTTGAGGAGATTAAATGTCATCACGCCGAAAAGGTAACCTCAGTCTGCTTTTACAGCCCCATTATGCTCATAATTGTCCTCTTATAAACTACTCTTACTCAAACGTTCTGGGAAAATGTTTTGAGGTAAAAACTGAAAGAGTTGTCGGAAGCTTAGTGATGGTGATGTTGAAGTCAAGCGACCGTGGTGTAGTTCGTTTATAGCCTACCTTTAGCTTTTTACTTTTGACGACTGCATTAGGCTTCAAAATTCACAAAAGTTGTGTTCATCTGTGATAATATCTTGATGGACAAAACGTGCAAGTATCAAACTTTTGTTAATCACAGATCTTGTTTTTTGCGATTAATCCACCTATTGGTTTTTTTTTGTCGAGGGAACCAGTGTGGCACCACTCTATTCCGAGGTTATCTCGCAATTCTGAGGGGTTTTTTCCCTCAGAAATTTAGATAAGCAATTGCGTGATATAAAGTCAGAGTTGTGAGGTATACTTGCAATTCTGTAAAAAAAAAAAACATGAAATTACCTTTTATTTCTTCCATACGCCTCTATGTGAAACTGGCACAATATAACGTCGACAGCGTTGATTATAATAAGAGCGTTCTGATTGGTCCACGTCAAGATTCCATCGCTGGCCAGTTTCGTACCGTCGCTAAAAAAAAAAAAAGTTCGGCGGTGTTTAGGACCCTGCGTCTCTGCAGCGTGTCGCCTGCAGTCACTGCGCCAGGAATCAAACCCTCCAAAATACTCAATATATCTCTGCAAATTCATTGACTGCAAGAGGAGCAGCAGACAAAACTACCGTCTAGTTTTCTTCGCATTCGCGCCTGCTGTTTTGCCCAGTACATCACGCCTGTCCAGATAGATAGGCAGATGAAGCGCGAGACTGTCAACTGACCGTTTGTTTTTAACTCAGATGAGCGATTTGTGTTAGTGCGTCTCTTCTCGCGCACATTGAGGTCAGTAA
Organism: Coreius guichenoti; assembly: GCA_039654105.1. Classification (NCBI taxonomy): domain Eukaryota; kingdom Metazoa; phylum Chordata; class Actinopteri; order Cypriniformes; family Gobionidae; genus Coreius; species Coreius guichenoti. Next base: position 3,891,260 of record CM077192.1, on the reverse strand, counting down.
GTCACATATGATGCACATATGAACGAGCTGTAATACTGACGCGATTATTTCTCACTGCGATCATTTAAAGCTGCAGAGATGTCAGTCGTGTCTTTTCAGTGCCTGATGTTTGGTAAGTAAAATATTTTTTTTTCTGCGTTTGTGTGGAATTAATGAATGCATGTTATATGTAAATATATAACAAAATATTTAATTTTATATTTTAAAAATATTTTTTGTAGTTTTATTATTAATAATTATTGTTAATCTATTCAATATATGAATGTTTATATTTGTTTTTAAATATTTGTCGGGTGAAAATCAACCTACTGATGACCATTTCATGATTTAATCGTTGATAAACGTCTGAAAATGTGGTACAGTAATCACAAGGTTTGATTTATAGTGCTATTCACTATTGTGTCTGAGAATTTGCATCATCACTAAGACTTTTCATTGTCGCCATGAGAAGAGAAAAAAAAAAGGCATTGTTGTTTTCTAAGATGATCATTTGTGATTTGTTGATGTGATGTGCTTGTTGTCATCTCCAGCATCTTGTATGAAGAGTCCAGTCACTCAAATCATTCAAATATTTGAGTTATTGATCTGGTAGTGCAGATTACGGCACACGCCCCTTTTTCCTCCCTATCTAGAGACAGAGCTAGTGTATTCAGGTCCAGTCAGGATTTTCAGCATGATTCATCATGTAACTGAGAAAAGAACATTTTGCAGCTGTTGTGGACGCTGATTGTTTTTGGCATGCTGTCTGTGATGGCTTGTCATGCCCATGAGGCCACGGCTGACAGATTGTGTTGGTCAAAAGCCGCTCCAGACAGACTGATGACCAGACACAACAATGACAGGTCAGGTTTGTTTAGTCTAATGGGCAGCACACATTCAGGCTTAAGCCAAGTCCCTGTTTAACATCACATTTGACACTGAACTCAACTGGCATTTGTTCAGGTCCTGATTTAATGTGCATTTGTGAGTCTTGGCTCTCCCTTTTCTAAACGATTGTGGTATTACCATGTATTTTTTTAACATACAAGGTTAATACCTTGGTATTATGAGAAGTTCATTGGAGTACCATGTAAATACCATGGTATTACTGTGTTTTGGGGACATATATACAATGATATTCTTTCATATACTTAATTGTAGGAAAGTAATCCTTGGAAAGTAATCGTAGGATTACTTTGAAACAATTTCACTAAGAAATTTCTGGTAAATTTCACAATTACAAAGAAATGGCAAGAAACACATTTAATTAAATGTGAAACTTTGAAGTAGAAAGACTGAAATATTACCATATCACAATATACCGTGATCGTGATATGTATCGTATCGTTAGGCCCTTGCCAATATACAGCCCTATAGTATTTTCTTGTAAAACACTCCAATAATCTTTTATTTACAATGTAAATACTTTTGAATATCATATGCATTTCGTCGCCATTAATACCGTGGTGGTTTTGAACATGCTACCATAGTTTTTTGCAGTTCCTTGGAGTATCATGTAAATACCATGGTAATTACCCAATACCATGATATGTATCAAAGTATTATATATGCATTATATATAATTATAATGCAATGCCTTTTGAATGTATACCATGGTATTCTTTGAAATAAGTTAGTGTACCATATAGTAAACATTTCATGTCATGGAATATGTCAAAATGCTGTAATGCCAGTTAATTTAGGTTATAGTCACGGGATCATGTTTATGCCATTGTGTTTTTGCAATTCCTTGGAGTACCATGTAAATACCTCAGTAATCTCCCAATCCATGGTATATATCAAATTATTTCCCTGTTTTTTTACTATGGTAATACAATGCTCTTTGAACTTATACCATGTCATTGGTATACCTTGGTGTACCTTGGCGTCAAAGTACAGTATTGCCATTTAATTTAGGTTGTAGTAACAGTATCATGTTTATACCATGTATATATCATCTTTAATTGGACACGTACCATTTGGAGAGCAATTTAAATACCGTGGTATACAAATATGGTAGTCATTCAGTACTATGGTGCCACTCATGCTCTCTTTAGCAGTAACAGCAACCGCAGACCTGCAGCTGCCAGTCTGACGACTATAAATCTGACTCCTAATGCTCGATGCCACCTACACCCACAGGCACTGCTGCAATACAAGCTGGCACAGCCCAGAAACCCATTCAGGTCAGGTGACATGAGCATTTATCTCGCCGCGCAGCCCGTCTTGACTTGAGACGTGGCTTCATATCCGAGAAGAAAAGAAAAAGGACGGGGGGCCACAAATAAATTCGCAGTGTGTTGCTAAAATCCACCAAATTGGGCCAAGATTTGGTGGGATTGAGGATTTATGAATCATCTTATTCTGTGTTCAGGTTCCTCGCCTCTTTCACAGAGTCTGACACTGGCGCTGGCTGAACTGCTCATATATTTAGTACAATAGCTGCTATGTGATGGATTTGTGTTCGTATCAGATGGCAAAGGATTGTGGCATCTTGGTCTGTCTATATTAAGACATCTGAAATCAGTCAGAAACAGGTGGGCGCTGGACATGTCGCGACTGCTATGAAACCACAGTCTCAAGAACGTGTCTGATACATATTTCACATCTTTAGCAAGATATTTCCTCTTGTCTTCCTCTTCAATTTTACGCAGAAAATGTTTTATCTTCTTGAGTTTCATCCGGTTTATCCAACTCTCTCCCCAGTGTAAATACCCCGGACAGGGTTTGTTGCCGCAGAGCCTCGATAAACGAGGTATTAGCTTTTATGATTAATGTACCATCTAACGTGTGTCCAAACTTTGAGAGCATCTCTGGGGCAGAAGGCCAAGGAGATAGACGTGCTTGGGTTAAGCCGTCAGCAAATTCACATTTTTCATTCACTGTTGTTCAAGCGAGGTCAGAAGTAGCCTTGCAGAAACCGGAGTCCACTGAGGCAAAATAAGATTGCGTCAACCATAATTAATGTGATCTACTGGGGTGAGACATTGACGCTTTCTAAGGGCATACACCACAGAGAAAAGGTGACTGTGTGTATGCGACTGCACTTTTGGGATGGTTTAATGATTGGTATATGTTTAGTAGAATAGAAAGATGGAGGAAAATCCATTAGTTCTATCACCCCCAAAATGTAACTCTGTAATTATTCCTTTTTTTTTGTTCAACACAAGTATGGCTTTCTTTTTAATGTAGAACACAAAAGGAGACCATGTAGGGTCCGTCAAGCTAAAAAAAGCTCAATGAAAGTAGTTCATACGGCTTGTGCATTGTGTTTACGAGTCTTTTGAAGTCATTTGATACTTTTGTTTTAAGATCATACACAAATTTAAATCATTATTTACTGATAATCTTAGCTCTGAAATCTTATTTGGACTTGTCAAGATAGGTCACGTGACACTCAAGAACCAATGGCATTCAGCATCATTGCGTTTTCAGCAAATTTTAAACCATGCACCATGGCAGCAAAGTGTTTGTCTAGCGAACAAATTTTGGAGAATTGTAAATTAGCATTTATTCTGCAGGTGTTTAAGTATCCGAGTTGGACATTCAACTTCACGTGACATTCTGTTGCACTTTTCCAAGTAGGACGCTGGATTTTCAGATTTCCTGAGTTGAATGGAATTAATGTAATTTGTTTTTGGACAAAGGCCCTGTTTACACCTGGTATTAAGATGCATTTTGGCCTATGGGTGGACCGATATGTGTTTTTCAGAGCTGATACCAATTATTACAGATCAAGTAGACCGATAACCGATATTTTGAACCGATATATATGTCTGATGTAAAAATGAAGATTAATGTCAAAAGTAAGAATAACAAGGGCTCTGACAAAAACTTTCTTTACATGCTTTTAAACATATCTTTAATTCTGAGAACTGTTAATAATAACATTAATATTATTAATAATAATAATAATCTTTCTTTCCAACAGACGCTGCTGCATCAGAGCCAGATAGCGCATTTCAAAATTAAATTATTTTATCGGCAAATCGGTTTTTGAAAATGACCGATAACCATAAAAATGCTTAATATCGGCGCCGATAATCTGTTTGCTAGCCTACAGTTTGCTAGCTAGTTATGCCTTCATCACGTAAATGCATATTACCTGGATGCGATAAGTTAAAACAAAAACGATAATATCAAGAAGAGGTGGATTCATTCTGTGAACAGCTACCTTGATGGAGAGCTGAGGATCACCACCGATACCTGCCTCTTCAGTGACTTTACACCGGATAGTTTTACATACTTTCAACAACTGGGATTCACTGATGATCCGCTACAGAATGGGGCTGAACCAACTATCTTCCACCCCGTCCTTCATCCTCCTGTCCCGCCGACATCTGGTGCCATCGTGAGCAGTACGTGCCCACCAATGAGTGTTGTCTTGAGTGCTTGCTTACGGCAGCTTTCCCGTGAGTGGGCGTGGTTTCAGTGCAGACAGCAGACGCCCCCAGCATTTGAGAGCAGAGAATGCTGCTCATTCTTTCAAGATTTTGATAAGCTATTTTATTTACTTGGCAGATTTTTTTATCATTCAAATTTGGCTGGGTGGTTAATAACACATTTTTCTGTGGTGTGACAAACTCAGAACACATATTTAATTTTGACTTTACAGGGACTTTAAACACTGTAGGAAGTGCGCTAGCCAGACAGGATTTAAACTTTGTTGGCTGGAGACCAAAGTTTGGTTTGAAGATGAAAAACGTACCAAGCACAATGTTCTCTCACCATTCCTAATTTCTAGCACACACTCACAGCATTCGGCTGGTCTTGCAGCTATCAGAGCAGAAACGAAATCTGCTTCTCTCTTTAGTCCTCATTCATTTAACAGGAGCAGAAAGAATTTTTGTGTAAATTGTTCGTAAAGCCACTCTGCCATAAATTTTTGGATTCATTAAAATTTTCATATTTTTCTAAATGTTAGTTGGTACGAAAGAAAAGTACACCTGCTCCCTACCACGTGTAAATGGTACGTAAAACATTTGAAAGTCCGTGTTCTTTTAGGCAAACTGATGACACTGCATTTTTATTTTTATTTATTTATTGTGTTGCAAGAGTTGAAAACTGTTCAACTTTGAGTAAAACGCAACGCTCGTCACAGTCAATTTTTACCCAGCCATCCAATCACATTGGAGGAGCGGCGGGCCAAATACTACACCGACCAACAAAATCCTACTTGTACAACAAATTAACAATAATGGAGAATTTAATATTGCTGGTTACTGCAATTTTATCTTCAGTAATATTCTTCAAAATGAGATATTCCGAGATATTCCGTATCATCATAGCAACCTCAGCTGGAAAAACGCTGCATCTCCAAAGCGCTCTCCAACGCCACCAGCTGGCTGTTTTCAGAAAAGTGCCTAGCTTTTTTTTAGCTGGCTAAAAATGCTTTGGTGGACACACGTTAATTGAATATTTATTGTTAACCAAATGGCCAATTAGTCTCTTTAAAATTTATGCAATATACTGGAGCCAAACCTGAGAAGGGAGTCCAGAAGATTCCACAGCGTTCCTGGACACGTAATTTACGTAGTTGTAACGCATGGGCGGGGATTATGCTAATTGTGGATGATCGTGTACGTGCGGCATTTTTACGAATGATTGGAATTCACTAACATACAAACGTTTAACTATCAAATCGGATGTGTACGAAGCATTTGTGAATCCGGAGAAGAGTTTTCGGGAAGGTCCGTTTCATGCGCAAATTACTTCGAATTTACAAAGTTTAATGAATAAGGCCCTTTATGTTTTTCCGTCGTCTCCAGTCGCGTTCATATGTAAATTGCATGAGCTTATTTTGTCCATTAGATCGAAATTACCCGCCTATTACCGGTCCTATTCCATTTACCTGCCCATAGACCCTCCCCTTGAAGAAATCCAGACAGAAGTGGTTAAAAGTGGACAAAAGAGATGGGTATGTGTCTCCCTTATCTACTTGTGATCGACCAAAACGCATCTTAAATACCAGGTGTAAACAGGGCCAAAGTGGTCTAAAGCAAGTGTTTGGCTTATAATCAGCACATTTACTTAGTAAATGTCATTTGGATATTTGAGATTATACTCTCCAACAGCCTTCTGGTTTGCTTTCTGCCGCATTGCATGGCTCAAGTTTGCTGGCCATCCAGGGTCTTCAGAGTCTCTAAAGACCACTGGAACGTTTCCAGAAAGCAAAGTTGATCGATTCATAAATTGGAGCAGGAAGTGCCCCGTTTTTCACCCTGTTAATTACCGCACAATCACACACTTGCTAAATATAATACCAGAGTCGCCGAGACATCAGCCTGCTGGTCTCCTTAATTAAACCAAGCCTCGCTAGAGAATATGTTTCATTAAACAGCTCCATGAATAAAAACTAAAGCCGTGTCAGAGAACTGTGTAATTGGCTTTGAAACTCCATCTTGGCTCCAGCAGAAGGGCAGTTGCAGATTTCAGCCAAGTTGTCGCCTTTTTCGGCTGCCCAGTGTTAAAACCAACGCTAATCCTGTGGTGACCTGGTAGGGCGAGGAAAGATAAGACCGGCTGGGTTAAGAGACAATGCTAAGCCGCCATGATACAGAGCCATCTGTGGTTGAAGCCCATTGAGGCCAGGACTCGAGATGTCTCCAGTCAGCCTTTGATGGATCTATAGACCCTTGAAACCATCTGTCACTGTTTCGTTTGTGGTGAAGTAGATTGTTAAATAGTTGGTTTGGTTCTTTCATGTTTGTTTGTGTATTCACTCAGCCCAAGCCCATAAAGTGAGCTATTTAAATCTTTTTCTTTCATCTAGGGTCAGTATTCCTGGTTCTGGTGTGTGCCGAGGTTCTGAGTGCCGGTCCAGCGCTCCTCCCCAATCCTCTCCGCTTGCACGGGCCAGTTCTGGATGTTCCCATAGGCTTTGAGGAACGTGAGGAGGTCTCAAGGGATCGTAAACCCGGATTCATGGAGAGTTCTCAGGAGAGCTCTGGGTTCTTCAGCGAAGACAGCGAGGACGGCAAGAACACTCACGCCGAGACCAAAGACAGCGGTGCAGGTGCCGTGAATGGTGAGTAGAAGGTGTGACTCAAAACATGATTCATAAGTGCACCTTACTCTACAAAGTCATCAAGTTTGTTTTTGAAAACTTTCAAAGACTCAAAAGATGCGACTTTCCTTTTTCATCTGACAGTCTCATTTGTCAACTAGGGGTCTAAATATTCGCTCTAACAATGATTTGACTTGATTTGGTCACATTTTTACAAACGAAAATCTATAGTACTTGTCATTTGTCAACTAGGGGTGTAAATATACGCTCTGACAATGGTTTGACTTTACTCAATTATGAACGAAATTTGGTTGCATCTTTATGAATGAATATAGCCGCGTTTCCACCGAAATTACCCAGAACAATTTGTCCCAGGAACCACCCCCACCCCCCCCTTTCCAGTTCACGCTGGATTTCATCCTCCGCATATAAGCTTAATAAAGCCTGAACCTCGTCATTGGTCCATCGGTCAACTCCATTGTTGATTTGAATAGCAAACTCTTACTGCACGCACCGCAACAGACTTTTAAAAATGGTGGTTGACATAAAAAGCTGCGTGGAGTCAGCCAATCAAAATGCTGCTTGAACTCAACCAATCAGCATGTTCAGCGCCCAAGTCCCACCCCTGAAAGTTCCTGAACTTTGAAAAAGTACTACCTCGCGAGCAGGGACTTTCTGAGGGGGAAATTTTTACCCGGAACTTCATTTAGACCCTGGTTCCTGTGGTCGAAACACACCGAGTACCACCCCAAAGTCTCTAGTTCCTGGGGAAAGTTCCTGCGGGGGAAACGCGGCTTTTGAGTCAAGTACTTGTCAACTAGGGGTCTAAATATTTGCTCTGACAATGATTTGGCTTGATTCAATTCCAAACGAAATTTAGTTGCATATTTAAAATTGGTAAAAAATTATATTTTGGATTAGAAATTAAACCAGGATCTATAGTGTGTAATTTCTGCTGTACCAAGCGTAATTGCAGTCTTTTTGTTTGAGTGGCTTGATGTAACTAAATTAACATTCATCCTTGCGTTTGGGGTGGAACTGCCTGTTTCTAGTGTTTGAATCTTTGTTATCAAGTTTTTATTTTTGCAATTCCATTTGCTGCTGCTAGTGCTACAAAGGCACTGATTTTTTGTCGTTATATGATGGTGGATTAATATTGGGTAAATCTCTCTGTATAACTCAGCCTCTAGACAGCTATTTAACTCTCAAAAATGACTTGATTGTCAAAACGGCAGTTAGAAGTGTAAAGTGGTGTGAATAACAGCTTTTAGGACGCATTATCGTGCGTCATTTCCTCGACACCTACCGCTCCCTCCTGATGCTTACCTTATTTTTGTTGATTAGAGTTTTGTCGGCTTTAACAATTCCATTGATGTTTCAATCGTGGATGTGTTTCGCAGTAGTGAGTAGAGAAAATACATCCACTTTTTACACAACGCCTGGGAATTAATGTGCCCGAAAATGTCCGTCTTATTTTTAGTTCACCTGCTAGCTCGCTAACAGTGCTTCCACCGCAGTGGCCCGTTTCCGGTGTGTGCGTGTAAGACGGAGAAGGACAGAGATGTCCAAAGATTTTCTGCCGTGAGGAGTGTGAAATTGAGATTTTTTCTGGTGGATATCATCTCAAGTCAGCTGGCACACTCTAATAAGACATCACTGTTATAAATGCTCATATTAGGGTTAGTGATTTGAACAAACCCCTAAAACCAAGTTTAAAACTTTGGCACGTAACCCTTCACATGCTACTGACATGAATGATTCCTCAAATCATGTGTTTTATTGTCAACCACCCACAGCACTAAAGCATGGTGGTGGTGAGTTTGGCTCAGGCGAACATGCTAGCGTTTATGCATTGCAGCTCTATGGGTGAATGGACCAATCAGAAGACACCAACAGAACCATCTGCTTAATGACTTGAGATAAACTTTCTTTTCTAAATGTTTAGTAAACTGTTTCAGTGTTTCCATATGGAAGATGAGTACATTTGTGCCCCGCCGCAGTAAATCTGAGCGTGAACACAAGTCCGTCACACTCAACTACTGCTGAATGAATAACACACACACAGTGTCACACTGCAGACAGGCGTGACTGATCAGCCATATGGAGAGACAGGTGGACAGAACCGTGACTGAGTGTGAGTGTGTGAAGACACTTCCAGGTGTGTTCTCCTCATCTGGCTCTGTGCCTGACCCTCCTCAACTGAGAAACTCAGCCAGTTATCTGTCTGTCTGTCTGTCTGTCTGTCTATCTATCTATCTATCTATCTATCATCCGTCTGTCTGTCTGTCTGTCTGTCTATCCATCTATCTATCTATCATCCATCTGTCTGTCTGTCTGTCTGTCTGTCTATCTATCTATCATCTGTCTGTCTGTCTGTCTGTCTATCTATCTATCATCTGTCTGTCTATCTATCTATCTATCTATCTATCTATCTATCATCTGTCTGTCTGTCTATCTATCATCTATCTATCTATCTATCTATCTATCTATCTATCTATCTATCTATCTATTTATCATCTCTCTGTCTGTCTATCTATCTATCTATCTATCTATCTATCTATCTATCTATCTATCTATCTATCTATCTATCTATCTATCTATCTGTCTATCTATCTATAAATCTATCTATCATCTGTCTGTCTGTCTATCTATCTATATATCTATCTATCATCTGTCTGTCTATCTATATATCTATCTATCATCTGTCTGTCTATCTATATATCTATCTATCATCTGTCTGTCTATCTATCTATCTATCTATCTATCATCGACTTTTCAGCCTATCTATCTATCTATCTATCTATCTATCTATCTATCTATCTATCTATCTATCTATCTATCTATCTATCTATCTATCTATCTATCATCTGTCTATCTATCTATCTATATATCTATCTATCATCTGTCTGTCTATCTATCATCTGTCTGTCTATCTATCTATAATCTGTCTGTCTATCTATCTATCATCTGTCTGTCTATCTATCTATATATCTATCTATCATCTGTCTGTCTATCTATCTATCTATCATCCATCTATCATCGACTTTTCAGCCTATCTATCTGTCTATCATCCATCTGTCTGTCTATCTATCGTTCATTCTGTCTATTGTTCTGTGTGTCTGTCTCTGTGGTTTTGTGCTCTTTTTGTGTACTCACAGGAGTTTATCAGTCCTCTTGCCTGTTTTCACACATCCACCTGCCTTTAATTAGTGTGAAGACCTTCAGTTACCTCATGCTTTTCATCCCAAGCCAATAGCAGTTCAGTAACTGAACGGAGGGACCGACTTTGACAAATGTTGAGATTATTGTTCTCTAAAAGACGCTTTCAGAAGTTCTCAGTGTGTGTATTTTGTTTATGTTTCGGCTCTCAGAGCGCTGTCTGATGCCCAAGAAGGTGGGACCTTGTCGTGCGTCTTATCCTCGCTGGCACTTCAACCCCACAACTATGAAGTGCGAAAACTTCGTATTCGGGGGCTGCCACAAGAACCTCAATAACTTCTTGTCGCTGGAGGAGTGCGCCAAAGCTTGCCACACAGTCTCTGGTACACTGCTTTCTTTTATTACATCCAGTTATGATAATGTCCTTGAAAAAGTATAGATATATCGGCTCTCACCTGCTGACACTAGACAAAAGCTCTCCTCATTACAGCATGTCTCAGTGTGGCAGTGTGTGCGTCTCATGAATAATCAGGCTGCGATCAAGAGCTCTCGGGTCCCTGATGTGTGTGTTGTGCCAGACGCAGGTGCAGTGCTGCAGTGCAGCTGCTCAAATCTGCTGTTCACGAGAAACTAAAGATGAATAAGACAGTGTACTCCCATCAAATCTTACTACACCATATCCTACTATACTATACTGTGAAAACAACATTTTCTTAATCCTGGACCATACAATAAACTATTCTGTTAGACTTAAACTGTTTACTATGCTGTGCAATACTATAACATGCTATGTTATACCATACTTTATACTTTGCTATATTATACAAGACTTTGGCATCTTCGACTATACTTGAGATGGACTGATATTTTTACCAATAATCACACTTTTAAACTTATTGGTTTGTAATATCGAGTCTACCAATAAACAGCCTATTAATTCTTAAGGGAGAATAGACATACACTATATTGCCAAAAGTATTGGGACACCCCTCCAAATCACTGAATTCAGTTGTTCCAATCACTTCCATGACCACAGGTGTATAAAATCAAGCACCTAGGCATGCAGATGCTTCTACAAACATTTGTGAAAGAATGGGTCGCTCTCAGGAGCTCAGTGAATTCAAGTGTGGTACCGTGATAGGTTGTCACCTGTGCAATAAGTCCATTTGTGAAATTTCCTCACTACTAAATATTCCACGGTCAACTGGTATTATAACAAAGTGGAAGCAATTAGGAACAACAGCAACTCAGCCACGAAGTGGTAGGCCATGTAAAATCACAGAGCGGGGTCAGCACATGCTGAGGGTCACAGTGCGCAGAAGTCGCCAACTTTCTGCAGACTCAATAGCTACAGACCTCCAAACTTCGTGTGGCCTTCAGATTAGCTCAAGAACAGTGCGTAGAGAGCTTCATGGAATGGGTTTCCATGGCCGAGCAGCTGCATCCAAGCCTTACATCACCAAGTGCAATGCAAAGCATCGGATGCAGTGGTGTAAAGCACGCCGCCACTGGACTCTAGAGCAGTGGAGACATGTTCTCTGGAGTGACCAATCACGCTTCTCTGTCTGGCAATCTGATGGACGAGTCTGGGTTTGGCGGTTGCCAGGAGAACGGTACTTGCCTGACTGCATTGTGCCAAGTGTAAAGTTTGGTGGAAGGGGGATTATGGTGTGGGGTTGTTTTTCAGGGGTTGGGCTTGGCCCCTTAGTTCCAGTGAAAGGAACTCTTAATGCTTCAGCATACCAAGACATTTTGGACAATTTCATGCTCCCAACTTTGTGGGAACAGTTTGGCCCCTTCCTGTTCCAGCATGACACCAGTGCACAAAGCAAGGTCCATAGAGTCCTGACCTCAACCCGATAGAACACCTTTGGGAAGAATAGGAGCGGAGACTGCGAGCAAGGCCTTCTCGTCCAACATCATTGCCTGACCTCACAAATGTGCTTCTAGAAGAATGGTCAAAAATTCCCATAAACACACTCCTAAACCTACCGGCAAGCCTTCCCAGAAGAGTTGAAGCTGTTATATGTGTAAAGGGTGGGCCAACTCCATATTAAACCCTACGGATTAAGAAAGGGATGTCATTAAAGTTCATGTGCATGTAAAGGCAGGTGTCCCAAAACTTTTGGCAATATAGTGTGTGTAGACATAAGCCAAAACAAAGATAAAAAGAAATTTGCGGCCATTTAAATCACAAAACAAAATAATGGTATAACAACAACAGAACTATAATATTTAATATTATTAAAAAAATAAAAAGACTTACAATTTTTATTTTAATATTATAATATTTAACATTACTAAATCTCTACAATGCTTAAAATGCTTTTATTAGTGGTCTAACAGTATAAAGAAAAATTATTGGCTATCAGACACTTAAACATTAAAATTATTGGTAATTATCGGTATAAGTCTTTATGACTTATACCGATAATTACCGATAATTTTAAGGCAATATTTGTCAATCTCTGTAATACTATGCTTACTATACTTGCGTTATACTTTACTGTACAAAATTCCACTCTGCTCATACTACAACCAACTATACTGTGGCATAATATAGTACAATGTAATTATTAGGGGTGGGAATCACGGTACCTCACGATACGATACGATACACAATAAATGGCTCATGATACCGATAATATCACGATACAGCAATTCTGTGATAATCAATATATTGCTAGACAATCCTATAATAATACATCATGATATATCACGATAGGTTTAGTGCAGGTTTTTTAAGACTTAAACGTGGCTGGGGCATCTATTTTTTTACTCACACTGCTGTCCGCCATCCCGTTAAAACCCTCTTTTTCTTAGGCTAGTTAACTTATGTTCACGTTTCGCTCATTCATGTGTTGAGCGCCACCTTGAGGAGCCATGAAGTAGTGACACTGGGAGCAGGGAAATCTATTTAGAGCTCCTTATTTTATTAATTAAAATATCAATATTTAACAACAGTGTTTCGATTCTCGTATCGCACGGAAAAGGACGATATATTGCCCTATCGATATTTTGTCCCACCCCTAGTAATCATGATTTAGAGCAGTAGAGTCTGGCATACTACACATACAGAGTATATACATGGCTTGGTGAAGTTAAAAATCACTTCTGTGGTGTGTTTTGATGACACGTTAGCTTTCCTTTTATCAGATTACAGTCCTTCATCTCCTGAACCGCCGTCTTCGCCACTTTCCCTGACCCAAAAGCCCAGTGAGACCAACTCCTCTTCTTTGTTCTTCGTCCCTACGGCTGAGCCCGTGGACCCGGAGCAATGGGAGAGTGATTCAGAATCTAGCGGCTTCCCTCTCCACCCCTCCCCCGGGCCGTCAAGAGCAGGTGCTGGAGACCACGCCCAATCCACAGCCACGCCCCCTTCCCTTGTCCGTCAGAACCGACAAGAGGCCACAGCTGGGCCTGACAAAAGCCTGGCATCCCAGGACCCGTTTGATGACGAGAGGGGCCGTGTAGTCACCCAAGCGCCCACGGCTCCTGAAATTGGGACCCTGCCCAGCCGGGAGCCCCTGCAGCCTGACGTACCGCACCGGAATGATTCTGAGGAAGAGGAGGATGAGGAAGAGTTAGTGGTTTTCCCCACTGAACCAGATGAGGAGGAAGAGGACAACTGGCGGTACCTCACGCCGCTCACGACCGGGCCCTCGTCCTCCCCCGCTTCAGATCTGCCACCTGTGGTCTTCACTGAATCCACATGGCAGGGGGAGGCGCTCACCACAATGGAGGACGAGGAGGGGGCGGAGCTTCGTCACGGCGGCACCGAATATCTTGCCGAAACGGAGCTCCACGATTCAGAGCTGTCCCAGGAGGCCGAGCAGGTACTCAATGACAGAAGATACAAATTAATTGAGCACTAATTTAGTTCAAAGAGATTCACAGAGTCAGTTTGCTTAAATATTACAGAAATATATTCCTTTTTGTATAAAATGTTCAAACACCATGTTTGAAGTAGAGAAAACAGCTCAAGACCTTCAGAATTCAGTTGTAGATATTCTGTTCACAAATAAAAATATGTACCATTGAATAATTTTTTAAATGTATTTGTGACTATATAAAATATATTTTTTATTATAAAAATTAAAATAATAAATATATAAAATGTTAATATACATTATTAAAATAGTATATAAAAATATAAATGTAATGGATTAATAATAATATCTAACTATACGTATATGACAAATAGTAAAAAATATTATAATTTTATTAATAATATATAACTTATTGTTTCTTAGTTTTTTTTTTTAGAACAAAAGCAGTCATAAACAGCATGACATTAAGAAATTTAATATTTCCATTTAGCTTTAATTTATTTGTATTTATTTATTTTACTTTTACTAATTTTAGAACTTTAAACTCATTTCAGTTAGTTGCCAAGGCAACATTACTAATTTTCTTCTAAGTTTTCTATAATCTAATATTTATATTTTATTTCAGCTTTTTGTTAATTATCGAATTAATAGTTTAAATTTTAGTTAACAATAACAAGAAGTACAAGTAATTTTTGTGTCGTTTTTCATTCAACATGTTTGAATTCTACAGGTGGTTTTTGGTATAAAATTCTCAGTTGTTTGTTTGGATGAAGTATGTCGTGTCTTGATGTAAATTATTTTACGATTGATTTATCTGAATGTGTTGGAAGAGTAATGCGTTTATAGATTTGTTCTCCAGGCAGCACGGCAGGTTGTCAGTGAGCGTTTCGACAAACCACAACAATTCAGCGCAATAAAGTGGCTGTTACACCAAACACCCTCTTTTTCTCATTTTGTGCAGGTGATTTGTGTCGACTGGAGCAACCTCGCAGGAAAGGGCTACGTTATACTCAACATGACAGACAACTTTGACTGTGTAAGTCCCTTTTTTTGTAACAAAGACCCACCCAGAAAACTCGTATTAGCCCTAACCCAATGCACCATGAGCAAACCAGTCACCTTTTCTTCATAAAAATCTAGTCGTGATTTGAGATAATTGCTCTTAATTAAGCTACGTGTTCTGTTCAGACTCTTGTTTCACGTACTGCAGCAGAAATGCTGAACAGCTCTGTCTCTAAAACATGCTGACTGCACAACTAACGACGCTCAGCACAAACAATGACACGCTGGGAGCTCAGAGCGCATTTGTTTTATTAGCAGCCTGAACAATCCTCACGCTCTCTGGCCTTTATAGTGAAGAACAAAGAAAAATTTGATTCTTAATCTTATGTACTAGTTAGCGGCACTGTGAAACACGAACGTTCTTGCTCTCGGTTAATCTTGACCTATTGTTGTTGACATTTATGTTTCATTTAAAGGGATAGTTCGTCCAAAAATGAAGTCAGTCAGCAAAGCTACTAAAATGACAGAATGGCCAGATAAAAGCGGTACCAATGATATTTTACATCCAAACTGCCGTAACATGTTTTGGTTCACCATATCCGAATGTATGCAAGCAAAAATTAGATTTGAGAGTTTAATTTGGTTCTGTTCATCATATGAGATATCTAATGGCTTCAGTAGACTTAAAATACACTGCACAAGTTGTATTGACAACTTTTACGATGGTTTTCTGTCATTTTTGGAGCCTGACAGTCCCAGTTCCCATGCATTTTGGTTTAATAACTGGCATGCAGTAAGAGTAAAGAGCAGCTGTAAAGATCATAAGCAGATCATTTGGTTTCTTAAGAATTTGATGAGAACATTTTGAGATCTCTGAACAGTGTTTTTTATTATAATTAAAGTATTTACTTATTTTTTACTTAAATTATTTACTTATAATTACTTAAGTATTTTTTTTATTCATTTTTATTTTTATATATTGTATTTTAATTTTAGTTAAAGTTTATAATAATCGTGGCCACGTCGTGCTAATCCGTTCACTCGTTTTAGTAAATTGTGGCCGTGTTGTGCTAATCCGTTCCCGCGTTTTAGTAAATCGTGGCCGTGTTGTGCTAATCCGTTTACTCGTTTTAGTAAATCGTGGCCGCGTGGTGCTAATTCGTTCCCTCGTTTTAGTAAATCGTGGCCGTGTTGTGCTAATCCGTTCCCTCGTTTTAGTAAATCGTGGCTGTGTTGTGCTAATCCGTTCACTCGTTTTAGTAAATCATGGCCGCATTGTGCTAATTCGTTCCCTCATTTTAGTAAATTGTGGCCGCGTGGTGCTAATCCATTCACTCGTTTTAGTAAATCATGGCCGTGTTGTGCTAATCCATTCACTCGTTTTAGTAAATCATGGCCGTGTTGTGCTAATCCATTCACTCGTTTTAGTAAATCGTGGCCGCATTGTGCTAATTCGTTCCCTCGTTTTAGTAAATCATGGCCGTGTTGTGCTAATCCATTCACTCGTTTTAGTAAATCGTGGCCGTGTTGTGCTAATCCATTCACTCGTTTTAGTAAATCATGGCCGTGTTGTGCTAATCCATTCACTCGTTTTAGTAAATCGTGGCCGCATTGTGCTAATTCGTTCCCTCGTTTTAGTAAATCGTGGCCGCATTGTGCTAATTCGTTCCCTCGTTTTAGTAAATTGTGGCTGCGTTGTGCTAATCCGTTCCCTCGTTTTAGTAAATCGTGGCCATGTTGTGCTAATCCGTTCACTCGTTTTAGTAAATTGTGGCCGCGTTGTGCTAATTCGTTCCCTCGTTTTAGTAAATCGTGGCTGTGTTGTGCTAATCCGTTCCCTCGTTTTAGTAAATCGTGGCCGTGTTGTGCTAATCCGTTCCCTCGTTTTAGTAAATTGTGGCCGCGTTGTGCTAATTCGTTCCCTCGTTTTAGTAAATCGTGGCTGTGTTGTGCTAATCCGTTCCCTCGTTTTAGTAAATCGTGGCCGTGTTGTGCTAATCCGTTCCCTCATTTTAGTAAATTGTGGCCGCGTGGTGCTAATCCATTCACTCATTTTAGTAAATCATGGCTGTGTTGTGCTAATCCATTCACTCATTTTAGTAAATCGTGGCCGCGTGGTGCTAATCCATTTACTCGTTTTAGTAAATCGTAGCCGCATTGTGCTAATTCGTTCCCTCGTTTTAGTAAATTGTGGCCGCATTGTGCTAATTCGTTCCCTCGTTTTAGTAAATTGTGGCCGCATTGTGCTAATTCGTTCCCTCGTTTTAGTAAATTGTGGCCGCGTGGTGCTAATCCATTCACTCATTTTAGTAAATCATGGCCGCGTTGTGCTAATCCGTTCCCTCGTTTTAGTAAATCGTGGCCACGTCGTGCTAATCCGTTCCCTCGTTTTGGTATATCGTGGCCGCGTGGTGCTAATCCGTTCCCTCGTTTTAGTAAATCGTGGCCACGTTGTGCTAATCCATTCCCTCGTTTTAGTAAATCGTGGCCACGTTGTGCTAATCCATTCCCTTGTTTTAGTAAATCGTGGCCATGTTGTGCTAATTCTTTTCCTCGTTTTAGTAAATCGTGGCCACGTTGTGCTAATCCTTTTGCTCTCCATTGAATGTTATTGCTGTCTGAAAAAATTGTGATGTTTATTAACACGCACATCACTGGCACATACACAGTCTCGCCAGTGTAGAAGAAGCCAGTTGTCTGTTGCCACGGTAACGCTGTAGTGCCACGTAATTGCAGCATGATCGCAAAGAACTTTCCCCCCACTGACTCTCTGACAGCTGTGTGCTAAACCGTCGACGTCTCCTGCGATGGAGTGTTTTGAACCCGAGCAGCACTGCAGAGCGATTGATCAGAAACCAATACAGCCCACAGGACGAGAGTTCACAGCTAGGCACGCAGTCTCTGTGTCTGTCTCTGTCTGAATGACTCAGCGCTTGCTGTGAATGGCCTGAAAAAAACTGATTCTGATTTCTGTAGCCTGTCTGATGTGTGTCTGCTTCTGACTGGAGGAAGGCTGTTACAGAGTCTCAGTAACAAAGCAAACCAGATTTTTAGGTGGGTCACTGGTTATCTGTCTGTCTGGAAGCTCCTGATTCGGATTCTGGAGAAACACAGCATGATTTGCCCTCATATTTCATTTCAAGTCATATTTTACATCACTTTTCATTTTAATTATATCATCAATAAGTATTTAATTAATGTTGTTTGCTTTATTACATTTCAAGGTGTATTTTCCTGTTTTTTTGTTTTGTTTACAAAAATACAATTTACTTTACAATTATTGTATTTGTATTTATTGATTACACCAATTTATGATGTACTCAATCATTTAGTTTTTTTCTTTGTCCACTATATTACATTTATTTTGTATTTTGTGCACATTTCTACTTTTTGCAACATTGCAACTAGGGATGCACCGATACCATTTTTTCAGAACCGATCCGATCCCAAAAATTCTGAGTATCGGCCGATACCGATACCAATCTGATACCAGCACAGTTTTGTTTAAAAATTCAGTGTAGAATTTCTATACCTCAGTGTGTTGAACTGAGTGTGTTAAACAATCTACTAAATACAGACAACTTCATTATAAAGAAAAACAACATATTAAAAAATATATATAATCACAATCTATGACAAAAATACTACAAACTAGATTAGTGGATAATTCAGCAGCAAAAGTGACTATAAAAATCGTGAGTGCACAATAATTGTATAAAATCTAAACATTTAGTGGGGAACAAATAAAAGTGAATAAGTGTAGCACTAAATCTGGTAAAATGTTACACGTTGTAAAATACATTCATAAAAAACAAGTAAATATATTTATAGAAATAGGGCCTATATACTAAGAAATTAAAAGACATTTATTTTAAATGTATAGCGCAGCTTTTTAATGAGGCAGCAACACATTATAGATAGGGCAGAACAAGAAAGGCTATTAATAATCTTTCATTGCGCAAAAGTATTATAATACGAAGCGCGTATGCGTATCCCGTGCGCAGGATGATGCGCTTGAAGCAACATGGAGTCACAGCGCTCCCGCTCCGTCCGGATTGAAAAGTTCAAAACACAAAGGGAAAAGTTCAAAAAGTGGACCTTTTTTAGTCCCATTTCCATTTTGTATTTAATTATAAGGTTCAAATACTTTATTTTGGTGACTTATTTTGGATTATCTTGTCTGCCGGTTTCTTAAAAAGCCATTTTCTGTGCATCAAAAAGCATGCTTATTTATTACAATGTTGTCAAATTGCTAACCAAGATCATGTACCACCTTTTTCAGTCCAAACACACACTGTGTAAAGTGTATATTATTTGGCATGGATAACCAAAACTTGGCCACAATGTTCAAATCACAAATTCACGTGACAGAACTATTAAGCCAACATGTTTTTGTTTAATGTTGTGAAACTTGAAGTTTTGAAGAAGTCACTCAGTTAACATTTGTATGATCACTGGTCAGCAAACCAAGGTGCTTTAGCCTGTCTCTTCCCCTCCTAAAGCAGTCAAGAAAGTAAACATAGGGTCAATTTACACTCACCTAAAGGATTATTAGGAACACCATACTAATACTGTGTTTGACCCCCTTTCGCCTTCAGAACTGCCTTAATTCTACGTGGCATTGATTCAACAAGGTGCTGAAAGCATTCTTTAGAAATGTTGGCCCATATTGATAGGATAGCATCTTGCAGTTGATGGAGATTTGTGGGATGCACATCCAGGGCACGAAGCTCCCGTTCCACCACATCCCAAAGATGCTCTATTGGGTTGAGATCTGGTGACTGTGGGGGCCATTTTAGTACAGTGAACTCATTGTCATGTTCAAGAAACCAATTTGAAATGATTCGAGCTTTGTGACATGGTGCATTATCCTGCTGGAAGTAGCCATCAGAGGATGGGTACATGGTGGTCATAAAGGGATGGACATGGTCAGAAACAATGCTCAGGTAGGCCGTGGCATTTAAACGATGCCCAATTGGCACTAAGGGGCCTAAAGTGTGCCAAGAAAACATCCCCCACACCATTACACCACCACCACCAGCCTGCACAGTGGTAACAAGGCATGATGGATCCATGTTCTCATTCTGTTTACGCCAAATTCTGACTCTACCATCTGAATGTCTCAACAGAAATCGAGACTCATCAGACCAGGCAACATTTTTCCAGTCTTCAACTGTCCAATTTTGGTGAGCTCGTGCAAATTGTAGCCTCTTTTTCCTATTTGTAGTGGAGATGAGTGGTACCCGGTGGGGTCTTCTGCTGTTGTAGCCCATCCGCCTCAAGGTTGTGCGTGTTGTGGCTTCACAAATGCTTTGCTGCATACCTCGGTTGTAACGAGTGGTTATTTCAGTCAAAGTTGCTCTTCTATCAGCTTGAATCAGTCGGCCCATTCTCCTCTGACCTCTAGCATCAACAAGGCATTTTCGCCCACAGGACTGCCGCATACTGGATGTTTTTCCCTTTTCACACCATTCTTTGTAAACTCTAGAAATGGTTGTGCGTGAAAATCCCAGTAACTGAGCAGATTGTGAAATACTCAGACCGGCCCGTCTGGCACCAACAACCATGCCACGCTCAAAATTGCTTAAATCACCTTTCTTTCCCATTCTGACATTCAGTTTGGAGTTCAGGAGATTGTCTTGACCAGGACCACACCCCTAAATGCATTGAAGCAACTGCCATGTGATTGGTTGATTAGATAATTGCATTAATGAGAAATTGAACAGGTGTTCCTAATAATCCTTTAGGTGAGTGTATATTTAGAATATTTTTTATTAATCACTTTCTAAGACAAGTTAATTTACTGAAGGCTACGAACGCTAGTTAAATATTTTTTTCACAATATGTACACATTCATTATTAATCATCTTATGCCTTATGAAGAAAGCTTCGTTAATGTTTCTTGTCCTCTCACATTGACAGTTGCTAATTATTACACTGCATGAATCACGTAAATTATATAGGCCTATTTTCAATTCAAAATGGCGAAATTAGACAAAAGTTTATTAGTTTGCCTGATTATTTTTGTCGGTAGTTTAACATTTCAATCCTAAAACAGCAGCCAAATATTAAATGTTTAGTTTAGCTACTTACATCTTATCTCGCACTTTATGACCGTTTACTGAAGCGTCGCGCTGGAATTCGCGCTCAGCACCTTCAGTGAACATAAAGCCCCCCTACTTTGTTTTCATTGGTCATCTTAAATATTTTGACGTTGACGAGCGAGCGTTGACTGAGTATCGGATCGGCGCATCCCTAATTGCAACATAATGACTTAAATTATTTATTTGTTTTGTCCGCTATATATTACATTTCAAGGTGTATTTTCTGCCATTTTTCATGTAAATATTTCATTTACATAAATACAATTTACACCTTATGCTCACATTTTAATGTATTATTGATTTATGTCAGCGTTTTTTTATTTTATTTTGTCCACTATATTACATTGAGATGCATTTTATTTTTTATTTTAAATTTTGTGCACATTTTTTGCATCCCATTTTATTGCATTTACTTATTTTTTTGCAACATTTCATGTCTTAAAGTATTTCATATATTTATTTGATTTTTGTCCTACTATTTTCTATATTGAGTTATATATAATCTATATTATATTTTATGTTAATATATAAATATTTATGCTCATAATTGTGAATTTTTTTATTGATTCAAAATTATTTATACATTTTTCCATCCCTCTATAAAATAGTGTGGAAGACATTGAAAAAAAATCTGATTAGTATTTCTTCATGTGTTTTCCTCTCCTCTGCTAGAGAATGCTTTTGTAAGTATTTATTTATAAAAAAAACTTTTAAACAAACTTAAGGTGTGCTCACACTGAGAGTGAATATTCAGCATGAGAATGTAAAACAAAATATTTTTTAGATGGGGAAAAAGTAAAGATTTTTTACATCACTATATTTCTCTGTTTTTCCATTCTATTCCTTGTGTGTCTCTCACAGGATGAGTTTCGTATGGAGAGTGGCGACAGACTCCTGGAGATGCTGGAAAACACTTTCTCCAGAAAGATGAACATCCCACAAGGCTCCTGGCTCATTTTCCTCAGCAAACCCACACAGCAGGACCACCAGCTCCTGATGGCCTTAGCCAGCGAGCAGGGTAATACAGACACACACACACACGTCTGGTTCACTATCTTTGTGGGGAATCTCCATAGACGTAATTATTTTTTTACTGTACAAAGTTATTTTCTTCCCTTACATTAACCCTACACCTAAACCTATCCATCAAACAAAACTTTCTGCATTTTTACATTTTCAAAAAAACTCATTCTGTATGATTTATAGGCTTGTTTCCTCATAGGGACCTCAATTTAGGTCCCCACGGTGACCCCACCGGGATAGAAAACGTGTACACACACACACACACTCATTCAACTTACTCAGGGCCTCTCTGGTTACATATAATGTCATGTTTATGGTTTAGATGAGAGGTGTTAATAATTTGTAAGCTTTTAATTTCATGCTCTATATAAAGGATAAAAATAGCATGTATTATCTCTGTTCAAAGCATTAGTTAGATGTCATATCTTACAAAGCCTGTTAAAGGTCATATTACGTCGCAAAATCAAAAGAATAAAATGAGAGATTATATTTTGCACAAAGAAAATAAAGCCCGGTTAAGTACCATTAACGTTTTGCATTGTGACATTTTTTTAGCAGCATTTTCATGACAGTGAAGCACATTGTGCCCTCAATTGATATTATTTTGATAAAGAAAATGATAATTTAGTATTTATATGACACAGTAGTATTTGTTGTACTGGTAATTTATGCTAAATTATATTCAAAAATAGATTCAAATAGAATAATTTTAAATTATGGGTTGCAATACAGAGAATTTGGGGGTAAATTTGCTTAATTGAAACTTTTAGTTTTTTTTTGTTTACTTTATTTTTCTCATTTAATTCAACAATTCTTCATTAGATTTACTTGCTTTAATAAACAACATTCTATAATATTTATGTCTAATTTTCTGTTCACAATGTGAAGAAATCATAGCCCCAAAAGATGTCCTGTCAATGCTGGGGGAAATCAGAAGAGGTCTATATGAGGTGGGACTGAAATCAGCAAATAATAATAATATAAATCCATTGAATTAAAATATTGAAAGTTGTGAACGATTTATGTAGCATGAATATTATATATGAATATAATTTTCTCAGATTGGAATCCAGAATTATTCCACCGTAAACACGTGCCACTCGAGGCCCAGTCAGACCCGCAGCGACTACGGGAAGCTGTTTGTGGTTCTAGTGATCATCGGATCGGTGTGTGTGCTCATTATTGCTTCTGGAATCATCTATATCTGCTGGCAGCGCCGTTTACCCAAACTCAAGAACATGGTAGGTCGTATCGACAATGGTGTTAACTTTAAATCAAGGCCGTAACCATGTCTTGAACATTGGGGGGACCAAAGTTTTCTTTTTTGAGGGGGTTTTTCTTTTTTAAATGATTAAAATGGATTTAAGGGAATAAAGAAGAAATACGTTCTAAATCTAATTACAGCCTGTATAGTTGTGAAGTAATCCATTTAAACTACTTCTTTGCAAATAATATTTTATTTAAAAATACGCACACATTCACTCTTGTTAGTATGTCTAATATGTCAAAAATGTAAAAAAAACAAATGTTTAACTGTCTGCCATCTTAAAGGGTTCACTCAAAAATGAAAATTAGCCCATGATTTACTCACCCTCAAGTCATCCTAGGTGTGTATGACATTCTTCTTTCAGACGAATACAATCGGAGTTATATTAAAAAAGTCCTGGCTCTTCCCAGCTTTATAATGGCATTGACTTGTTGGTTCGTTTTTGAAGTCCATAAAAGTGCATCTATCCATCATATAACTGCTCCACACGGTTCCGGGGGGTTAATAAAGGCATTCTGAAGCGAAGTGGCGCGTTTGTGTAAGAAAAATACCCATATTTAACACTTTATAGACTAAAGTAACTAGCTTCTGGCGGTCAGCGGTACGCAAGTCGACTTATGACGAAAAAGTAACCCTTGACGCATGCGTATAGACGAACGCAGAAGCGCAGAGGATAGAGCAAAACAAAACACCGGTCATGAATTAGAGTCTAAAACGAGAATTTTTAAAGAGAAATGGCAGAGAATTTCGATATAAGAGAAGAGGGGCTTGAGTTTGTTGCCCAGTCCTATCCGCAAGAGGCGTCAAAGCTTGCGATGCTCCTTCATCCTGCGTCATACATCGCGTCAGGGGTTACTCTTTTAGCGCAAGTCGACTTGCGTACCGCTGACCGCCGGAAGCTAGTTATTTTAGTCTATAAAGTGTTAAATATGGGTATTTTTCTTACACAAACGCGCCACTTCGTTTCAGAAGGCCTTTATTAACGCCCCGGAGCCGTGTGGAGCAGTTATATGATGGATAGATGCACTTTTATGGACTTCAAAAATTAACAAACAAGTCAATGCCATTATAAAGCTGGGAAGAGCCAGGACTTTTTTAATATAACTCCGATTGTATTCGTCTGAAAGAAGAATGTCATATACACCTAGGATGACTTGAGGGTGAAAAAAAAAATCATGGGCCTTTTCATTTTTGGGTGAACTATCCCTTTAACAACAAATGTGTGTAATGGAGAGCAGCATTAAGAAATATCAAATATTTGGGGGAGGACAATTTGGCCATTTCCAATTATTGGGGGGACTTGTCCCCCTCAATGCCTATGGTGGTTACAGCCCTGCTTTAAATAAATAAAACAAACTGAGATACGCGTTAAAATGTTCTGTGGTAATCGAGATTGTCACAAATTCTGTCAATATAGAGTTTGAGCGCAATTAATAATAGAACTCGAAAGCTAATTACTAACCTCAACATTCTCTGATTGACGTTTTGGGTTGAAATTGATTAACTATTTATGTTATCTTGGTTTTCTGTTTGTCTGTGTCTCAAGTCGCGAGGCGAAGAGCTCCACTTTGTGGAGAACGGTTGCCACGACAACCCCACACTGGACGTAACCAGCGACAGCCAATCAGAGATGCAGGAGAAGAAACACAGCGCCAATGGGGTGACGGCGGGCGTGGACGGAGGGAGCGGTTGGCAGGTGCTCGTCAACAAGCCCGGGAAAGACGAGGAAGACAACCAAGAGGAAGACACTCACCTTTAATCCCGGGAAACAATCGGGAAACGGCATGGGAAAGCAGCATCGCATTAAAGACTATGAAGGCACAAAACATTTTCAAGCTTTTTCGAAACATCTGCTGTATAAAATGTGATGTCCTTTGGCGTGTATGACGTTTTTCTTTATCTGCATTACTAAATTCAGACGGACTAAACTAAAGTGCTTTAATTAAAATGCGAGTTGTATGATATGGGACAATATTCAGTGCAGGAGCTAATTAACAGTATTTATTTAAAATCGAATGTGTCAAACCATCAGTACGGCGTTTTAGAATTTAAAATATCAGAAAATTGTTTCTTGCACTGTTAAAGCAATAGTTCACCCCAAAATATGAAATATGTCGTTTTAATCTGCCACATGTTGTTCCAAACTGTACTTGACATTGGGGGACCATGTGAAGTTCCAAAAAAAGTAGAATATATGTGTGCTGTATTCCAAGACATCTCTATCCACCTTATTTTTCAGGTAAGAAAAATTTATAATTTTAATATCTGGCTAACCTTGTCATTAGCTTCCAGTTATTTTTAGCTGTACAAAACGGCTCGTTATGCTGCTTGATATTGCAACCTGGTATTTTTTTACCATATTATTTTAATGTATTGTCTTAATTATAAACACAGTTTTACAGTTTACTGCACTTTGATATATTCTTGTCATTTCCCTATAAATCAGACGTCTTGCACATTCACAGAAAACCTTACTTCGGCGTTGAAAAATAAGGTGGATAGACCATAAGTGCTAAAGAAACAAGCGCGCAGCCATGTTTAGATTTTTTTTTGCGATAGCTCTATATTTCTATGGCATCGCTGTCGAAGAGTAAATAGTTGAAGTGGATTTTCTTATTGTAGAGTTAATGAAAGCTATCATGAGCATTGTAATGTGTGAAGCGGATGTCAACATATGTCAGTACACCGGTTCATTCATAAAGCTGTAAGATCTTACCTTCATGCTGTGGAAATACAACCAGACAGCATGCGTGTTGAAAAGTGGCGGAGCTACATAAGGTCAATTGATCGAGTTTTTGTACCCCAATGACAAATGGCAGCGAACCTGACATGATCTCTAAAAGTTGTACGGAAATAACTACGTAGCCTGTAGATTCTTCAAATGGCATATGGGTTTGAAACAAGGCGATTAAATGAATTTTCATTTTTGGGTGAATTACAGAAAAACACTAGTGTACTTGAAGACAGAGAAAGAGATTGTACAAAGGATTTTTTGTTGTTTTCTTGAAGATGTAGACAGTGTATCTCTAATAATACACTATAATCAGTCATTCTCGACTTATTTTAATGCAAGTATTTACAGTTAAGCAGGCTGCATATTGTGTTTTTACATGCTGAATGCTGGATGGACGCCGCTGCCTTGCTCTTTTATTGTGCATCGATGGGAATGGCTGCTCCTTACTGGATTAATGTCGCTCTTTAAGGTTTTTTATATTGCACCTTTAACGTTGCTCAGCACCAATGGCCTCCAAAGCAGAACATGATTCTTACAAAAGAATCTTTCATATAGAAATGTGTCGAATGGCGCTAGGTAACGATTTCTTTGTTTTCTACATGTTTTCAGTGTTTTTAAAAGCAAAAAGAAACAGTGATCAAATTAGCTATCTTCATGGTGGTTATCTTGTTTAGTCTATTTGTCAAAGAACAATCTTATTTCACAATAGATAAAAAGGCTATTCTTTACTCATTTTAAGTGCATGAAACATTGTAGTATAAGTCTATGCACATGTCAGGGGTCAAACTGATTGTACAAAATTTAGCAAATGTGAACAGTTCATGTTAATGGTTAGTACTCCAGAACGCTCTATATAACGTACATGCATTTTTGTTTCTTTAAGCCTTGACGTAGGAGAGTTTGACGCCAGTGTAGAACGCTGTGAACGCTTCTGTTTTTGTACCGTTCTGTCCTGGTACAAGAGCTATTAGCAAATTTGCACTTCTTCCATTTTGATTTTGTATCTCAAACTGCTTTATGTATCTGATTGTAAAGGAGATTTAGCTCTCGTCGTTTTCTGGTAATTTTATGTTATCCCACCTCTTAAAAAGGCAAAAAAATAAATGTTTTGAGAAGGATTGTCCGGTACTTTGTAAACGCACCATAAAGTTTGAAGTGTCACTGCTGCCCCCTACTGAGTGGTGAATGACTTGCCATATAAAAATGTGACCAATTAAACACAATAGGAGTTT
Organism: Coreius guichenoti; assembly: GCA_039654105.1. NCBI lineage: Eukaryota > Metazoa > Chordata > Actinopteri > Cypriniformes > Gobionidae > Coreius > Coreius guichenoti. The sequence goes on along the minus strand of CM077192.1, from coordinate 3,863,924 downwards.
AAATCCATTTAATTTCCCCCAAAATGTACAAAGCAAAAGAACATTTTAACGCTGCATTGTCATGCTAGTGAACCCTGTGAAAGATGACCAAGTTTAACTTCTAAACAATGGCACTAGAAGATGCATATATAATATGACTTCTGAATCGGATATAACTGTTTTGATACATTCAGTCATGATGATTCTAGAACATGTCACATCTACATCGAGAATCTACAATCAAGAGCTACATTAAAAGCATGAACATTAAAATACATCCCAGCATTTCAAACATCAAGTTTTGGCAAACTGTATGAGGAAAGAAATAAAAACATTAAAAATAAATTTCTTGCCATCATGAATACCAGGAGTAACCTTAAACACTTAATCGAAGTAGTAATTTTGGAGGAAGATGCTGTCCAGGCCATTGAAGACAGGCTGATAGTTGTAAATCAGAGCTCTTTCCTCTTCACTTTGCGAAGAAAAACGATGATGGTTTTTCATTGCTAAAAAAGATAAGCAGTTCAATACATGAATTCAGTGGTCAGAAAGTAAAAGTTATGGAAAATTTTCTGATTCTATGCAACTTAAAATCTCCTGAAAGTTGACTTTTCTAAACAAACCCAAGTTAAATGAAATTAAAAGGATAAAAGAAAGCTAAGATGAGAGAGATTCTCAAATTCATATTGCAACTTCCATTTTTTTTAGATGACCAACCTTCAGAAACAAAGAAGTAGGCAGTGTAGAAAGTGGCTTTGATGGCTGAGAGGGTGTGGACCATCCCGGATTTATCAATCCACTCGAATGGGCTTTTCTCTGGGTGCCACTGCACAGCGTAGAAGGGATATCGCGACGCTACAGGATATATGACAGAGGTTCATCAAACATTTTGGGATATAATACACAGACACAAGTAAATAAATGTAATAAAATTACAAACCAATCAGGAACAAACCAATATCTATACACCAATCAGGCATAACATTATGACAGGTGAAGTGAATAACACGGATTATCTCTTCATCATGGCACCTGTTAGTGGGTGGGATATATTAGGCAGCAAGTGAACATTTTGTCCTCAAAGTTGATGTGTTAGAAGAAGGAAAAATGGGCAAGCGTAAGGATTTGAGCGAGTTTGACAAGGGCCAAATTGTGATGGCTAGATGACTTTCTTTTACATCACGTGGATGGCCAGGTGTGTGTGCGTTGCTTACCTGGGGAACACATGGCACCAGGATGCACTATGGGAAGAAGGCAAGCCGGCGGAGGCAGTGTGATGCTTTGGGCAATGTTCTGCTGGGAAACCTTGGGTCCTGCCATCCATGTGGATGTTACTTTGACACGTACCTCCTACCTAAGCATTGTTGCAGACCATGTACACCCTTTCATGGAAACGATATTCCCTGGTGGCTGTGCTCAGGTGGCTCAGCAGGATAATGCGCCCTGCCACAAAGCAAAAACGGTTCAGGAATGGTTTGAGGAGCACAACAACGAGTTTGAGGTGTTGACTTGGCCTCCAAATTCCCCAGATCTCAATCCAATCGAGCATCTGTGTCCGATCCATGGAGGTCCCACTTTGCAATTTACAGGACTTAAAGGATCTGCTGCTAACATCTTGGTGCCAGATATCACAGCACACCCTCAGGGGTCTAGGAGTCCATGCCTCGACGGGTCAGGGCTGTTTTGGCAGCAAAAGGGGGACCAACACAATATTAGGTCATAATGTTATGCCTGGTCGGTGTATATACAATGTAAAACCGACCCGTTAGTTCACTACAACACAGTATTATGGGTGTAATCAGTTTGATAAGAAACAGCTGACCATGAGATTGTTTTATGATGTCTTACATCACACTCACACACACACACTCTCTCACACACACACACACACACACACACACAAAGAGACGCTCTGTGATGTACAGAGTGACACTTATACCCTCCATCGTGGAAATGAACTCTTTCTTGCCATCTGTATTTGTGGTCAGGACTCGATAAAAACGCTTCAGCTTGGCATTTCCGCTGTAATTCTGTAAGAACAAATCAGTATTATGAGAAAAGCAGAAGTCAATGTTCCTGGATTTAATGTCAGTGTTGGTTCTGTTGTTCCATTTTATGCATTGTGAAATTACTTCTGACAAAAACTTCAGCTAAAAATTGGTACCTGCATGGACAAGCTCCAGCTGTGGAAATTAGATGTGATGTTTTCTTCTGCCAGAGACTGAAGAACATCCTTTGGAAATTTTTTGAACAACCTGCTTTTGTTGGCTTCTGTAATCAATCGAAATCATTGCCCAAGCATTAACTCGCATTAATGAGCTAATGCACAAGATTGGTAAACCAGACAACACAAACTGTGGTTAGCAATTTCTGTCATTTATATATTCTGACATGTTTACTTATACAATAGAAGTATACATTATTATATGTTTTCACCAATTAATTGTCACTTGTAATCATCGTAATGAACAACAGTGGTGTATTACTAGTGAGAGAATGTGACACATTTGGTGGAAAACACACGGTTACCAACCTGGGCTGAAGGTCAATGGCAGGGCGACTGCTTTGGTGTCGGTCAAGGTCAACAGGTTCTTGTTGCTGGTCAGAACCGTGAGCTGCTGGAAGCCCTGGCAGGTGCCCCAGATCGGAAAATAATCCGAAGCATCATTCGCCTGTTGTAGATCATAAAGAAGAACCCTCAAAGTACATTTAGACCAATTCAAACATTTTTCACATGTGCTTTTAAACTTACCTTTATTGCAAGTTCATAGAAAATCTTTGCCGCTCTGGTAAACTGAGACTTTTCAATGTCCACATTCCCTCCAGGTAGCAACAAACTAACCAACAGTTAACAGAAACATTTAACAATCAGCATAAAGGTGAAAAAAACCACATCCCTTTTGGAAAATCCAGTTTGAAATGCCAGTATCTGTTTTCTAGTTGGACCAGTTTCCATGTTCTAACACATCTTTATTTTTATTCATCCATTATTTAGGCAGGAACGTCTCATTGAGATAACACAATCTCTTCTTCCAGAGAATCCTGATTTAAGACGGAAGCACAAAGTTTCACATAAAAGACAAGTACATGTTTTCCTTTACCTTTAAAACTTGCTCAAAGGAGGAAGTGTTAATAGATTACATTTTGCAATTCGTTCCGTGACCAGAGAGCATAAAAAGAGGACGAAATCCTACCAAGCGCTGAGTGCACCCTGGGAACTTAAGCAAATTTGAGTTGTAGATCTATTGCAATAATCGTTTATGTGATAAAAGATTAAAATATAAAAAGGTAGATTACCTAAAATAGTTGTGTAAATGCAAGATCCAACACGGATGGAAAAGGCTCTTGCTCCACATGGAAAACATTTCACATTTTTACCAGTTTATGTCAAACTATTCAGAATCACTCACCCATTTATTGCGTTGAACAGTTTTTCATACTCCTCCTCTGTGTGATTTATGCTGCAAACAAACATATTTATCTGTGTGTATTCATTTAAATGGGTTTTATTAATAGCATGTAGCTTGTTTTTAACATACTGGATCGGTACAACCCTGGCACCAGCTGACTCCAAGTGTTTCACATATGATGCAGCAATATAAGAAGATCCCTGTGCATGAGGGTCGTCCTCCAAGTTTTCCTGGGCTAAGATTCCTGAAACACAAAAGATGTAAAGGGGATTTAAACTACTGAAGAAAAAGGGGTTTGCTGGTCTTAGCTGGTTTAGCTTGTCAGTCGATTAGCAGCTGGTGTCACAACCACAAGATCCCACAACCCCTCGAAAACATCAAACCAGACTATTTTGAACAAGCTAGGGGACCAGCTAACCCCTGGATGTTTTAAGCATTTTCTTGTTTTGTCAGCAAGGTTAGGTGGTCTTCCAGTTCCAACCATATGTTTAAACCCCTTTACGTGTCGCCATGACAATGCATTTAAGAGTTCATAAATAGTCTAGAAGAAACTAGAACGTTCCAGCTGCAGAGATGCTCCGATAATAAAAAAAATAAATAATAAAAAAAAAAAATATCGCATGACATCGCAAAATCATAACATCCCTACCAGACATCATATACTACTTTAAGAATTGGCTCATTAAAAAAAAAAAACTCGCTTAAATCCACCTCAAAGAATCGCTTTTATTCTTACCGATGATTGGTCTGTAATTTAAATTACGAGCGCATGATGCTGGAAACCCGCATAGAAAAGCGGCGAAGACCGCGAGCACGAGCACCTGGCGATACATCCACCTCAGGTAGCACACCAAAGGACGAAATAAATTAAAGCTCCTTGATGTTATCAATAAAGAAGACGATGTCAGCTCCACTGGCGATGTCAGGCTTTTAAACGAAAGCTCCACCCGGATCCTCTTATCCGCAGTCGTCAGGTAAGCCAAACAGCGTCTCGACACGCGCGTGAATTATTGAGGCGAGGATCAGCTCTGAAGAACTCACAGTCCAATGAGAGCGAAAAGTCACGACTGGCCCCGCCCACTTGGTTCGTCACAATGGCATTATTTTGACTCCATAGCATTACGTTCTTTCATTTTAAGGCAAGACACCCCAGGTGAATAGAGTAAAAAAATAATTAATAGATATCACCATACTTCCCTAGTTGATTGATTACATTAAGAATTCCCCCCAAAAAATTATATTACACGTTTTCTGAAATGTCATGTTTAAATACGCAAATGAGTTATCTAATTAAATATGCAACACTTTGCATACATTTCTAGACCAAAAATCTCAACATTGAATGGTCAGGTTCAAAATTCTTGTTCCTTTTTTGACATATTAGAGTCAAAGGATTTTACAGAGGGGAGATTGAATATCTCTTTTTTTATTTTTTTAGGAATAAAATGTATAAAACCAGGCAAATCATATATATATATATGAACAAAACCTTCTGTTAAAACCTTCAGAATATTATTAGGAATAAAACTGTTAAGTTTGGTGTATGTAATTGGTACTGAAGTTAGAGATTTCTGGCTCAGTGCAGGAGAAAAAAACTCATTTCGAGAAAACGGCCTTTAAAGAAATGTACAGACACAAATAAATAAAGTGCTATAAAAGATACACTTAAAAGTATAATTCTGGATGTTTCCTTTCCACTAATCTGCACTTCATGAAAAGCCAAAAAGCACAAATTCTCAAAATTGACAGATGCATGAAAAAAAAAAAAAATGTTTTTGCCTGTGGTGTCTCGCCTTAAAATGTTTCAAATGTCTAGACTACATTATTCTATTATTTTTTTTGTTGTTGTTTAATGACACCTAATCATAACGCCCTTCTTATAATTAGTAAGTAATGTTCTCCTCTATAGAAGATACTTAGACAAAATATCATGTCATTATAAAAAACAATAAATAAATACAAATTAAACACTTACAATCTTGCTCACAAACCAACAGCATTACTAATCATATTTATGAACAGGGCACTCCTCATCTATATTGCGTAAACCTTTAATTGTGTAAATAGTCTACAGGAGAAATAATGACACATGGTATAATAAGATTCAGACAAATATCTTGTATTTTGTGATTACTTTTGCATTTAAAAAGGTCTTACACATGAAGAAAAGAATACTGTTAACAATATATTTAACAAGTGCTATGGGGGTTTGGTGCCTTGCTCAAAGGTACCTCAGTCATTTCCTGCCGGTAACCTTCGGGTTACAAATCCAACTCTCTGACTAGGCCACAACTGCAAAATATGATGTACACTCACATGATCAATGCAATACACATTGTCAATATACTTAAGTTTTAATACATTTTATTCTTTTGTAAACAAGATGTTCAGAAAGACAGAGAGAGGAGCAAAAACAGAGATACCACAAAAAAGATAGATGGTTGTTTTAATAGTGAATCAATGTAGGACTGATGCTGATTTCTAAGCTCTTCTTTTCTGTTCAGCTTGGATGTGATGTCAAAACCCAGAACAACAACAGTAGCCACGCCCACCAGAGCAGAGAATACCAATCGGATCACAGCTTCACAGAATCTGAGGAATAAAAACATCAAACTGAGATCAGCTCAGTCAAACGCTTATATCAGCCGTGCTGCCGTACCTGCACATGTGTGACAGAGTTGAGTAATGTCCAGATGTTGAGTCTGGTGGCTGATGGGATTGTTCAGCACACAGCTGTAGGTGTTTTTATCCTGATATTCCACCTCCAGAGGTAGAGAGAGACTGATACTGAGATCAGACACACTGATGCTGGACAATAAACTGTTTCCTTTGTACCAGGAGAGAGTCACATGATCATCAAATGCAAATAGCCCACAGTGTTGGCAGAGGCTATTTACATTGCATTTATTAGTTTTATTCCCAGTAATCAATTATTTGCTATGCTGTTTTCAGTTGATGAATTAACAGAACATTGTTGCTCGCCTCCCATCCAATAAATTACATTAATTTTAATATATATATATACACCGATCAGGCATAACATTATGACCTAATATTTTGTTGGTCCCCCTTTCGCTGCCTTTTACTTGTTTGTTCAGCACATCCCACAGATGCTGGATTGGATTGAGATCTGGGGAATTTGGAGGTCAAGTCAACACCTCAAACTCGTTGTTGTGCTCCTCAAACTATTCCTGAACAATTTTTGCTTTGTGGCAGGACGCATTATCCTGCTGAGCCACCTGAGCACAGCCACCAGGGAATACCGTTTCCATGAAAGGGTGTACATGGTCTGCAACAATGGTTAGGTAGGCGGTACGTGTCAAAGTAACATCCACATGGATGGCAGGACCCAAGGTTTCCCAGCAGAACATTGCCCAAAGCATCACACTGCCTCTGCCGGCTTGCCTTCTTCCCATAGTGCATCCTGGTGCCATGTGTTCCCCAGGTAAGCGACGCACACGCACCCGGCCATCGACGTGATGTAAAAGTAAACGTGATTCATCAGACCAGGCCACCTTCTTCCATTGCTCCGTGGTCCAGTTCTGATGCTCACGTGCCCACTGTTGGTGCTTTCGGTGGTGGACAGGGGTCAGCATGGGCATCCTGACTGGTCTGCGGCTATGCAGCCCCATACGCATCAAACTGCGATGCACTGTGTATTCTGACACCTTTCTATCAGAACCAGCATTAACTTCTTGAGCAATTTGAGCTACAGTAGCTCGTCTGTTTGATCGGACCACACGAGCCAGCCTTTGCTCCCCACGTGCAATAAATGAGCCTTGGCCGCCCATGACCCTGTCACCGGTTCACCACTGTTCCTTCCTTGGACCACTTTTGATAGATACTGACCACTGCAGACCGGGAACACCCCACAAGAGCTGCAGTTTTGGAGATGCTCTGACCCAGTCATCTAGTCATCACAATTTGGCCCTTGTCAAACTCGCTCAAATCCTTATGCTTGCCCATTTTCCTGCTTCTAACACAACAACTTTGAGGACAAAACGTTTACTTGCTGCCTAATATATCCCACCCACTAACAGGTGTCGTGATGAAGAGATAATCAGTGTTATTCACTTCACCGGTCATAATGTTATGCCTGATCGGTGTGTATATATATATATTAATGCTTTTCAATGTTTAATTTATGTATGAATAATTCAATTTTTATCTTTTCAATGTTTATATTTAAAAAAAGAATTGGAGTTGAAACAAAATTATGTAATTACAAAGGTAGAAGTATAACTTTATTCAGGGCCTCAAGCCTTTATGGGGCCCTAAGCAGAAGTTTAATTGGGGGCCCCTTGGTGTCACCAATACGATTGACTATTGTCAATTATTGATAATTCACACACCCATTATCAATTTTATTAGTTGTAGCTGTGTTGCTTAGCTTACATCATGTCTGCATGTCATGTTTTTACCCTTATATGGTTTTTAATTGTAACAGTAGCAAACCCACAAGAGTGGTCAGGTGTTAATTTGCACTTTAATATTCAAAGTCTTACAGTACTACAGTTCAGACTGGGATATGTACAATTTTTCAAAAATGGTTTTAAAAGAAGACTCTTATGCTGAGTATGCTCACAATTTCCCCCCAGGATTCTTTGATGAATAGAAGGTTCAAAAGAACAGCATTTATCTGAAATAGAAAGCTTTCAAAGAATCCTAAAAAAATGTTTACACAACTTAATTTTAATGAATTTTAATGATAACTTAATGAGCAGAAGAGAAAAACAAGAAATGTTGATGGATTTCTTTCAAACGTTAAACAGAGCTTTTTTTTGGCGGAAACACGCAGGAAGACCTTAGTGCTTCTTTTTGTTGACGACAACAGATTTATAAATGATTCTCACTACGAATATGGGAAGATGTTTGACGCATATTGCTTTCTTAAATGATAATTTTGAGCGACTCAAACATATAGCACTTGCAGAGAAGCATTTACTGAGAAACTGAAAGCTATGCTGTACTCCGTCCCAAACATGCACCCTGGCTAACAAGCAGTCGATGGCGCTGCGAGCTCGTGCAACTCTGTCAGAATCAATCCGTGCATACACTCACCTAAAGGATTATTAGGAATACCATACTAATACTGTGTTTGACCCCCTTTCGCCTTCAGAACTGCCTTAATTCTACGTGGCATTGATTCAACAAGGTGCTGAAAGCATTCTTTAGAAATGTTGGCCCATATTGATAGGATAGCATCTTGCAGTTGATGGAGATTTGTGGGATGCACATCCAGGGCACGAAGCTCCCGTTCCACCACATCCCAAAGATGCTCTATTGGGTTGAGATCTGGTGACTGTGGGGGCCATTTTAGTACAGTGAACTCATTGTCATGTTCAAGAAACCAATTTGAAATGATTCGAGCTTTGTGACATGGTGCATTATCCTGCTGGAAGTAGCCATCAGAGGATGGGTACATGGTGGTCATAAAGGGATGGACATGGTCAGAAACAATGCTCAGGTAGGCCGTGGCATTTAAACGATGCCCAATTGGCACTAAGGGGCCTAAAGTGTGCCAAGAAAACATCCCCCACACCATTACACCACCACCACCAGCCTGCACAGTGGTAACAAGGCATGATGGATCCATGTTCTCATTCTGTTTACGCCAAATTCTGACTCTACCATCTGAATGTCTCAACAGAAATCGAGACTCATCAGACCAGGCAACATTTTTCCAGTCTTCAACTGTCCCATTTTGGTGAGCTCGTGCAAATTGTAGCCTCTTTTTCCTATTTGTAGTGGAGATGAGTGGTACCCGGTGGGGTCTTCTGCTGTTGTAGCCCATCCGCCTCAAGGTTGTGCGTGTTGTGGCTTCACAAATGCTTTGCTGCATACCTCGGTTGTAACGAGTGGTTATTTCAGTCAAAGTTGCTCTTCTATCAGCTTGAATCAGTCGGCCCATTCTCCTCTGACCTCTAGCATCAACAAGGCATTTTCGCCCACAGGACTGCCGCATACTGGATGTTTTTCCCTTTTCACACCATTCTTTGTAAACTCTAGAAATGGTTGTGCGTGAAAATCCCAGTAACTGAGCAGATTGTGAAATACTCAGACCGGCCCGTCTGGCACCAACAACCATGCCACGCTCAAAATTGCTTAAATCACCTTTCTTTCCCATTCTGACATTCAGTTTGGAGTTCAGGAGATTGTCTTGACCAGGACCACACCCCTAAATGCATTGAAGCAACTGCCATGTGATTGGTTGATTAGATAATTGCATTAATGAGAAATTGAACAGGTGTTCCTAATAATCCTTTAGGTGAGTGTATATTAGAAAACTTAACATTTCGCGATTTCAATCATCATAAAGTACGTCATTTAATGTGCTCTTGGGGGCCCCCTGGTGGCCAAGCCGCTTAGTTCGCTTATGCCTTGGGCCGGCTCTGACTTTATTAGTAACATGGTGCTCACCTGCGTAATGCTTGATGTTGGAAGGAACAGGAATCATGGAGGACACCAAGTTTATATATTTATTGGGAAAATCTTAATGATGTTTAGCATTCCATTCACTGACAACCAAACGTTCACGGCGCTATCTAGATAGTCAGCTTGCTGACAATTCTGGAAATTCAGGCTATTTTTGCTGTGTATAAAACATACGTTTCAAATGATTGTTCACATATGTAAAGTCAACTGGATTTGTGTTTGTTTGTGTGTTTGTGTCTTTGACACCTTATTTCCAATGATCTGTGCTTTATAAATTCCAGTGTGGTTTCTGACAGTGAGAGATCCAGTCCAGGGGTCCAAATGCAACTGGTCTTTGAATCCTCTTCCAGATTTAGAGATGATCTGGGCTGATCTATTGCCTTCAGCCATAGGAGAGTCTTCAGTTCCAAATCCCCATAGTATCAGATCATTTTTTTGTATTTCAGTATCAGTGTGAAAAGTGACAGAATCTCCTTCCATCACTGACACTGACTGTAAGGCAGGGGTTCTCAACCCTGGTCCTCGAGGCCCACTGTCCTGCAGAGTCTGTCCAAACACACCTGCCTGTAGCTTTCTAGTAATCCTGAAGAGCTTAATTAGCTGGTTCAGGTGTGTTTGATTAGGGTTGGAGCTAAACTCTGCAGGACAGTGGGCCTCGAGGACCAGGGTTGAGAATGCCTGCTCTATTGCATCTGTCTCAGCACCAAACACGCTTAACCCTTTAACTGGCGACGTCTCCTGGGGGATACAAACATTTGAGAGGCTGTGGGGAGAGGCAGGGAAAGTGTAGGTCTTCTTGGTTTCATATTGAAAGGGTGTTTGTTGTGAATATTTAGATATATTAATCCATTCTTTGTTTAGCTCACAGGCAGCATTTAAAAACAACATGATCTACTCTCCTTCAGATAAAACTTATTTAGCATATTTACAATATTTGGAGGGTACTTAAATGTTTAAAAAGTTGTTGTTAAGCGTTAACTTATTACGTTTATGTTGAAATTTTATGAATTTAATTTTTACATTTTTCATAATCTGTCTGAAAATGTTTATATCCCCCAGGATACGTCACCACTTTGGTATAAATTCATTGAAAAAAATAATGCTTTTTTGGCAATGGGTATTACAACATTTTAAACAATTTTAAAACATTTTATTATAAAACGGATAGTTCCGGCCCTTGATTCTGATTGGTTGAGCCGCGTTTGAAGCCATTGTAAAATTACTGAAAACATCTGACCGCATTACATATGTATTGCTGCGCCACTGAGAATTACGTAATTTTGTTCTCGCAGCCCTGGTTTGGGAGTTCTCGCACTGTAAAAAATGATTGTGATTTTAACGGTAAAAGACTGTAAAAATGCTACGGTTAAAAACAGTTAACTGGTTAACAGAAAGTTTCCGTACTATATACGGTGAATAACTGTAATAGATCTAACCTTACATTTACAATACAGTAAAATACCGTTAAATTTACAGTTTTTGGAAGTGAAAAACAAGGTTGTTGTGTAATTTACAGTGAAAAACCGTAAATTGACATTCCCAGAGTTCCCTGCGTGATCTTCACATTTGATGTATTTTCGTTGAAATAACTGTTTCTTCTTATTTTTTACTAATCAGTTACGTACATTAGGGTTTTATGTTACATTTAATGTTGTTAAATTAATGTTTTGTATTTTTAAAATTTCATGTGTTACCATGATTTTATGTGTTTAGTGTTTGTGTGAATGACACTGTGCACCTTCTATATATTAGTATTGTCCTTCTCAAAGCTGCTTGTGATGAGCTTTGATTCATCATGTGACTCTGATCACCACTGTGATTGGTGGTTGTCAGTATTTATCAATGGTACTTAACAGATATTAGTATTTCAATAGGTTGGTAATTTAACATTATTTCAGTTAATGAAATACAGTTATTTACTGTAAATTTAACTTAAATCTGTAAAACCTAAAATGTTGCTACCGTATTTTTTACAGTAAAGTTCTGGCAACCACAGCTGCCATTTTTTTACCGTAAATTTTACGGGGATTTTTTTACAGTGCAGCTTGTTCTCGACACATCATCTGAGCAGAACTTTTTTCTTGTGGGTGTCCGAGAACTATTGTGTGATTGGTCAGAAATTTAAAGTGGGCGGGGTTAACGCAGAGAAACGGCACCTGCTTTTCTCGTGAAGTATGGAATGTCCTGGCCAGAACGAAATTATTTGTTCTCGCCACCTCAAGAAAACAAACAAATTTCTTTGTTATTGCGGAGTATGTGCCAAGCTTACACCGCGCAAATAAAGCACACCTGTGTACAGAATCGGAAACTCCTCTTTCAGCAAAGAGGAGCGCAAACATATGTGATCCATTCTTAAACAATTGCACAATATAAATGTTGATTTAAAACAATAGGCAAATGTTGATCTATAAACATAAACACCCAAGTCTTATAGCATGCTTTCCACTGTTTCTTTGTTTCTGTGTCTGTGTTGCTTGGCAACCGTTTAATTCAGGAGTGTGCTGCAACATATCTTGTCTCAACACTACATTCCCATAACGTTTGCAGGACCTTTAGGGGACCAACCTAGAGTGTTATGTTTTGGTCCTATTTAGGTCCTTCATCACGTTTACTGAGTATTTTCAGAACATGTTTGAGTGAATCAGTGTACACTGGGCTGCTTTGCAAATGAGGGTCAGTAAAACAGGATTTGCACAGAACTTGCTTCTCAAAGATGGATCAATACCAACTGTTTGTCCAACTTCATATCCAGAACATGTAAGTACCGCACGTTATATTTTGTGAATGTACGCAAATGGCCTTTGTGAATGTGCTTGTTAGCATGCTGACATTAGAAAAGTCTTTGAAAGAATATTTACAGAAAGCTGTGACAGAAAAATAAATGTTCTATATTATGAAATTGAAGTATTGTTTATCAGAAAGTTATAAAGAATGTTTATTGTATGTTGTTAGAGAATAAAATGTTTTAAAATTGTATTTTAATAGATTACTGAATATATATTTTTTTTTTAAAATAACTTACCAACAAGACCCAACTAGCACAAACAAAACAAAACAAATGTATGGGTCATTTTTTTTTAAGCCGTTTACCAAACAATCAATAACTCAAAATTGATGTCAACACTAAGAGTGCTCAGGTGCTGCATGTGAATCCTCCTCTAACAGGATGTGACATCTAAGTCTGCACACACTCGCTGTGGCCGCAGTCATGTTAGAGTTGCAAACGTTTTATTATTTGCAGCATAAACTATTAAAGCCACATGTAGTTGCATTTTTTTTTTTTTGCTGTATCCTATATTTTTGAAGGTTAAATAAAATCAGAAAATAATGTGTAACTGAATTTTGTTATATTATTTAATTATTTGTTTGATGTGGAATTCAGACTATGATATTCATGTTAGTAAGAAACGTGCACTCTCGTGCACAAGCTGCCTGTCCACCCAACAAATGAAACCACATTTTATTCCAGATAAATAAATGAGACCACAACAACACTTTGACTCACAAACTGAACAGATTGTCATGCATTCAGTGAATCACATATATTTGTTTCTGCTTTTTAAAAAATGTACTTTCTTTGGGTCGATTTTAAAAATTACATTTATATGAAATACTAAAACCAGTTGTTGTGGGTAATACTATTAACTGCAAAATTAGACCTTTGCTTTTTAGAGAATATGGCAATGCTATTAACTCAGGCGTTGACGGCTATTGCTCCAACTTGCTTTTAAATTTACTTTTTTATGCATTCATATTAACACAATCAAAATTCTCAGACAGAGAGAGAACATTACAAGAACAAGATGCACTAAGACCTTTTCAATATGTATTATAGCAAAGAAAAGAGAAATTGAAGATGTATCTTGGGGGTGTAAAGTGAAGTTTTCTATGTGCACTGCATGTTGTATCAAGTCAGGCTTGAGACAGACTATTGGTATGATCACATCTGTTCACTGCAGAATCCCTGGCTCTCTATTGACATCAATGGTTAGAATATAGCATTGCAAGTTACTGGTGGAGGAACATTTGATGGCTCATTGACATTTTTAATAGTATGAATATCATTGTTAAAGTTGAGTTTCTTTAATTAAAAAAAGGCTCGTATTTCCATTCGAATATGTTTTTTTATTGAACAATATCAGGGCTTATTTTCAAATCATATTTTTTTCATAATTTTAAATCCATTTGTATATGAAAGAAACTCATTTTGAAATACACCAAACCTAGGTTTCACTTTCAAATATTTTGATTTGTGTAGCCTATATAAAATTTCCCAGAATACTAACCAGAAAAGGCTCATAAAAAGTCTTGGAGAAGACTCCAAGATAAGGAACTAGCCAGTCATGAATATCAAGCCATGAAGACTTCCGTAAGAAAGGTGAACTGAATACTGAAACACCGTTTGATAGATGGCGATATAGGCCATCCCCTTTCTCTCGCATTTCTTGCGATCGATCCTGTAATCCTATCTCTGATCTATCGTCTAAGAAAGTTTTAATCCCTCTTTTTTTTTTTGGAAACACCGGTCATCAAGAATAGACACCAGTGGATCTCAGTCAGTAGGCTATGATTGGGTTAAAGTGTCTCTTTTATAAGAGTTATAAATCTCAGCTGTGACGGGACGGACATTCGGAGCGGCCCATTTCCACTTATATATTTCTTCACTCAGATTTTACTCAACTCTACAGCGATATGAAGAGCATTTTTTTCATTTTTTCGTTTTTATTACTACACACAGACGGTAAGTAGTAGGCTAAAAGTTGTTTAAGGCACTTTCGGTTTCGAGCTCTGTTTGAGCCTGTACAGCTTTATTAAAACTTTTTTAATAGCACTGCAGGTACATTACCATTTTTTCTGCACCGAGTTACGCCCGAGTTACAAAAAGTAACTCTAAAGTTCTAACCCAGCAAACAGTAGTCCGACGGCAACGTCGTGTCCCTGGCCAAAAACATTTAAAATATATATTGTAAAAATATGTAACACATTTCCTAAAAAATGCATTCAGATACGTCCGTTCAACTTTCATTTTTGAACTATTTTTCAACCATGACAGGATGTGTCGGAGGGACGTCTTTTCAATGCCAATTAAACGTCCAAATGTTTGCTGGGAAACTATGTTTTTTTAATTTTTTTCCCACATTTCCTAGTATTTATGGCAGTGGCGGAAACTAGCCTACAGATAAATGTAGCCTATAGCTATAATCCTTTTTGATGTCATGGACTGAGCCGCGTCAGTTTTAAACGAAGCAGTGGATTATTTTCTAACAGCAACACAACTAACCGCTTTTCAGAGATTTTGTTAAAATATCTGTTTTTTTAATTTGGTAGACTGCTCCTCAGAGCCTACACATTTACACGTTTCCCAGAAAACAAAATCAGAACAATTTACACCGATCTTCCTGTCCTAAAGTGTACATCCCTCTGGCTCTAAATGTATAGTGTTTCCTTTTGGAGCAATAGTGAATGTTTGCAGCAGTGGCGTAGCAAGTCAGTCCCGGGCCCATATGCAAAAAAATTGTACTGGCCCCCAAACCCCGTGTCTTGAAAAATGCGGTTGCTAACAAGTGGCTAAATGGGACTACAGAGGCTGTCGAGGAGATTAAACGTCATCACGCCGAAAAGGTAACCTCAGTCCACTTTTACAGCCTCATTATGCTCATAATTGTGCTCTTATAAACTATTCTAACTCAAACGTTCTGGGAAAATGTTTTAGGTAAAAACTGAAAGAGTTGTCGGAAGCTTAGTGATGGTGACGTTGAAGTCGAGCGACCGTGGTGTAGTCCGTTTATAGCTTACCTTTAGCTTTTTACTTCTGGCGACTGCATTTAGGCTTCAAAATTCACAAAAGTTGTGTTCATATGTGATATGTAGACAAAACGTCTACGTATCATAAACTTTTGTTGATCACAGAGCTTGTGATAATCCAAAAGCCTATGAAAAAAAAATCCAAAAAAATGGGATTTTGCTGAAGGAAAATCTACGAGGAGTTAATCACTTCCTTTGCCACAGGATTCTGAACTTTTGATTCAGAACTCCGATTTAGATCATTAATAGGATAACAGATGTTTTACATCAAACTCTGTTCCAAACAAAGTCTGTGTCCTTTCACCTGTTTGCATTTCAGATACTGTGCTGTGCTTTTGCTAACAAATCTGAATAAACGTTTCTGTCTGTTCTTCAGGTGTGTTTGGTGATACAGATGCAGTGAAGTCAGTGTCAGTGACGGAGGGAGATTCAGTCACTTTATACACCGATGAAATACAGAGCGAAGATCTGACAGTGTGGAGTTTTGGACCTGACGATATTGTCATAGTTATGAACTTTGAAATTAAGCAATTTAAAGACAGATTGCTGGTGGACAAACAGTCTGTATCTCTTACCATCAAGAACATCACAGCCAATTTTTCTGGAATATATAAATTTAATATTTTCAGTAAGAGCTTGTACAAGACATTTAACGTTACTGTCTATGGTGAGTAGCTCAAGTCTTTCAGTGGTATTATCTCTATTGAAACTTTTGATCTGCAGCAATTAACACAAGTTTACATTAAAATAAATATTACTTTATTATCTAAAATTTGAATATATTGCGATAGCTGCTATTTACATTGTTTAAATAGCAATAGATTCTATTTACACAATGTAAAAATAGTATTTTCTTTGCAATAAGTGTAAAAGTTAGATGCTATTTATACTTCTAAATTGTGACAGATTCTATTTGCACCTCAGTGTTGTTGTACAATACACGGTATGTAATAATAACTGTAAATTTATTACAGTTATTAAATGGATGCTACCTTATTGGGACAATAAAGCCCTCCCTACACCTAACCCTAACCGATGAACACTATTATTAAACACACGTTAGACACTTAATTTCCACTTTTTTAATATTTTCTTCATTTTTATTGGAAAAAAATGCCTTTCCGATCTGATATGTGATGGGAAAAGGGAGTAGAGCGAGTTCGGCAAAAGGCAGATTCAAACTCGGACTGATTTGCGTAAAAGCTTCCTGCCATGATATTTCCTTCCATAATTTTGTCTGGCCCAACCAGACGTCAGTGGGCGGTGTTAGTGTAAATAGCCTCTGCCAACAAGGCGGGCTATTTCATCAATTATATTGATGGAACTTAAAATTTAATCAGGGCTATTCCTTAAATTCTTACTTAAATCAGTTTTGGAACTTTTATAAGCAATTCTATATAATCTAACAAAATAAAGTACCTACATCCCACAGAAAAACAAATGTTAGGCCAATAGATTTCCCACATTAACTGCCTTTTGTTACTTGTGAACATGTCATACTAGTGCTTTAAAGGTGGGGTAAGTGTTATTTCAAAACTGCTTTAGAAAAGTGTCTCGGCCGAGTACCAAAACAAACTTGTAGCCAATCAGCAGGAAGGGGCGTGTCTAATAATGATGATGAGAAGAGAGCACTCAGTGCACGTCATTATTCAAAAGACACGACACACAGGACAGACATTAGCCGAGCGACGACAGAAAGAGAGAGATGGCAGATAAAAAACAAATGTGGAAAATGTATATGGAACAAAAGAAGGCTTACGATCAGGCAGGAAGTATCAGCTTTCCAGCGCTGGAGAGAACTCAAGGAGCGGGGAGGCCTGCAATCGGACGCCGAGGTTGCTTTATTTCTTCTCGATAGGCGAGTGACATTGATTTTGTTTTGTTTCACAGAACTAATATATGCTAGCTTTTGCTTGAATGTGCTCGTGTGTACAATGTATTTGTCCATTTGCAATCGTATCGTCGTTCACTTCAGCGATGATAAAGACCCATTCATTTCCACATCCTATAAACCACTGTCTGTTTCAAGCGTCAGCTCGCAGTGTGTCCGAAAAGTAAGATAATAAACTCCTAACATATGTTTGTTTCCTTTGGTTCCTCTTTTAGTGATCCGATATAATCCTCTAATCTTGTCACAATTGTAACATATTCGTTAGTTGGACTGTCGTGTTCGTGCTATCGAGTTGTTCAGGAGAACCGTGTTTGTGTTTTTGGGATGTAAGGGATGACTTTTTCATTGAACATTCGATCTGGATTACCATAGTAACACACATTGCTTTCACTGATTGATGATATCATACCCTCGGCCGGCTGGCACAGCAGATTCTGCCATAGTCGTTGCCTGTATGTGTGGGGCGGAGCTATCAAAATAGGGGCGAGACCCTTTTGGGGTAAGGGCGTGTTTGTT
The DNA here is from genome assembly GCA_039654105.1 of Coreius guichenoti. NCBI lineage: Eukaryota > Metazoa > Chordata > Actinopteri > Cypriniformes > Gobionidae > Coreius > Coreius guichenoti. Next base: position 3,845,888 of record CM077192.1, on the reverse strand, counting down.
TTGGTGATTTGAAATATCAACATCGGTTACCAGAAAGCACTTACCCCACCTTTAAGGTGTCATTCAGATGAACATGGTGATTTACCAATAAAGTTTGATTTATCTGTAAATTATCTTCTGCCTGATTATTCTCTTATGTTTTCCAGCTCGTCTGCCTGTTCCTGTCATCAGCACAGACTGTCCTTTATCATCATCATGTTCACTGGTGTGTTCAGTGTTGAATGTGAGTCATGTGACTCTCTCCTGGTACAAAGGAAACAGTTCATTGTCCAGCATCAGTGTGTCTGATCTCAGCATCAGTCTCTCTCTACCTCTGGAGGTGGAATATCAGGATAAAAACACCTACAGCTGTGTGCTGAACAATCCCATCAGCCACCAGACCAGACATCCCAACATCACTCAACTCTGTCACACATGTGCAGGTATATACACCAATATAAAAAATGTGTTACTCCTACAAATTCTAATAGTAATGATTCAAAATAAAAAGCTTAGCTAAACCACTATACTAAACACCTTGAGAACCAAACACATTTCATTCGATGCTATCGCTGCTTAGACACAAAGTGGAACCTGTTCAGTTCTGTCCAAGTTGTGTTGCCAAGTTTGCAGTTTTCCCGCGGAATTGGGCAATTTTTAAGTTGTTGCTGCGTTTTGATTTACTTACGTATGATTTCGGTGCTCCAACACCCCCAAAACACCTCTCAGACGTACAAATTCAGAGGAGAATTCGGCCGCCCAATGGAGAAAATCACATTATGCTATTTTTGGGCTACTTTTGACTGGCCATTGGGATACTTTTGTTGCACAGACCTGGCAACCCACAAGGGGCGAAGAGTTCAGCAGGTCACACACCTTTTAGATTAAAATTTTCCCTGTCCTCACGTTAGAGAAAACTGCAGGATATTTTGGATGACACAGTATAGTGCTCTGTATAGAACTGTTGCCATTTTTCTAGATCGATATTTGCTTATGCGCTATCAGCAGGGTTTGAAATTCACTTTTTCGCTCACCGGCCAATTTGGCTGCTAAATTTTTAAGTTAGAAAAAAAAGTTAAGCTATTCAGAACTTCTACTAGCCGAAAAAAAGAAGACGAAATAAACCAGATTAACTATGTCACAACATATTATTATTTTATTTTTTTTATTTATGATAAAATTTGGATTTCATACATTATCAAACTAAATCATGCCATCCAGCCATCTCCTCCTTTACTCTTTCATCCTCATCCTTTTCACCAAAAATGTATTTTAGGTGGAAAGGTCAATACAGTACAAAGAACATCAAACACCTCGCAGAACAAAACAAATGGCACATTATTGTGGTAATTTCTCAATTTTTTAAGCGCGCCGTTATTTGTTAGTGACGTATGTTCAAGCAAGCAAGATATGCACAGATTCTGCGTATTGCGCATATGATATATGATGACTCTAGTTGAGTGTTTGCACTAAATCTGCGCAGATTTGACCTACACGAACTTCTCCAGCAAAGTAAACATAATAAGTAACCCGCCAAATTGGAAAAAGAGAACTTCAGAATAATGTTCATTCATGAACATTCGTGAACAACACACGGCATCCGTGTACGTCCGCGCACATGCGCACTTTGGTCAGAGCGGTAATACTGCGATTAAGGTTTTTACATGCCTGTTTATTGCGATTAAAATCGGCGTACGCCACATTGAGCAAACTGTAAACTGCACACCAGTAAACTGATAACTCACAAATATCAGCTTATTGAAATAACCAGTTTTCCCCGTTTACATGCACATTAGTAACCTGACAACGCAAGTAAACCGCGTTTACATGACTTTATTAATAAATCGGGTTATTTGCCTGTAGTGACGTCAAAACATAATCATTTGCGTATCTGACTCTGAGTATTCCATATGTTATGTCAGTTGTAATGTTAAATAAAGCTTGCAACATGTCAGCGGGAACTTCCAGCTCATATTTTATACACTCGTGCAGTTACAGATGCAGCGTTTTGACTGAACCACTTCTACTTCTGCTGCATGAAATGAGAACACATTTTCTGGGTCATGAAAGATTATGCGTTTGTGATATTTCCTTTTTTCTTTCCTGCAAAACGCTCGCTCTGTCTGGATGCGCTTAAATCTGCAATAAGGATGCGTTCCTGTCACGTAACACACATGCGCACTTCAATAAGCCCACAGAAAGCAGGTTAATGCGTTTACATGCCGCGCGAAATCGGGGTAAGAGGCAAAAAATACCTGTGTCGACCGGTTTATGCTTAAGCGGTTTATGACCTTACTCCGTTAAAAGAAAACGGGTTACCGCGTTTACATGACAACTTGCGTTGTCGGCTTATTAAGCATAAACGGCTTAAGAACCTGCGTGTAAACGCACTCATAGTTTAATGCGATTATGGTTACTACGATTGTGTGTTTAATCGCATTAGTTTGATCGAAGTATTGCGTTTACATGAGGTAAAGTTTAATCGCAATATTGCCAAAATCCAATTATAATCGCATTATGAGGGAGCATGTAAACGTACTCCGTGTTAGCTGACTAACTTTCCAGATTCAGTTATGATATTGAGATTGTAGTTTCGACTGTACATGTAGGCTAACATAACCATACAATATTGGGCTTTAAAAGTGAAAACAAAACAGGTGGTGTCAAATAGTCTCACAGCTTCAACAGATAAGGTATTGTTAGATACATTAGATAGTTTACTGGACCTACCTTCTCCATTACAGCACAAGGACTGTCTGTTGGCACTATAGTGGGCATATGTGTTGGTGTCCTTCTGCTGGCAGCTGGGCTGGCTGCTGTGGTTTACTATCACAAGAAGCCTCCAAAAGAAAAAGAAAAGGGTAAGTGTTACACACAGTACAGCTAATACAATGAGAATAATGTGTCAAACACCTCTGAAAAAATAATTTAAAAACATCTGCTAGCTTGTGGTAGAAAAGTATTGTTCTGTTACTTGCTTCACTGTATAAATGATTTTGTTATTTCACAACAGAGCAGACTCCTGAGGAACAGGAGCAAGGTATTCCTCTAAACAGTGGTAAGAGATTAAATAATATATTACTGTAATTACCATATATTGTACCATTACTGTAAAAAACTGTCAAATTAATTTGATAGTTGTAATGTATAACAAATACTGGATTAACATCATGTGTGGAATAGTCACCTATAAAATTACCATTCTCTCTATTTGCTCACCAACATGAATTACTTTAGTCCATAGAACACAAAAGCAGCAATGTTCAGGAACCTGGAATGTTGAATTTTTCAGTAAATTGCACTTCCTGTAATGTGGCCAATTCAACTCATTTACTCAGTAGTCGGTAGTCTTTGCTGTTGGAAGCAGCATCTAAAATCGCATACTTCCCTACTACACAGTATGTGACAAAAGTAGTGTCCAATTTCACACAGTACACATAAAAGAGTAGGCAAAAAGTACCCGGATGATCTACTACTTCCGGCGAGATTCTGAAGTGTGCATACGATGGACACTTTACTATCCCATGAAGCCACAGGAGAGGATTTGTGAATGGCAGTGAAGTCATACAACCGACGCTGGTAGGTCACATGATAATGACAACATGGTGAATGTAGTAGGGTAGAGTGGGGGAAAACGCCTCCCTTAAAGGGTTAGTTCACCCAAAAATGAAAATTAGCCCATGATTTACTCACCCTCATGCCATCCCAGGTGTACAAACCCGATTCCAAAAAAGTTGGGACACTGTACAAATTGTGAATAAAAACAGAATGCGATGATGTGGAAGTTTCAAATTTCTATATTTTATTCAGAATACAACATAGATGACATATCAAATGTTTAAACTGAGAAAATGTATCATTTTAAGGGAAAAAATAAGTTGATTTTAAATTTCATGGCATCAACACATCTCAAAAAAGTTGGGACAAGGCCATGTTTACCACTGTGTGGCATCCCCTCTTCTTTTTATAACAGTCTGCAAACGTCTGGGGACTGAGGAGACAAGTTGCTCAAGTTTAGGAATAGGAATGTTGTCCCATTCTTGTCTAATACAGGCTTCTAGTTGCTCAACTGTCTTAGGTCTTCTTTGTCGCATCTTCCTCTTTATGATGCGCCAAATGTTTTCTATGGGTGAAAGATCTGGACTGCAGGCTGGCCATTTCAGTACCCGGATCCTTCTTCTACGCAGCCATGATGTTGTAATTGATGCAGTATGTGGTCTGGCATTGTTATGTTGGAAAATGCAAGGTCTTCCCTGAAAGAGACGACGTCTGGATGGGAGCATATGTTGTTCTAGAACTTGGATATACCTTTCAGCATTGATGGTGCCTTTCCAGATGTGTAAGCTGCCCATGCCACACGCACTCATGCAACCCCATACCATCAGAGATGCAGGCTTCTGAACTGAGCGCTGATAACAACTTGGGTTGTCCTTGTCCTCTTTAGTCCGGATGACATGGCGTCCCAGTTTTCCAAAAAGAACTTCAAATTTTGATTCGTCTGACCACAGAACAGTTTTCCACTTTGCCACAGTCCATTTTAAATGAGCCTTGGCCCAAAGAAAATGCCTGCGCTTCTGGATCATGTTTAGATATGGCTTCTTTTTTGACCTATAGAGTTTTAGCCGGCAACGGCAAATGGCACGGTGGATTGTGTTCACCGACAATGTTTTCTGGAAGTATTCCTGATCACGGGCATCCAGTATGGTTTTCCGGCCTTGACCCTTACGCACAGAGATTGTTCCAGATTCTCTGAATCTTTGGATGATATTATGCACTGTAGATGATGATAACTTCAAACTCTTTTCAATTTTTCTCTGAGAAACTCCTTTCTGATATTGCTCCACTATTTTTCGCCGCAGCATTGGGGGAATTGGTGCTCCTCTGCCCATCTTGACTTCTGAGAGACACTGCCACTCTGAGAGGCTCTTTTTATACCCAATCATGTTGCCAATTGACCTAATAAGTTGCAAATTGGTCCTCCAGCTGTTCCTTATATGTACATTTAACTTTTCCGGCCTCTTATTGCTACCTGTCCCAACTTTTTTGGAATGTGTAGCTCTCATGAAATACAAAATTAGCCAATATTTGGCTTGACATTTCAAAATGTCTCACTTTCAACATTTGATATGTTATCTATATTCTATTGTGAATAAAATATAAATTTATGAGATTTGTAAATTATTGCATTCCTTTTTTGTTCACAATTTGTACAGTGTCCCAACTTTTTTGGAATCGGGTTTGTATATGACTTTCTTCTTTCAGACGAACACAATCAGAGTTATATTTAAAATGTCCTGGCTCTTCCAAGCTTTGATATATATATCGCCCTCCGTATTCAACTTACGGAAAAAGTGTAACGCCCGCGCCTCTCGCAGTTTAAAATGCTTACGCTACGTCTGACGAGCGTAACTGGTGTGCAATGTCGTCAGACGTAGCATAAGCATTTTGAACTGCGAGAGGCGCGGGCGCTACTCTTTTTCCGTAAGTTGAATATGGAAGACGATTCACCGAAAGCTAGATAATTTACTTTATAAAGTTTTAAATATGGATATTTTTCTTACACAAACGCATCGCTTCACTTCAGAAGGCCTTTATTAACCCCCGGAGCCGTGTGGAGCAGTTATATGACAGACAGATGCACTTTTATGGACTTCAAAAATGACCCAACAGTCACTGCCATTATAAAGCTGGGAAAAGCCAGGACATTTTTAATATAACTACGATTTTATTCGTCTGAAAGAAGAATGTCATATACACCTAGGATGACTTGAGGGTGAGTAAATCATGGGGTAATTTTCATTTTTGGGTGAACTAACCCTTTAAGGACTGTGTAACTTTTTCTGTGAAAAAAAAGGTAAATGTGTCTAGAATAATTATCCTAGTTTTCAGTGACAATGACATAAATTATAAACCAAGTATGAAAAATGTCCATTTATGTTATTATATTTTTAACAAAAATCAAATTTGTACCAAGGGGGCGTTTTACCCCACAGGTGGTGTAAAATGCCCCCACTCTGACAAAGCAATTTGCTTTATACGTTTACAGCAAAATCAGAGTACAAGCATGTTTTAGCTTAAAATTAAAAAGACAAGCCAAAATAACAGTAGATAGATATGAATATTTATTAACGAACCATTTTAAAAATCAACCTTTTTGAAAAATATTGTTAGCTGATGCTAACTGGCTGGCTAACTAGCTAGCTGTTGCTAATGTGGGGTAATTTTTAAATATAAAGTCCAAATATTTTTATTCAACCACCTAGTTAGATTACATGTGATGGAAAAACAAAGAATGTGATGTTCAGAACATGGTAACTACAGTATTTATGATAGTGGGAATAGTGGGATACTGGGGACGTTTTACCCCACAGACTAGGTTTGGGAAAAAAATTGTCATTCTGAAAATATAATTATATTTTCCTTAAATGACAAGTACTCCCTAACTACAGGCCTTGCTCTTCTCATATCATATATAACTCTGATGTTCTGCATAATTAAAAATTATATCACTTAACGTGAAATCCGTTTTCTCTCAGGTACTTCACCAGTGTAAGCTTCGCAGTGAAAACTTCTACATCACTCTGGTCAACGTAGTCCATAGCAACAACAAAAACGTATCTTGATTTTATCTAGTGGTTATTTTGGGAAAAACAGTATGGGGCGTTTTCCACCACTCTACCCTACGTTCGGATTACATTCATACTACACATATAGAATGTTCTTGTTTAGCGGTCGTATAGTAATTACTTATTCAAAATAAGTGTCTAGAGTATGTGATTTTGGACGCAGCCTCTGATTGATGCAGCCCACAGTTTCTCTGTATGATTGGAAAGACGGGAGGTCAAACATTACCTACAACACTGCAAAAAGTGTTTCTCTCTCTAAAATTGATTAAACTTTTCATGCAAGTTTATTTTTCTGACCCCATGGCAGATTTTTTTCTTCAAGTAAATGTATCTTGATTCAAAAATGTACTGGAAAACATTTGAGCAGTGAACAAATTTAATTTCACCTTGGAGGACAATATGAGTGAAAAAAACAAAAAAAAACACACTACTCTGAAACCACAAGTTGGCTAACGTCAATTATTGTTCAAACAGATCCAGTTCTTGGAGAAGATGTTGTTGACAATCCAAATAATGGTAAGATATTATATTAAAAGTAAATAAGTTGCTGCCTTAAATTTAAGTACAGTCAACTTGGATGTTTAAGTCATTTCAACTTAAATTACATTAAACTGACTATAACGCAAAAAAAGTTGAAAATTGCTTAACTTATTTTAATGAGCTATATAAATGTAAAAACATGTAAGGAATAATTGACTTCAAATTGATTCGAAAAATAATGCACACCCGAGGTGGTAATACGGTCACGAAGTGAAGCATTATTTTTTGAATAATTCAACGGCCCGGAGTCAATTATTCCACATATACTATGGTTCCCACACCTCAAAACATTGCTCAGATGATTTATTTCAAGACATTAGTCAGGTTTTGTCTTTAAAACGCTCTTGTGTGCAGGACTAATTTCTTACACATCTAAACCCAAGCCCCAGTTGCTAATTCCAAAACATAATTTTGGAACAAAACTATAAGTTGTCATAATTTTTTTTACAGTGTAAATATCTGTGTTTGAGTCCTGTAATGGCGATCGGAGCCATTTTCCTTTCTCCACAAGGGTTTTGCACAAAGGATTTGATGCATTAATCTATAACTTGTCTTGTAAAGCTTTACTTTTACTTTATAGGAGAAATCAAACTCAAATCTTCACTTATTCAGCCTTTTCCACGGTCAAAAGACCAACACTCCCTTCTTCAAAATTGTTGAAGAAGAACTGAAGAGAATGGTCAGGAAGGAGGTCAGAATCCAGGGCAATCAAATCCAAATCAGACAAGCAGGATAGTCAGGCGAGGAGCAAACAAAACCAACAGGGACATCCCAACTCACGATCAGAAACAGGCAGGTGTTCACAGCAGAAAGCTGTAACCCAGAAAGGCAAACGGTAACCCAGAAAAATCCAAACTCCAGCGTCAGTAACAGTCCAAATGGTGAGCAGTAAGAGAGCAGTCCAAGACCAGTGAATTCTGGAGAGGAACAGGGAACCGCAACACACCTGGGCAGAGAAAAAATAAGTGAGATAAACAGAAAACAAAATCAAATAAAACAACAAAACTAGACGAAAAAAACGGGCAGGTGAACAGCAAGCAGTACAGAACACACTGGCGGAGAACAAAAGGAAAGAAAGGATAGATATAGCAGAGAAATGAAGCCATACGGAAAAAACGGTAAGCGCAAACGATTGCGAAACATCAACAGCTGTGCGCAAACGCACCTGGAAAAGAAAAAAACAAACACAAAGGAGGAAAAAACAGAAGGAAGATCAAACCCGAGTCCTGACAGTTTTTCCCCAACAGTTAACCAAACATTCACATAAGACATAACAGATAATGTTTGCGTGAATACTCGCCAGGACAGATATTTTGAAGTACTGTAATTCTGTGTATGTGTGTATATCGGTATCACGCGCTGTCTGTCAGGCGTGTAGTGCGTACGCTTCGGATCTGTCAGTCAGCGCGAGTGAGATCGTTTTTCATGGGCGACGAGGGAAAGGTAGACTACTCCTCTCAGAAAATGTACAAATAAAGATACTTTAGATGTTTAATGTCTATTTGGAGCATTGGGATCGCTAGACAAGGGCTTAATGAACTCATTTTTGTGAAAACCTCAAAATCAACGTTCTCTTGTTTTGTCTGTAGCTATCCCGTGCTCATTCCGACTCCTTTTGCAAGCATGGGTCACAAATATACATTTATCAAAAAACATAGTCACTCTTACAGGGATAGTTCACCCAAAAATGAAAATTATCCCATGATTTACTCACCCTCAAGCCATCCTAGGTGTATATGACTTTCTTCTTTCAGACGAATACAATCAGAGTTATACTAAAATATGTCCTGGCGGACCGCCTTCCGTATTCAACTTACGAAAAAAGCGTAACTGGCGCAACGATGACATTGAACGTGGCGTAAGCGTTTTGAACTGCACTTTTTTCGTAAGTTGAAGATCCGCCAGAAGCTAGATATTTTACTTTATAACGTGTTAAATATGGATATTTTTCTTACAAAAACACATCGATTCGCTTCAGAAGGCCTTTATTAACCCCCCGGAGCCGTGTGATTTACTTTTATAATGGATGGATGCACTTTTTTGGTCTTCAAATTTTGGGCTGCCATTATAAAGCTTGGAAGAGCCAGGACGTTTTTTAATATAACTCTGATTGTATTCGTCTGAAAGAAGAAAGTCATTTACACCTAGGATGGCTTGAGGGTGAGTAAATCATGGGCTAATTTACATTTTTGGGTCCCTTTAAGCCCCGTTCACACCGCCAGCGACTTTGTCGCTGCATGTCTCTAGTCTCTGTACTGTGAAGTCGCTGCTCATTTGCATAAAGTTGAAATCTCTGAACTTTTGTCGCGTGTCTCCCTGTCTCCAGCGCTCTGTTGAAATTAATGGGAACGTGTCGATTTGTCGCTGCGTGTTGCTGGTGGTGTGAACGGGCTTTAATATAAGGAAATATTTCAAAATTATTAATGTAGTTATAGCTCTAACAAGTCCAAATCAGATTAAGATCTTTGTCTTTTGCAGATGGGGAAATGCCTAATCAGCAGAGAGATTTATCAAACAGTAAGTTACTTTAAAACAATGTCCATTACAAGTAATCATAAAAAAATAAAATATAAATCTGTGATTATTGTTCAAACAGGTCAGGATGAATGCGATCCACTTCATGGTGAGATCCCACCAACCGTGAGCAACTTACATTGCTTGCGATGTGCATCCACTAAGAAAATGTCATCATTTCCAATATCACAGAAACCTTTGTTACTTAAGGTTTGTTTGACAAGGTATTAGCTGCATACCACCTCAACATAATTAATTCCTGTCTTGACATTTCTTTTCTCCAGATATGTTTCAAGTTGGGCTAGATCAAGTGAAGAAAATAAAAGTGAAGCAGGGAGATACTGTCACTCTAAACTCTGGAGTTTCTGACATACAGAGAGATGATTGGCTACGGTGGAAATATGTTGATTCCATAGTATCTGAATCTACAACCTTATATAGCGTCATAGCTGTATGCAATAAAACGAACAACAGGTTCTCATTAAAGGATGGTCCCGATGGGAAATTCACAGACAGACTGGTGCTGGACCATAAGACTGGAAATCTCACTATCAAGAACATGAGAGTCAAAGACTCTGGGCATTTTAAACTTGAGATCTTCAGCAACACAAATCCACTTACCAAAACAATCAAAGTCAATGTCCGTGGTGAGAAGCTTAAGCCTTTAGTCTTACTCCGACTTCCAATTTTTTACTGTTGTTTTTTGAACCCAGTCAACAGTTATAGCTGTGGTATTAGTAATAATAATAATACATTTTACAATATGTTTCTGTCCTAAATAATTCCCTTTCACAATAGTAGTGTTTTAATAGCCTGTAGTCTCAGATTTTTCTCCAAATAAATAGTACAAGGGCCATATTAACATTTTTCTTTTCTCTCTTTTTACCTTCTGTGTTTCTTTGTTTTCTTACAGCTCCCACTCAAAAGGGTGGGGATGATCCAAATGAGACAATTTTGTCCTTGATACCAGAAGAGGACCCCAACAACACTAGTACATACACTGTGCAGCCGACGGACACTTTATCCAATGAGGATGAGGAGTCTGGTGGGGAACGGTGACACAATTTCACATGGTGAATGTAGTATATATGGATTGTATTCATTGTGACAGTATGCAAAAACAGGCGCACATTGTTGATGAGTTAAAGGTTTTTCATTTTATTTGGCAATACTAGGACAACATACACTATATTGCCAAAAGTTTTGGGACTTTACATGCACATGAACTTTAATGACATCCCATTCTTAATCCGTAGGGTTTAATATGGAGTTGGCCCACCCTTTGCAGCTATAACAGCTTCAACTCTTCTGTGAAGACTTTCCACAAGGTTTAGGAGTGTGTTTATGGGAATTTTTGACCATTCTTCTAGAAGCGCATTTGTGAGGTCAGGCAATGATGTTGGACGAGAAGGCCCGGCTCGCAGTTTCCGCTCTAATTCATCCCAAAGGTGTTCTATCGGGTTGAGGTCAGGACTCTGTGCAGGCCAGTCAAGTTCCTCCACACCAAACTCGCTCATCCATGTCTTTATGGACCTTGCTTTGTGCACTGGTGCGCAGTCATGTTGGAATAGGAAGGGGCCATCCCCAAAGTGTTCCCACAAAGTTGGGAGCATGAAATTGTCCAAAATGTCTTGGTATGCTGAAGCATTAAGAGTTCCTTTCACTGGAACTAAGGGGCCAAGCCCAACCCCTGAAAAACAACCCCACCCCATAACCCCCCCTCCACCAAACTTTACACTTGTTACAATGCAGTCAGGCAAGTCCCGTTCTCCTGGCAACTGCCAAACCCAGACTCGTCCATAGGATTGCCAGACAGAGAAGCGTGATTGGTCACTCCAGAGAACACGTCTCCACTGCTCTAGAGTCCAGTGGCGGCGTGCTTTACCCCACTGCATCCCACGCTTTGCATTGCACTTGGTGATGTAAGGCTTGGATGCAGCTGCTCGGCCATGGAAACCCAATCCATGAATCTCTCTACGCACTGTTCTTGAGCTAATCTGAAGGCCACACGAAGTTTGGAGGTCTGTAGCTATTGACTTCAGGCGACTTCTGCGCACTGTGTGCCTCAGCATGCGCTGACCCCACTCTGTGATTTTACATGGCCTACCACTTCGTGGCTGAGTTGCTGTTGTTCTCAATTGTTCTTGATTTTATACACCTGTGGCCATGGAAGTGATTGGAACACTGAATTCAATGATTTGGAGGGGTGTGTATGGTTATTTGGAGCCTACTGTGCACCAGGGGCATCACTAGACTTTTTTAAATTTTTTTATATTACTGATAAATCCTTCTCTGATGTTGTAGATTGCTGTATTCTGACCTGAGAATCATTTTTCTAATAATATTTCAGAAATCATGTCCTGTGTGTTTTCTATCAGCTGTTTAGAATCAGAACTAGCAATGCCAGAATAGTGAATGATTCACTACTGATCTAATCGTGTCAAACAGGTTTAGAAAATGGTCTTTAATTGTTCGTGATTCAGTTTGATTCATTCGCAGAGGTTTCTCATTCAATGAGAACTGGGATATTTTATAATACAGAGAAAAAAAAAAGAGCATTGAATGAGGTTCATATTTGCTTAAAATCCATTGTAGGAAACAAACGCACAAATGTCTTCTAGTGTTTGTCAGTGATAAACCCCTTAAACCCCTACCCTGGTGATGACATTATTTAATGCCGTTATAATAACCACATCCTCAAACCTTGCTACACAATATTCTTAATTTGTATATATAATATAAAAACACAAACACATATGATTTGCTTTATCAATGCTTTTATTGATTAGAGGAGTGTTTCAGAGAAGGTATTGAGAAGCTTAGAAATCATTTAAATGAAGTAAATAAAGAATAAACAAAAATAATAAAAATCACTTTATATTAAAGATAAGAAAAGATCAGAAAGTGTACAATCAAAGTAACTGTGGAGCATGACTGCATATGATCTCACAGGCCTGTAGCACAAATATAGCTCAACTGGACTGAACAGGTATTATCGTTCCAGCAACGGTTAGCTGTAGGGTGGAAAAATGAAATGTGTTATTCTGTATAGTGGTGTTAGAATCAAAATAAAAAAGAGCCATTACATGTTACTATATGATATGAAATTATAGTATTGTAATTTATGACCGGAAGTATTCTTACAGGTCCAGCTGATCTCCAGACAGTTCTCGGTACCACCGGTATTGTTAGGCTCAAACAAGCACCAGTTATACACAGTTCCATCATTCCACATCCACTGTCCTTCCTAAAGAGCAAAGACAGTGATTATAAGAGTGCACGACTGTACTCAGACTTTAGTAAGAGGCTAATTAAAGAGATAATGAATGAAAATTACCAATAATGAAAATTAGCCCATGATTTACTCACCCTCAAGCCATCCTAGGTGTATATGACTTTATTTCTTTCAGACAAACACAATCAGAGTTATATTAAAAAATATCCTGGCTCTTCAAGGCTTTATAAGGCAGTGAATGGTACCTGAGATTTTGAAGCCCAAAATGTGCATCCCTCATAAAAGTAGTGCGTACGGCTCCAGGGGTTTAATAAAGGCCTTCTGAAGTGAAGCCATGCGTTTTTGTAAGAAAAATATCTATATTTATAACTACATCAAGTAAAATAACTAGCTGCCGACAGACGAACTACGCAAGTCGACTTACACCAAAAGAGTAACCCCAGACATGATGTAGGAGTAGCGTAAGCTAAGTAACGCCTCTCGCGGTTCAAACAAATAGTGCTGGGCAACAAACTCAAGCCCCTCTTCTCTTATATCGAAATCCTCTGACATTTCTCTTTTAAAAATTCTCGTTTTAGACTCTAATTCGTGACCGGTGTTTTGTTTTGCTCTATCCTCCGCGCTTCCATGTTCGTCCATACGTCAGGTCAGGGGTCACTCTTTCGCTGTAAATCGATGTGTGTGGCCGTCTGTCGTAAGCTAGTTATTTTAGTTTATAATGTTTTAAATATGGATATTTTTCTTATACAAATGCATCGCTTCGCTTCAGAAGGCCTTTATTAACCCCCCGGAGCCGTGTGGAGCAGTTATATGATGGGTAGATGCACTTTTTTGGGCTTCAAAATCTCGACCCCAATACACTCCCATTATAAAGCTGGGAAGAGCCAGGACTTTTTTAATAAAACTCAGATTGTGTTTGTCTGAAAGAAGAATGTCATATACACCTAGGATGACTTGAGGGTGAGTAAATCATAGGGTAATTTTCATTTTTGGGTGAACTATTCCTTTAAGTTCAGCTTTAAACCACCTTTGTATTTACTGTTTAAAGCAGAAATTTCGGTTTAGACAAACAAACAGATCTCTCAGTTTAACTTACTTGTGCACCATCATGAGCACCAATCCAAGAGCGTGTGGAAGAAGGCAACAGACTCATCATTTTCCACTTTATTATGCACAGATGCCAGATTCGCTCCAAGATTTAGGCAGTTTTTCTAAAAAGACAGATTTTTTTATTGTCAATAATCTTCGTTAATCTGTGTTAATCTTTTTATCATAAAGCATAAGTGACTTTTCAAACAAAGTCTGCTCTGATTGATTATTTGCTCAGTATATTTGCAGAAAAGAAAGGTTTACTTAAAAAATAATAAAAATAAAAAACACCATTCTCACTTTATTTGAAGTGTCTTTAACTACTACTGTACTAACATTTAAATTAATAATTTGATTTGGTGCACTTATTGTTTACTTATATTTAAAAAAAAAAATATCTGCATGTAATTACAGCTGTAATTAATTTCTGTAATTAGATGGATGATGACGCTGTTGACCCTACCCTTAACACCTTAACCCACCCTTAAACCTACCCATACCACCAAAACTGCCCTAACCTCACCCGTGTCCCACCTCAATAGCAGCAAGTGTTTTGCAATACATCAACTCAATAAGTACTTTGTACCTTATTTATTTATTTATTTGATTGTAGGTCAAGACACCTAATGTAGAGTTTGACCAACACATACCTCTGCTGTGTCTGAGAGAAGTATTTGTAGCACCGGAGTCCAAAATTTGTCCATCCATTGGGGCATCTTTTATCAACTGCATTCAGTACATAAATGTTAGGGCGTTTGTAACATTCACAGCAAAGAATGCTTTTATTTTTTATTATTATTTTATGTATAGCTTATTTTATGTTTGTGTATATTGACACTGTACATTTCTAATTAATCATGCAAATATTAGTAATATTGTACATTTCCAAAATGCTTTAAAACTTTAAAAAATTCTTTTTTTTTTTACACAAATAAATGTCTTACCTTCTGCATTCCCCATGGAGAGGATAATAAAAAGAAGCAGAAAACTTCTCAGCATTGCCATGATGAACCTGAAATTAGGGAAGATAATGTCTGCACTCATATTCGGCACACTGTGGATTCTCAATGTATTTAAAGACAAAGCACAAAGATACTTTAGAAATGTTATTCAGTAGGTTTTGTCCCAAAAACTCACCTTGGTTTTGTTTGTTGCCTTTAGAATCTCAGAGGAAGATTTTGTGAAGTTCCAGAAACAGCCCTGCTTTTATACTTAATGTCAAGTGTGTCACGAGGATGATATCTGGTTGTTTGATATGTAGATTTTTATATGCATGAACTAAAATCCAAATATTGGAGAACGGGATGAGCCGATAAAAATGTTAAGAAATATTTATTTTTAAATATTCTAAATATTAATATTTGTATACTGTCACACAGGATCATTTGTCATCATTTAAAATGCAGTAAATGGTTACACATTTTTTTGTTTTATATGGACCTGATTAGATTTTTTTACTTTTTGAGCCAAATCTCAAAATTGTATGGTGTGACTGTCTCAAGCATGGTCAATAAATTACAACTTTTATAAATGAAAAAGAAAGGCATGCAAATGTTAATAAATACCTCAGGCATAATTTTACAAGTGTCTATTTTAGTAAATGGCAATCCATATATTTCTAAAAGCATAGGAACTTGATACATTTTGTCACTGAAAATGTCCTCCGGTGTGACACCATATCCTGATTTTAAATCAGGCAGTTCTACTGACAAGTTTAATTAGTTGAAGGACCCCATTCAAGGTCTTGTTACTGTGAAGCCCATGACATGTGCACATGGTAGGTTGTTGTCTTAGAATTGCTCAAATATTTAACTTTTTTGTTTCTGTTGTCCTTTGGTGCGACACCCTTATATTCTTAATTGTTACACATTTCAGTAAAAATGTTCAAAAAACAGTGAACGAATTGACAAAGTTAGTGACGCCTTATATTTTCTCAAACATCAGACTTCACACTACATAATATGTATTTTTTCTTCAAAAGTGGTGTTTTACAAAAAGAGCATGTTTTCTGCATATTTTATAGTTAAGTTAAATATTAGTCATCCAATACTTTTTCGGTGCCTGTTCAAGAATTCCGAATGTGTATTTCTTTTTTTTTTTTTTTCCACTTTCTGCTTTTAAACCCATCTGATGTGCTGACAGAATTAAATAAAGGCCTGACTGATCATTGACTGTGGCACAACAACAATAGCACACTTGTTTGTGTCTACAGTTGTAGGCCAACAAGCTTTGTTGAACAATATTTAACCTGTCCAATATACCGTTCGACGGTCTAACGAGTCCGCCAGTGTAGGCCATGTGTGCATCTCAATCAGCTAAAAAATATGTTTACACAACAGTTTGAATTCATTTTTTAGTAATGACAAGTCGTCGTTTTTTTTTTTCATCCATAATTTGAAAGATTATGTAAAATTACAGCCGTTATAATCCAATTCAACGGGCACCGAAACGGTTTGTTTACCAACATTCATCAAAATATCTTCTTTTGTGTTCAACAGAACAAAGAAACTCATACCGGTTTGGAGAGTAAATGATGACAGAAGTTTCATCTTTAGGTGAACTAACACTTCAGCATTATTGGAAGTCATTTTTACTGGGTCATGTATAACTGCAATCTCAACACGTGAACTAGGGTAAACGTTCCTATTAAGCTCAAGTACCCATTAAGCACACTACTATCTTTGAGCTCAGATTATAAAAAGAATAAAATAATTTATCATCCTACTTGATGTCTTAATCAAATGATGTGTTCGTTACTATAAACCTCCTGTAATTTCAAGATAATCAGACCATTGCACACTGAGTTATGGGTATTCATGTGTTCACACTGTCTGGCGGCCATTTTGAAAGCTGTCTGAAAACTTTCACCAAAAGAGTAGCCCCTTAAAAGTGCATTTTTTAGATGTTTAAGCCTTTATTTTCGATAAGTATAACTTCTTACTGCAAAATTAAGGATTAATATTTAGACTTTTGCATATTATAACCTGGAACCTGGATGTGGGAAATAATTACAGTTAGATCCAAGATAGTTTTAGCAACATAGCGCAGATGCTAACATTGTTAGCTTACTAGCTGTATAAGATTGTGTGCTACACTAATATATTACTTCACAGGCATTACTGGCTTGTACTTTTAAATCAATTATATTATAAATTTACAGTTTATTGATGTTCTGTGGTTTTACACTTCTATAATTTTTAAAGATTTAATATTATTGTAAGGTGAGCTTAAAGGGTGCACTACTATGAAAATCACAGCTTCAGTGTGACATCAATGAGAAAAAGTATAATTTCATAGATATTTTCTATAATAGCTGTTCATATTAAAATATGTATGAACTTAGTACATGACCTAGATTATTTAATTAGCAAAATTGTCCTTTTAAATTTATAATTTTTTATTAATTAAAAAAATGTTTGCTGTTCCAATAAAGCTCAGTGCGCTCCCTTTAAGCTCATCCACATTGAACGTCTATGTAAATACTTCATAAACAGACTTTAAATATTAACTGATGGTTGTCACTTCAAGTTAATCTTTAGAAAATTATTCTTTAAAAATGTTGTTTAAAATAAACAAGAATTTTCCCAAAAAAACATGTTGTGAGCTTAATGGCAACAGGAGTGTAAAGGATACAAACATGTACCCATTAAGCACAGCCAGACTTTTTGCATTTAATGATGTATATCTCCAGTGTTTCTGGCCTTCTATGACAGCGAATTACTCGATCCAAAAGTTTTTTTGCCATCATCATCTGAAGATTTGGTTAAGATTTAATGAGTTTGAAGATAATAGTTTTTAACAAAATTCAGAACGGTGGAAAATATGCACTCGTCTAGGCCATTTGATTTAAAAGTTCAAAAGCAAAATAACAGTCAAACTTTGAGCACTTTGTGCCACTATAGAGTTTGAGTCACAGACCCTTCATCTGGACACGATGTTCACATGCACTTTAAAAAGAAAAAGCAAATAAGTCACATGCCATATAAGACATAATTGTATATATAAAAAGGAAATATATTTCAAATTTATTTTAGTGAAGAACCTGGTTGTATCAATTGTGGAAAATAAAATAAAATATGCATTAAACAAAAATATCCTAAGTTCCCTTTCAGTCGGTCACGTTCAACGTACGTCGAAACTGGCCGACGAATTGGGGATCGCTTTGAGAGACCAATGTACTTTGAGTGTAAACTAAACGATCCAATGGACACTGGCATGCGGTTCACGCATCCAACGCTCCGACCTGCCGTGCGTGTATAAATGAGGAAGTGGATGCACAGCATCTTTGCTTTTCGCTTCGGAGCCGAATGGTTGTACTGTTCCTGCTCTGCAATAGAAACAAGTCTGAGCGTGTGCAAGACGAGTCGTTCTTCAGGAGGAAGCCTCTGCAAAGTTTTCTGAAAGAGCTTTACAAGGTGTCATTCAAACCGCGTGGCTGCGGATGACGGTCATGATCACGGCCTCTCGTGCTTGGGCCTTAGGCACACTGAGGTGGCGTTCATGGATGGTTCATGTTCCCACTGCGGGAACATGACCATCACGGTGTTGCGGTCCAGACTCAAGTACCTCAAATGAGGTAGAGTCCCTTTGCCTATTCCCCGATCTAGTTCTTCTTCTGGGGCACCCCAGAAGAAGTCTACTTTGGTTAATAGCTTTGGTGGTGACCTGAGGATCACAGTGAGGGCTTCCTCCTCAGGCCCCTCACTCCTCTTCAACACCGCA
Organism: Coreius guichenoti; assembly: GCA_039654105.1. Taxonomy (NCBI): domain Eukaryota; kingdom Metazoa; phylum Chordata; class Actinopteri; order Cypriniformes; family Gobionidae; genus Coreius; species Coreius guichenoti. Next base: position 3,827,183 of record CM077192.1, on the reverse strand, counting down.
AGCCGTGGAGCTTCCGAGAGAGCACACTGGCCCTTCCGAGGGGGTGCCAGCAGTTTATTTTTGGGGATGACCGGATGTCGATCGCTGCATCGGAGGAACCCACCACTGTGTCCCGAACCTTCATGGCTGGATGATTGGTATCTTGGAGCGGCCTGTGCCAAATCATGGATGGCACCTTTTTCTGCCCGAAACAAGTCTGGTGCCTTTTCCTCCCTCACTACCCTCGATGGCGGAGCAGCTAAGGGGTATGTGGCACCCTCCCAGTGGAGCGGTCTGTGGCGATGCAACTGTGTCCCAAGACTGCTACCTCCTGGCGGGGTAATCTACGTCTCCCCTCCCGAGAGGGAAAGTTCTCGTCCTCTCTGGCAGGCAAGGCTTACACAGCTTGCGGAGAAGCTGCTTCCTGCATGCCATGGTACCAGGCCAAAGCACACAAGGAATTGCACAAGGGTAGTTCCGACCCAGGGGTTATGCAGTCACCGCACGCTCCCTGAGTCGGGTGATGTCCACGTTAGTGGTCCAGGAGCACCATCTTTGGCCCCCTATCTGTCAGGCCGGCCTCTTCGGCGATGCTGTTGAAAACTTTGCCCAGCAGTTTTCAGCAGCACAGAAGCAGACAAAGGTGATCAAAGGAATCAGTGGCTCAGCGGAGAGATAACAGAACGCTTTAATGGGAATCCTCTGGGGGGTGAGGAAGTGGAGGGAGCCGAGAGGAGGGCAGAGAGGCAGTGGCTCTAGCCACCGGTCTACCCCCCTGTGCACGGCCCTGCTTTTGATATCATCCTGAGTGCTCATTGTCGCTGTTATCAGTGACGGCGGCTCGTGCACAGATGCACTTCAGTCCCATTGTGGAGACTCTCTATTCGATCCAGTGAAATCGCAAAATATAATGCACACTGAAGGGTGTGGATTCTGGAATCCACTGCAGCGTCAATATCCTAATGAGTGATTTATAATCAAGTTATTAAATCAATATTTATCCTTCTAAAATATTAAATGATTTGAATGACTTCTTCAAGCTTATGAGATGTACTAGTTATAGAATTATACACCGATCAGGCATAACATTATGGTGAAGTGAATAACACTGATTATCTCTTCATCACGGCACCTGTTAGTGGGTGGGATATATTAGGCAGCAAGTGGACATTTTGTCCTCAAAGTTGATGTGGTAGAAGCAGGAAAAATGGCCAAGCGTAAGGATTTGAGCGAGTTTGACAAGGGCCAAATTGTGATGACTAGACGACTGGGTCAGAGCATCTCCAAAACTGCAGCTCTTGTGGGGTGTTCCTGGTCTGCAGTGGTCAGTATCTAACAAAAGTGGTCCAAGGAAGAAACAGTGGTGAACCAGTGACAGGGTCATGGGCGGCCAAGGCTCATTGATGCCCACGGGGAGCGAAGGCTGGCTTGTGTGGTCCGATCAAACAGACGAGCTACTGTAGCTCAGATTGCTCAAGAAGTTAATGCTGGTTCTGATAGAAAGGTGTCAGAATAAACAGTGCATCGCAGTTTGTTGCGTATGGGGCTGCATAGCCGCAGACCAGTCAGGGTGCCCATACTGACCCCTGTCCTCCACCGAAAGTGTCAACAGTGGGCACGTGAGCATCAGAACTGGACCACGGAGCAGTGGAAGAAGGTGGCCTGGTCTGATGAATCACGTTTTCTTTTACATCACGTGGATGGCCGGGTGCGTGTGCGTCGCTTACCTGGGGAACACATGGCACCAGGATGCACTATGGGAAGAAGGCAAGCTGGCGGAGGCAGTGTGATGCTTTGGGCGATGTTCTGCTGGGAAACCTTGGGTCCTGCCATCCATGTGGATGTTACTTTGACACGTACCACCTACCTAAGCATTGTTGCAGACCATGTACACCCTTTCATGGAAACGGTATTCCCTGGTGTCTGTGGTCTCTTTCAGCAAGATAATGCACCCATCGCAAGCCTGAATTCCCCAAACTGTTCTCTGGACCTGAGGGTTTCATGCACCCACAGCTTCTTCCTTGCTGCTCTCTTCTTTCTCCTTCTTACTAGCAGGGCTAGTGCTATCGCTCGCTTCTTAGCATGGGACATTTTGCGGCTGACCGAAAGGTGGAACAACAATCAAATGACTAGACGTATAGAACTCCCGCTAAAAGTTTTTGAAAACTCTGTCTATGGGCCTTTCAGACAGGAACGCTGCAGGTGAAAATCTAACCGGAACTGGCCCGAGTGTATTTTGCTATCTGGGTTCATACCTTCTAATGTTCATTCGTGTTTATTTACCATTAACTAGTATTCTAGTAAAGAGGAAGAGATTATCAGTTCACGTGTTGCTGAAACTGAGGCCCTACAGCGATCAGTCTCGTCACATTTAAAAGCGCCAGAACGGTATATATTGTTTGAATTTCTTAATAAAATTGACATAATTTAAAGATATGGTACTTACTCCTAGATACAGCAAATGTATCATGGAAAATATGTTGCAATGTAACATATTTTTGCGCTGTCACACTCCTGACAATTTATTTCCTGCACCATATTTCCATTGACCAGCAGGTGTACCTCCGTGCATTCGAAGCCTCGAGAAATGAACCACTTTTCAACACATCTGGCTTCAAAGCTTCATCTCACCATCACTACTTCTGTTACCCTACATTTCATCAGGAATAAGTGCTCAAGTGAAGTCACAGCCACAGAGGCCTTTCACATCTAAACCATCATCCATATTCCATTAGCTCCCTCTAGTGATCAATGCTGATCACTGACCAACCAGAACAGAGAGCAACGTTGTATAATCCAGTGGTTCCCAAACTGCAGTCACACCTTTTCCATTAAGTAATGATAGATAGACAGACAGACAGATAGATAGATAGACAATAGTTAGATACACAATATCCATACACGAAAATAGAACAAACAAAATGCACAAATCTTGTTTGTTTTGGTATCTTACTAAAAAAGGCTAGTCCAGTGGTGTACTATCTTTAATAACATGATCACGTCTAAACGTGTAGGCCTAAACCACAGCAATTGCCTAATATAAGTAGAAAGTTCTCAAGTAATTAAGTAATCAATAGCCTAAACAGTCAGTAATAAAATAAGAACTATAATAAACAAATGACAGTAGGACAAATAAATACAACATACAGATACAAACAGTGCTTTAAAGGTTCAGTGTGTAGTATTTATGAGGATCTATTGACAGAAATGCAATATAATATACATAACTATATTTTCAGTGGTGTATAAAGACCTTACATGATGAACCGTTATGTTTTTATTACCTTAGAATGAGCCGTTTCTATCTCCATACACCGCGGGTCTCCTTACAGTGAAGTCGCCATTTTGCGCCGTCATTTTTCTACAGTAGCCCTAAACGGACAAACTTCTCTACAGAGCGCTAGTCAGTCTCTGCTCTCTCCGATGATGACATTTTTGTCCTGTGTCGGCCCCCGTAGCTTCTCTATGTGCTCCGAAAAGGAGGGGGGGATGCAATTCACAACCTCACCGCTAGATGCCGCTAAAATCACACACCGCGCCTTTAAGTTTAAGTACTGTTTATTCACGTTGTTGTTGTTTGATTAATATTAAGACACAGGCAGGAGCCGGTATATATTAGGTTGCTTTGACTTTAAGACCTACAGTAATGCACGGATCCAATACTGACACAGGTCCCAAACTTGTTCACTCAAGACATAACCGCCAATATATAATGATAACATTTTTATGACATTTAGGCATAATTATTATGTGTGTATTTGATTGTTCAAGGGCAATAAGCCTAGAAATAGAACACATTTCTCACTAAAGGGCAGTTTCTTCAGAAGTCACAAGTTTGCAAAACTAAACATTTCCTGTCAACACTTACATGCTGACAGGCCACAGAAACAGGTCTGATACCTACACCAGACCACAAAAACAGAAGAAAATTATTGTTTGATAAGCATAGCGTAGATGAAAGAAAAGATTATTTTGTGGCATAAACGGATGTTACGTAAAAATCACACAAGACAAGGCTGCATGCTATGTTGTTTTAGAGGGCATTTATAGAGTATTAAAAACTTTTTTTTCAACATTTTTCTAAAATGAACACAAACATTTTGTATTTCACTCCAGTTTTGTAAAAGTTCTTCGGAAAAAAATGTTTTATTCTTGATATTCTTTTATTCTTGTTATAGTAGGCTAAATCAGTTTGATATTGATGTCTGAGCTCTGAGCTCTTCTTTTCTTTTCTTTTCAGACTTTCTAGATGTGATGTCATAAACCAGAACAACAACAGTAGCCACGCCCACCAGAGCAGAGAGGACCAATTGGATCACAGCTTCAGTGGAACCACAACAGCAGACACATTCTGAAGGGAAAAAGAACAGAAAATATCAGTATATAAAATGATTGATATGCTTCTGATGTGCTGTTGAACTGATGGTTTGATGCTACCTGAACATGGCCGACAGAGTTGAGTGATGTCCAGATGTTGAGTCTGGTTGCTGATGGGATTGTTCAGCACACAGCTGTAGGTGTTTTTATCCTGATATTCCACCTCCAGAGGTAGAGAGAGACTGATGCTGAGATCAGACACACTGATGCTGGACAATAAAATGTTTCCTTTGTACCAGGAGAGAGTCACATGACTCACATTCACCACTGAACACAGCAGCACACATTTGGAAACTGATGATCCTGATGATGATGAAGGATTTTGAGGACAGTAACTAGTGATGGCAGGAATGGGAAGATGAGCTGGAAAACATGAGAGAAATATGAATAAAGAGTTTGTGATGTCAATTTCATTTTTAGAGAGCCTCTACCTATATCAGTACTCACCAATGACAGTAATATCGAAGGTTTTCTTCGAAACTTTATGTCCAATCATCTGTGCTTTATAAAGCCCAGAGTCTGTGGTTCTGATGTTTGTGATAGTCAGAGATCCAGTCTGATGATCCAGCTTCAGTCTGTCTCTGAATCTGTCGTTATTTTCAGAGATGATTTGGGAGGATATGTTGAGCTTAGCGATACTATAGTCTCCGCACATCCACATTATCAGATCGTCCTCTTGTATTTTATTCACACCAGTCTGTAGGGTGAGAGATTCGCCCTCCATCACTGACACCAACTCGATTTCATCTGCCTCAACACCAGACACACCTGAAACATATAGGGGCACTTTCTCAATCACAGACTAAAGTACTGAAGTAACTTTCTGTTGGATCATAGTTTCAGTTAAAATAGTTTTATATCTCATAATTCTGACTTCTCAAAACTGAAAGTTCATATCTTGCAATTTTGACTTTATTTCTTGCAATTCCAAGTTTATATCTCGCAATTCTAACTTTATTTTTTTCGCAATTCCAAGTTTATATTCCAAAATTCTGACTGAAGCTGGTGAAAACTAGGAAAACGAGGAAGAGTAGGATCCAAATGCAGTTTTATTTAAGCAAACAACAATCCAAGCACAAAAGGCAGAAACCAGGAATCACAGGAGTAGAACTGAGAAAACCACAACACATCCAACAACAGGCAAGATCTGACCAAGAACACAGGAAACACTGGGGTTTATTTACACAAGGGGTAATAGGCAAACAAGACACACTTGGGAACAATCAGGGAACTAATAAACAAGAAAACTACAAAATGGCATTAGAAACAAAACAGGAAAAGAACAGGGCAGAATACAACCTACACGTCCAAATAACAGAAACACAAGGTACACAAAACATGTAACAGAGACCCCTTTTAAGGAGCAGATTCCAGATGCTTCATGACCAAACACAAAAACACAAGAGTCCAGGAGGTTCTTGGAATGGAGGCCGACCAGGGGGAGGGATGGCAAGCCAGGCCCATGTGGTGGAAATGGGCATGGAGACTGAAGCAGCGCTAGCAAAGTGGAGAGCCAGAGTGGAGCCTGCAGAGCAGGGAGCTAGGGCGGAGTGGGGAACCAAGGTAGAGCAGGCAGTTCACAGAGCCTGGATGGAGCAGGTGACCAGGGTGGAATCGGCGAAGCTGAAGGTCACAGCGGAGCTGAAGCCACAGCAGAGCTGAAGACCATGGTGGAGCCGATGGAACAGACAGGGAGAGCCCAGAGAGTTCAGGGATGCTTTAGTGGCCATGACAGGGGGCACAGAGAGTTCAATTATGGCCTCCCTGGCTATGACAGGGCAGGCGGAAGGCTTAGAGAAGGCCTCTTTGGCTGTGACAGAGCAGGTAGGGAGTTCAGGGACGGTCTCCTTGGCCATGACAGGAGGAGCCGCAGTAGATGCAGCCACTGAGGAGTGTGTGCAGCCCACACATACAAGATGGTGGGACCAGCAAACTTGGAAGCGCTGAGACCACCCGGACTAGGGACCACTGGACTTTGAAGCTCTTAGACCACCGGACTTGGGACCACCTGATTTGGAAGTGCTGAGACCACTACACTTGGGACCACCGGACTTGAAAGCACTGAGACCACAGGACCTGGGACCACTGGACTTGGAAGCACTGAGACCACCAGACTCAGGACCACCTGACTTGGAAGTGCGGAGACTTGAGACCACCGGACTTAAAAGAACTGAGACTATCGGACCTGGGACCACTGGACTTGGAAGTGCTGAGACCTCCGAACTTGAAAGCACTGAGACGACTGGACCTGGGACCACTGGACTTGGAAGCGCTGAGACCACCAGACTTGGGACCACCAGACTTGAGACCACCAGACTCAGGACCACCTGACTTCGAAGCGCTAAGACCACCCGAATTGGGACCACTGGACTTGGAAGTGCTGAGACCACCTGACTTGGGACCACCTGACTTCGAAGCGCTAAGACCACCCGACTTGGGACCACTGGACTTGGAAGTGCTGAGACCACCTGACTTGGAAGCGCTAAGACCACCCGACTTGGGACCACTGGACTTGGAAGTGCTGAGACCACCTGACTTGGGACCACTGGACTTGAGACCACCAGACTCAGGAACACCTGACTTGGAAGTGCTGAGACCACCAGACTCAGGACCATCTGACTTGAGACCACCAGACTTAGGACCACCTGACTTGGAAGCGCTGAGACCCATGGACTAGGGACCGCTGGACTTTGAAGTGCTGAGACTACCGGACTTGGGACCACCTGACTTGAGACCACTGGACTTTGGACCACCTGTATTGGAAGCACTGAGACCACCGGACTTGGAAGAGTTTAGACCGCTGGACTTGGGACCATGGGCCTTGGAATAGCTGAGACCCTTGGACTCGGGACACTGGCATAGGAGAGCGGAGGTCACCAGGCTTGGGAGTGGGCTTGTGAATTTGTAGCTTCCTCCTGGAAGAGTTCAATTTAGGGGCTCATTTAACCAAAAATTTTAAAAAAATGTCTTGAAAGCGGCCTCCTCTTAGTTCAGACAGTTAGCCAGTGCACAAAACTGAACTGTATATTCCTCTATATAGAGTCTATTTAAACAAACAACAATCCAAGCACAAGGAGCAGAAACCAGGAATCATAGGAGCAGAATTGAGGACACCAACGACACATCCAACAACAGACAAGATCCGACCAAGAACACAGGAAACACTGGGGTTTATATACACAAGGGGTAATAGGCAAACAAGACACACTTGGGAACAATCATGGAACTAATAACTCGCAATTCTGACTTTTTTCCTCACAATTCCGAGTTTAGATATAATTCTGTGGCAGAAACAAGCTGCCATAAATTTAGCACTATAATTTAAAAGTTAAATTATTTTCAAGTCATTGGGATCTTACGGAAAGAGAAGTCAAAAGAATAAATACAAAGCAGCATTGACACAAAGGAAGTAAAAATGGAACTGATGCTTTAAAGTGTGTAGTTATGGAAGATGTTGTAAATGGAAAGTTGAATAAAAATGAGTTTATTTTCCTAAATGTCAGGAGGCATGAAAAAAAGTGCCGGTATTCTCACTTTGACACTGATTGGCAAAGTATCGGTCTGTGACCCACCGTATTATGTGACCCTAGTAGGCACTGTAGTGATAGTAGGGTTAGGATTAGGATTGAGATCAGGAGTAGGTTGGATTAGCTCAATACAGCACTAGAATTCGGCACATCACCAGCAACATGTAAAAAGTGGTGGTACACAAGAGAAAGTGAAGGTTAGGTTAAAGATTAAAAGTGCTGTTATATAGAACTGTGTACCGGCCCACTTCGAGCACTGTCTGGAGGGTTTCTTGAAGAGCATATCAAATCTCAAATGCATATCAAGTCTCAAATGCACACATACTGTAAATCACAGCCCTGTTTTTAAACAGTCACAGTAATACCACAGATTGATAAGATTGTCATTTAGGACAAAGCTAGAACTCAAACTAAAAGCAGGAGCGTCGCTAAAATGAACTAAGATGTACTACATTTCATAAAGGTGTAGTGTAGCTTTTTAAAAGTAGCTTTTCCCCAGCTAACGGAACGTTCTCAGAACTTTAGCTAACGTTCTGGCTTTGAGAAGGTTCTCTCAAAGTTATGAACAAACATTCTTCCAGTAACGTTAATAGAGCATTTTTTTTCCAGTTATTTGGTCTTTAATAATGATCTCAAAACATTAGCACAAAAACATTTGTCTAACATTTTTGTTGCACGTTTAGAGAACATTCAAATGTAACGTTCCCATAATGTTTGCAAAATGATCAAATAGAATGTTCCCTTAACGTTCGCGTAACCAGGAAAAATGGTTTTTAAAATGGACGTTTTCAATGTTCAAAGAATATTCAGAAATTACATTTTCAGGAAATTACATTTTCATAAATGACATTTTCTTAAAGGCACTTTTAGCATAATATTTTTAGAACATGTTTTTTTTTTTAGCTGGGTAGCAGTAAAGCAGTTGAGTAGCTTGCCAGACACTGCAAAAACCATTCAATTAACTGTTGTAAGAAAATATAAAACCGTTTATATTTCAACACCATTATAAAAACTGCATTAAATTGAAATGCTAAAAACACATTTTAACTTACCAACGAGACGCCAGAAGCACAAACAAAAGAAAACAAACCCGTGAAGCATTTTTTTCCGCAGTTGTCTGTACGGTCTGAGAAAACATCACTTGAAATGTGACCAAGTGTGAATCGTCCCCCGACACTTTCCACCACCCTCCCCGTGCTCACGCACTAACTGTGATTGCATTTGTTCTACTTGCATATGTAATTCTAGTCCTTACTTGCCTATGAATTTAACTGGTGGTAGAAAAAATTATTTTTATTAGTTATGACAGGCAACCATGTTACCATGTATTGGCCCTTTCAAAATTGCTGATATTTAAAAAAGTAATCTTACATTACTAGTGTGTAAAGTGCAATTTCTTATAATGGTTACATTTGTTTGTATATTAAATAGTAAATGATCATTGTTAAATGGTGCTGACGCTTAATTTTAAATTATTGTTGATGGATTCACTACTTTGTTTAACAGTTAACCTGAATTGAGTAACAGGAAAACAGTCTGTGATGTTAATGTTATCAGGACAGGAAGAAGCCCTTCAGCCACATAAGACATACAATAGACACATGCACAACTTGTCCACTCAACAAAACAAAACCCACATATCTTTGTAGGTCTTATGAAATCAGACCACTGCAGGTTTCAGTTTGACTCAGAAATTGAGCTGGTGGCAGCAGTGCACTAAAAAGGTCTTCTCTTGATCTGCTGTAATAGAATGTGTTGAAAGTTGAACCCAACTAGAAATACCACATTTGTTGTTTATATAACTATCAACAAACTCCTTTTTTATAAGAATATGTCAGTTTGATTTGGGGTCAATTTTGATATCATGCCAGCCAGCATGGACTGAGAACAAATCATATACTGTACACCATTATGCTCAAGTGGTCATTAGGCTGAACTGCAGCTTAAAACCCACATAGACCACAGGATGAGCGCCCCCTGTTGGCCTCACTAAAGCCGCTTCCGGCAGCAACACTCGGATTTTCCATCCAATGAACCTACTGACTGAGACTGTGGAAAAGCGGCACCTTCCATGAGGACTCACTAATATTCCTGTCTTTTACATGTTGTTATTGACCTTCAATCGCTTCTAACAATTAGTTTACATAAAGGGACCCTGCATTGTGTTGTGTTTATTAGTTTGTACGTTTTACTTTGTAATGTTGAGAGAAACACTTGAAACAGTCTAATTGAAACAGAGTTCACGTGGTATTAACACGGACGAGAGAGAATTCAGTAAAACAGCTAAAGTTCGCTTTTTTGAGTGACAATTAGTGATGTCCGGTTCGTGAACGAATCGTTCTTTTGAACCGGTTCTTTTTAGTGAACCGGTCGAGCCAGTTCACCAAATCGGACTGAATCGTTCTAAACAGTTCGCGTCTCGAGTCAGCGCTGATCCACAAGTTACTAAAGTTACTCACTTTCTGACACGCCTGACAGTCCCTCCGACTAGAAATAAACCAATATCCTTAAGTAGCTATATGTTACTCTAGTAACTCCAAAAGTTCACTGAACTGAGACATGTTGTGCTGAGAGAACTGATGAGAGCACGAGCAGCTGATACTGAGCATGCGCGTGTACTACCGAACCTACAGCGGTTCACGAGTTAACACTTGTCGAATCCGAACTGAGAACTGTTTCTTTCGGACACGTTCGACATACTGAGAACCGATGAGCTGAGCATGCGTGTATTTGTTCAGATGGACGAAATGCATGTTTCAAGTGTATCAAAATAAAATATGTTGGAAACGTGTTCATCGCATAATTGCCGTCGTATCACTGTATTATTTTAAAGTTTGGAAACACGGTCAAACTAAACATTTATTTGTTTTATCAATAATGCACGGTATTTTCAGGAACAGCTTATTTAATTTCTAAATAAGTTGATATAAATCTTAAAATGTATTAATTAAAACAGTAGAATATTGAACATACTGGAAACATGCTTTGACTTTTTAGTTTTGTCGACTATATATTCAGGTTGCAGCAGTTCTCAGCTCAGCACACATACACACACTGCTACAGCGGTTCTCGAGTCAAGAACGGGTTGCAGCGGTTCTCGAACCACCAGCACAGAATCGAGAACTGTTTCTTTCGGACACGTTCGATACTGAGAACCGATGAGCTGAGATACTGAGCATGCGTGATAGCACCGTCTGAACCGAACTATTCCTCTCGGAAAAATGATGCTGTGCTGATAATATGAGCACGGGTGAACCGAGGACTTGTGTAAATTTATGTCAATGCAAGTTTATTTAATCTGTGTAAAACATGCGCGTTTGCACGTCAGTGGGTGCTTTAGCAAAACGTAAATGTAAGAAAACTTATCCAAGATGACGATGATTATTATTATTATTATTATACCAAGTTATGATTACAAATTACTTCATATGAATGTGTTTGAATGTATTTTCATCCGCCGGGATGATAGAATTGACGCCATTACGCGAGGACGTAAAAGAACCGGTTAATTAAAACGAACTGTCCGAAAGAACCGGTTCGCGGAAAAGAACCGGACTTCCCATCACTAGTGACAATCACTGCGTCATATTTTAAAACCTCGCCACAGGTGGTCACGTCAGCCGACACCCTTCATTCCTATCTGAGGAACTTCCTGACATTTACGAATCCCAACTTTTCCTCGCAATTACGCAGATTCACTACCAGCAGTGATTAAGAATATAATTCACCAATGAAGTCTCTGTTGTTGTTAAATATAGGCTAATTCGATTGAACAAGTATGTTAATCGTCGCTGTCAAAAAACGGAGCGCTACCTGAACGCTAAACCGAGAACGCAACGGAACCGATGAGCCACTGCATATACACCTTTACCACATTTCACTCTGATCTACATCAGTATGATGATCTGTGTTTTACTTATCTGCCTTTTACACTTGAAAGGTAAGTACAGAATTTAAAACCCCCATTTACTTTCGCTTTCATTTAAAGCTAAGTATCGTATTTTGCTTGGGTTCAAGTGTTTACATTTGCAGTTAAACGAAATATTTTTAATTATTGAGATATATATATATATATATATATATATATATATATATATATATATATATATATATATATATATATATATATATATATATACTTCATTTAACTACCGTAATTAAGGCAACAAGTCTTTTTAAAATGCTGATGTTGGCATAAACACTATTATTGTTTATTTAAACCTCATTTTTTTGTGAATAAACCTTTATTTTTTTGTTAGTAGCTGAAACAGCATGATTAGAGAAATAAAACTTAAAAGAGTAGTTAAAAAAATGATTTACTCACCCTAATGACCTTCGAAACCCATATGACCATATGGTATTTTATGTGGAACACAAAAGATGTTATCAGAACATTCATGTTATTATTTTTCATACAATAAGAGCAAATGGGGATAGCTCCAGAAAATTACCCAAATGATGACAAACTTCTAACTAAAACTGTATTAAATTGGGTGTTAGTTCACCCAAAAATGAAAATTATCCCATAATTTACTCACCCTCGCCTCAAGCCATCCTAGGTGTATATGACTTTCCAAACACAATCTGATTTATATTAAAAATATCCTGGCTCTTCCCAGCTTTATAGTGGGAGTGAATGGTACCTGAGATTTTGAAGGCTAAAAAAGCGCATCCATCCATTATAAAAGAAATCCACATGGCTTGGGGAGGTAAATAAAGGCCTTCTGAAGCGAAGCCATGTGTTTTTGTAAGAAAAATATCCATATTTATAACTTTATAAACTATAATCACTGGCTTCCGGTAACGGCTGTACACTAGTCTAGTTCTGGCGGAAGAGTGACCTCTGACCTGACGCATGATGTAGGATGTAGGAGTAGCGTAAGCTCAGGTGAGATTAGACGCGCCTCACAGTTCAACCAACAAACTCAAGCTACTCCCACATTTCTCTTTAAAAATTCTCGTTTTGGACTTCTCATTCATGACTGTTGTTTTGTTTTGCTCTATCCTCTGTGCCAATACGTCATGCGTCGGGTCAGAGGTCACTCTTCCGCCAGAACTAGACTCGCGTACGGCCGTTACCAGAAGCCAGTGATTATAGTTTATAAAGTTATAAATATGTATATTTTTCTTACCAAAAAAAACGCATCACTTCGCTTCAGAAGGCCTTTATTAACCCCTGCAGTCGTATGGATTACCTTTTTTGGGCTTCAAAATCTAGGGTACCATTCACTGCCATTATAAAGCTGGGAAAAGCCAGAATATTTTTTAATATAACTCTGATTGTGTTTGGCTGAAAGAAGAAAGTCATATACACCTAGGATGACTTGAGGGTGAGTAAATCATGGGCTAATTTTCATTTTAAAGTGAACTAATCCTTTAAGTCTCAAGAAGTTGTTTAGACAGAAATGATCTCCATTTGAGAAACTGTTTGTTTGTTCTTCAGGTGTGTTTGGTGCTGAAGATGAAGTGAAGTCAGTGATGGAGGGGGAATCTGTCACTCTACATGCCGAGCTTACTGAAATACAGAGAGTTGAGCTGATACTGTGGACGTTTGGACCTGACAGCACTCGTATAGCTCAGATCAACAAAATGATCCATAAGGTCTCATTATACAATGATGCTCTTGATGGGAGATTCAGAGACAGACTGAAGCTGGATGATCAGACTGGAGATCTCACCATCACAAACACCACAACTGAACAATCTGGACTTTATGAACTACAGATCTTCGGTGGAAAAGAGGTCCCATCCAAAAAATTTATCATTTTGGTTTATTATGGTGAGTAGTTAAAATATAGTTTGCATTCGGTTTGATTTCATTGCATTGCAGTATTGTTCCATACTGGACATAATGTCAGTATGTCAGTCAGCAGCAAAACTGACTAATAGTGAGAAATTTAACCAAGCCCCATCATTCAATCATCCTAAATGCAAGCTGAACCTACAGTATCTGGTTTCTATTGTAAAGGGTAACATGAGTCACAGCCCGGTATAGCCTATATAATTTTAGACAAGCAACCCAAAAAGAGAGATAATAAAATGTTTGGCATTTGCGGAGACTATATTTAGGACTTCTACAAGTGCATTTTTGCCTCTTAATCAATATTCGTAAACGACAATGTGCGTCAGGATACAAGAATTGATCGTTTTATCTAGTAAAGTGTGTCATAGTGGACGACAACCAACTGTGACGCTTCACCATGTGACGACAGAAAGACTAGCATGTTTGATTTTTTTTCTCGGCCTTTCACGGCGGGTTCCGTCGCATCTGTGACATTGACCAATAGGAGTACAGAAGCTCTTCCGTACACCGCTTTCAAACTTGGTAAAACGAAAGAGACGATGGTATTGGTGCTGCTATGTGGAATTCTTTCTTTTTGGGTGCTTTTCTGATGACAAGACAGTAGGACTGGACCAGAATATTCGAATATTCGTTCGATGGGTTGGTATTCGATTTTAAATTTTGGGATTCGAATATTTGTTTTTTTTGTTTTTTTGGCGCACACCTGGCATCCCCTCGAAACGGTTCTCATTCCCGCTTGCATATGTTTACACTATAAAATCTGGCGAAATACAATACTCTATACTATTTTTTTTTTTTTACAATTATCTTATAGCCTAGCCGTTTTTAATAGGATGGACAGTTGAATAGGAACCCAACCTCGTTATACTTAATAAATATATTTGCTATATATTTGGGATTTCTTAGCCTAAGTGTTCCCTGCAACTGGAGTATATTCTCTGTCTAGAGCGCACAACTGCATGAGCTTATATGGAAGAAGCGCATGCCTGAGCTTGCATTTTGGGTTAAGTTGCATTCGTTTGACATTGTGCAAAATAGAATAGAATCAAAATGTATTAGCCTGTTTACCCGTTAGGGATGTGACGGTGAGAACATTTTCCCTCACCGTCACATTACAGTGCTTGTGCACTGTGCGGCCGTGAACGAATGACAGTGCAGCCGTGCGCATTTTACTTTCGGTTTAGAATTAGTGCCAATTCGGGGCCGGGTTGCTTGAATGGTGGGTTCATTAGCCTGTTATTCTTAATGACAAACACAACAACAAAACAGTACAATGACAAACTCCCTTAAATAGGCGCTTTTACATTGTTGAAACCAAATCTTCCGCGATCATCTTGTCAGTCAGCTCCTCACTCTCTGATGAATGAAATCTGAGTCCTGCTGTGTTTGTGCTGCGACTCTCGTTCGGCTCACGCTGCACGTTGAGTTTTTAATTGTAGTTAATCTGTTCTCTAACTGAACTAAAATTTTTACTACTATAAAAATCAAAACGATGGTTGGCGCGGTGCCGCGGTGGGCAAGTGATGTTACCGGTGTTATGCCTGAGCACCGGTAACACCGACTATCGCAGCAAGCCTATTACCCGTTATTATCAATCTAAATGAATCTACTGTGTAATATAGGAGCTTGTTACTGGGATGTAACAGACCTGTGTGTTTTGTATCACTAGTGCAGTGTCCGTTCTCGGAGCATATAAGCCCTGCCCGCGTGAGGCGCGCCGCTTCTCCAGATTCCTGCCTTTATTAGAGAGAAGAATATGTTCATTCCCCTCCCTCCGAAGCTTCGAATATTCTGTGTTGATTACTACCAAAGCTTCGAAGCTCAAAAAATGGTATTCGGACCAGCCCTACAAGACAGCCAGTACAAAACACACCACTTTGGACGCCATTGATTGTTTACACTCTTGTTTCCAGAAGTCAGTCTTCTTCTTTTAATGATGTTTAATGGCGGTTGGCAAACCAACTTCTGGTGCATTACTGCCAACAACTAGACTGGAGTGTGGAGCATTAATGGGGAGATTAAAAAAAACACACGCTAAATTCTCCTGTCTAATCCTATTTCTTTATTGTATGTTATAATAGCATTATATATTTTACATTGTTCTGCATGCTCTTTCAAAAGGCTTTGCATATTAAATGATTCTAAGGCCATGTTTGGCCCTGTTTACACCTGGTATTTAAAAGCGTTTGGTCGATTGGATCACAAGACACATTCCCGTTTACACCTGGTGTTTTAATTTGTCTCTTTTGTCCACTTTCAACCACTTCTGTCCTGATTTCTTCGAGGGGAGGGTTTATGGGCAGATAAATGTATGGGTTTTTTCAGATCTTTCAATCTAATGGAGGAAATAATTTCGCGCAATTTACATATGGACACACCGGAGACAACGGAAGAACACACGGAGAGCAGCAGCTTTCGTTTCTGCTCTGCCAGCCGCAAGACCAGCCGAACGCTGTGAGTGTGTGTTAGAAATCAGGAATGGTGAGAGAACATGGTGCTTGGTACGTTTTTTTATCTTCAAACCAAACTTGGGTCTTCAGCCACAAAGTTTAAATCCCGTCTGGCTAGTGCGCTTCCCATAATGTTTACACGTTAGGTCAGTAGGCGGAGAGTAGACAGTCTTTTAGTGGCTGTTCGAACGCATCCGACCACATGAGCGTTTACACTACAAAAGCAATCCGGTCGAATGCGTTTTCGACTACATCTGGAAGAGTTGCAAAGTGGACAAGCTCAAAACATTTAGACCCCGTTTACACCTGTATTTAGTGTCGTCCACTTGTGATCCGATCGACCAAAACACATCTGAATACCATTTCTGCCACATAAGAAAAAAATATCTTTGGTTTGGGACATTAAAAAGTCATAATTTTGAGGTTAAGTCAAAATTATGAGCCAAAGTTAATACTTCAGGTATTAGGAATCAAATAAGTAAATTTTTTGGGACAGTATACATGGCTTCACTGTCTCTGTCTCACTGTGATAACTCATAATTCAATTGCTACATTATTATTCTTATTGAAAAATGCATCACATGATGGGAGTAAAACGTGTTTGCCAATAATGTAAAATTTCACAGTAGTGCCTCTTCCCCTGATTTCCCCTTCCTGCTGTAGTCTGATTAGTAGAAAGTGTACACATTTCTTCAGTCCATTTTATCAAGGTGCCTCTATTTAGATAAATATTAATATTTATAACGGTTGATTCGCTTGTCTGTTTATTCTCTCATATTTTCCAGCTCATCTGCCTGTTCCTGTCATCAGCAGAGACTGTTCTTCATCGTCATCATCATCAAATTGTTCATTGGTGTGTTCAGCGGTGAATGTGAGTCATGTGACTCTCTCCTGGTACAAAGGAAACAGTTCATTGTCCAGCATCAGTGTGTCTGATCTCAGCATCAGTCTCTCTCTACCTCTGGAGGTGGAATATCAGGATAAAAACACCTACAGCTGTGTGCTGGACAATCCCATCAGCCACCAGACCAGACATCTGGACATCACTCAACCCTGTTGGCCATGTCCTGGTACGTCAGCGCTGAATTATTATTCTCTACATGATTGATACCTCTCAACTTTATTTCCAGTTCTCAGGTTTCCCATAATTACAACGCTGACATTTTTTAAATCTGACCCATTTCAGATCTCAATTTTTACATATACTCACAAGTTTTGCATGTTAACTCGCTCTGATCTATTGTTTTACAGTGGACGAGTTGTTGATCAAAACAGAAAGAGGTTTATCGTCCAGTCATATAGTGCTGATCTGTGTTTTCGTTGGAGTAATTGTCCTAGCCGTGGCTGCTGTTGGGATATTCACCATCCACAGGAAATATAGAAATACAGATCAAGTGGGTAAGTATCACCTACAGTTAGAAAACACAAAATGTGAGATTTATTGTGAAAAAGGAATATCTAGTTCAGTCAAGTGATGGGTGATTTCGAAACACTGATTCATGATGCTTTGAAACCTTTACGAATCGTTCTTCTTTTTGCGTATAAAACTGCAAAAGTCACATGATTTCAGTAAACAAGGCGTCGTTACGTTTCAAAATTTCAGTGAACAAGTGTATATGTTTTTTTTCCGGATCTCTATACATTTGTAGACATTTTAATGAGACATTAGTATAATTAAAAGGAATAGTAGTAGTTAATAGTCTCTTATTGGCCTGAGCCATTCATAGAACAATCACAAGCCCTGAAAATGGATAAAAGAACATATATTAAACAGACACTTAATATTTAATGGTATTAGATGATTAGTTAATTGCATTTGATAGATTAACAGTGAAACAGTGAATCATTTTGTGAAGCAATTGGTTAAATTGATTTGAAGCTTTTTCTCCCATCACTAGTTCAGTCATGAAACTCTAGAGGGCGCAGTCTGATTGGCTGTTTACATTCAATCTGCAAGCAGTCACATCATTACCACATGGCACAAGCTGATTGGCCCTTGTGCTGAACCTGCAGCCAATGAGATAGTCTAGTTCACTGTTTGCTGTAGGGTAGTCCTGCAGTGCGCTATTAGGGTTCCACCTGCCTAGATCTGCTGTCTATTTCTATCTGCTGTCTATTTATTAGGGGTGTAATGGTTCATATTACTCACGGTTCGGTTTAATCATGGTTTTAAGCAGGGTGTGAAATACGGGGGTGTTCGACCTCTCCTTGTTATAAAACAACGTGCATCCAAACAACTTTAGCCAATGCAACCTCCTATGTCAGTGTTGCTTTACGAATACTATAGCATATCGTATTCTCAAAAATTATGTGTGTGCGTGTGTGTTGTCATATATGCGATAGACTTATTGTCTTGGCTTGCATCCGTGAAATATTGTAATGTTATAGGCCTGTATATTGAGAAAATATTAGGAACAATCGGGAGATGGGGACCCCCGAATATTGACGGGTATTTCACACACTGGTTTTAAGGGTCACGGTTTTGGTACGGTTCGGTATGTGCTATGTTCAGGGAAAAAAGGACTACTGTCAAATAAAAATGAAGAAAATAAGAACAAATAATCAAGCTACAAGCAACAGCACAAATAAATACAATAGAGCAATCATACAAATAAAATAAACAGTGCTTTTCAGGTCTAAAGGTGATGATACACAGGGCAACGATGTTGCTTGGGCATTTTCACATTGAGAATGGGCATATCTGGATACATTGGTATCATTTGGTATCATTGCTCAAAAACGTAACATTGCTCAAAAAGTTGCCCTGTGTATCATCACCTTAAAAGTAGTTTTCAGGTACAGAAACTGAATAAAGTAATCAACAACATTGAATATAATCATTATTAAAGTTACAAAAGCTATTCAATCAAGAGCAGTGAGTGATTTCCTTGTCTTTTGTTGTTTGATTAACATTAAAAACAGAGCAGGAATATTAGGCTGCTGTCACTTTAAGACATAATGTACGGATCCAGTACACTGATACTGTTACACATGCCTCGACTGTTTCATTCACTTAAGACATAACCTACTATGCTTGCTAGGATACTCACCAACATGGGCATGTGTGCATATATGTGTATTTTATATTTTTATATATATATATATATATATATATATATATATATATATATATATATATATATATATATATATATATAACTATTTTTTCTTACCTTTTGTTTAAACAGGCCGAACTCCTGGGCAAGACATTCTGTCTTTAAACACCATTACAATGTTTAATCTCTATCTCCATTCCTGTTTGTTCAGCTAAAGGGGACGTTCCTGAGAAAGTTGAACTGAAGATAGTGTCAGTGATTTTGGGAGAGTCCGTCACTCTAAACACTGGCATCACTAAAATACAAAGTTGTGATGTGCTGCAGTGGAGGTTTGGAAAAGCGGACACAGATCGCACAAATCCATTTGATGTCATCGCCAGACTGAATGAACTGAACAATAGCAGTTGTCACCATCATGATGACCGAGTACACCTGAATCGAAAGACTGGATATCTCACAATCAATGACATCAGACCTACAGACTTTGGAGTTTATAAACTGAATATCACCAGGAATGGGAGAAGTACGATCTCCAAGACATTTCTTGTCCAAGGTGAGTAGCTCAATTCTGTCAGTATAATGAAGTTAGAACAAATACATTTTACTGGATTTATTGGCGAACAGTTCCCATGATTTAATCATCTAGTGCAGGAGACGTCAATCCAGTGCAATTTTAAAAGCTTCATTAATCATATCAATATCTAATGGCAGTTGAAAAGGTCATATTACAGAAACAAAAGATTTGCAGAATCAATTGCCAGCATGAGCTAAATAGATGCAGTGATAAATAAAAAAGTTATTTTTGTTCTACTCTATTTTGCAGTACGTTTTTGTTCTGTGTTTCTCCCCTCTAGTATATTTTAGGCATGTTTGAGTAGTTGTAACATCAACACTTTTTGACATTATCTTACAGATTCCTCAGAAAGCAGAGAGGATGCATCCGAGCCAGAGGAGACAAAATCACTGATGAAGAATGGACAGATCTCTGAAAGCTCTCGTCTATAGCGACATTATCCCTGTATGCTTTTACAAGCTTTAACATCTGGAAAATGTGAAAAGTAATGACAAACTGTTTCTTTTAACTTCAGACTAACTTTTTTTTGTTATTTTAAAGTTGATAGGAGTGTTACCATTAACCGTGATCTTGTCTGTTATGCAGATATTCATGGCATGTATATTTCATGTCTGTTACATTTATATAGTGTCCGTTTCACTGATTTGAACAGTGTTAATGAACAGAACAAAGCGGGTGTTTAAATGTTATCTGGACAATCAATATGTTTTATAATGTGAATGAGAGACTGCAGACTAATTTAAGCCTCATTAAAAACAAAACATGGATTTATTTTAGTAACTTTTTAATATTATTAAAAAACATGTCTCAAGTAATGATGTCAACTTCTGTCTCGTTAATTGTCTTGGTAAGTATACTTTTCATACTTAAATAATTTGCAGTAAAATTATTCATATAAATGTTGACTTTCAGTTAACAGGATTTTACTGTATATTTTCCATGAAAATTATTACCCTGCATTTTTGACAGTGTTTAAGTCATTAGAAGAAAAAAAAACAGTAGTTTGCATTTTGCGTTATTATATTTTCTAACCCATTCACTGCGTCAAATGTCAAAACCTTTGAAAGTTGACGTTGTGAGCTACTTCCGGTGTGGGGAATCGAATATGATCCATTTACAAATCCTAATGGACTTGCGTCCTCATTTTTAAGAAACGCGGATTTATGATGTTTTCCCAGCAGTGAAATTATCAGGAACAGTCGCAAATTACTTTTTTCATTCGTGTAAACTCGTATAACGTTAAATCTATCGATCTGAAGCCGGTTAAAGGGATAGTTCACCCAAAAATTCTGTCATCATTTACTCACCCTCAAGTTGTTCCAAACCTGTATGAATTTCTTTCTTCATGATGAACACAAAGGAAGATATTTGGAAGAATGTTTGTAACCAAGCAGATCTCGCCCCCCGATGATTACCATAGTGGGGGGAAAAAACTACTATGGTAGTCAATGGCTGCCGAGATTCTTCCAAATATCTTCCTTGAATATATTTCAAATATCTTCCGTTGCCAGGTACTTGCCTGACTGCATTGTGCCAAGTGTAAAGTTTGGTGGAGGGGGATTATGGTGTGGGGCTGTTTTTCAGGGGTTGGGCTTGGCCCCTTAGTTCCAGTGAAAGGAACTCTTAATGCTTTAGCATACCAAGACATTTTGGAAAATTTCATGCTCCCAACTTTGTGGGAACAGTTTGGGGATGTCCAACATGACTGCGCACCAATGCACAAAGCAAGGTCCATAAAGACATGGATGAGCGAGTCTGGTGTGGAGGAACTTGACTGGCCTGCACAGAGTCCTGACCTCAACCCGATAGAACACCTTTGGGATGAATTAGAGCGGAGACTGCGAGCCAGGCCTTCTCATCCAACATCATTGCCTGACCTTGTAAATGTGCCTCTAGAAGAATGGTCAAAAATTCCCATAACGTATGACAGTATTTATTGTATTTATTATAAAACTGAGTGTATAATTACAGTTATATTGGTATTCGGATGCAGGACTACAGCATCCCACTATCATAAGTGCACACATGACTACCGCACCTTATTTCTGACGCGTTTAACTGTAAGGAAGTTTGACAGACTAGCGCTTTATAAGCGCGTTCACGAGCAGAACATCTTCTGTCAAACTCGCATGTTAAGATGGGCTGGATGTGTGTGTGTGCTGTTGATATGGATTTCATGTGTTTGTTCAACAAACGTGCGTTATGATCCTCGAGAGACGGTGAAAAATGAAGGTAAGCGAACATTTACTTGTTATATTCTTAAAATCATCGATCTGTGAAGAAAAGACTAACCCCTGTCAGCTGGTTCGTTACTATAAATATTACTATAATGTTCATTAATTTTAAACAATATTAATGTTATAATATTAATACTTAAGGACCGTCAGTGAGCGACATTCATTCATTCATCCATATATAAAAGACTTCATTTTGTAGTAGGCCTAGCTAGTAAACCAGCAGTTTTTGTTTATTTGTATTTTTGGCTTATAATTTTGAGTGACAGATGTCGTTTGATTTAGCCTATATTTCATTGAGCTATTTCTTTTTACGGTGTCGACCGTATGATAAGACAAAATAAATAAAATTATAGCCATTTTATATTTGTTATCCCCAGTCTCTCTCTTTCTGAAAGGGGAAATTTAAATGTGAGGGTGCGGAATAGAACCTATCGAAAAAAAAAAACAAGTCTTCGACCCAAAAAGACAAAAACAAAAAACAAGCGTTTAAGGACACAAAAGTGGATACAGGCGCATTGGGTCATATTACTCTGAGAACTACGCCCACTGGAGGGGAACGTAATCGGCGACAGGATATGATAAAATATAATATATAAAACTGACATTTGGATTTTTGACTTACCAGTGACAAAATGTTTACTGCACATGTAGGCACACTCTAAAAAATGCTGGGTTAAAAACAACCCAAGTTGGGTTGAAAATTGACAAACCCAGCGATTGGGTTGTTTTATCCCAGCGGTTGGGTTAAATGTTTGCCAACATGCTAGGCAGTTTTATTTAATCCAACTACTGTTTAAAAATTACTATATGACTGGCTTAAAATTAACCCAAAATAGGTTGGAAATCAGACTCATAATTACTAGAGGCAACAATAATAATCAGAAGGTGAACATTTTTTTTAAATTAGCAATTTAATAAATGTTTGTTTAATTCATTAAACTTATTAATACTGTTCAGTTATTAAACATATTAATAAATGTTTATTTACAACATACTTTGGGTTCATTTTAAGCAAGCAATACAGTAATTTTTAAACAATAGTTGAGTTAAATAAAACTACCCAGCAGGTTGGGCAAATATTTAACCCAACCACTGGGTTAAAACAACGCAATTGCTGGGTTTGTCCATTTTCAACCCAACTTGGGTTGTTTTTAACCCAGCATTTTTTAGAGTGCATACTGAGTGTCAGGATCCCACAATTTACCCATTCTTCCTGCTGATGCTTCATGTCTTAGGCTATTGCCTGTATCCACTTTTGTGTCCTTAAACGCTAGTTTTTTTTTTTTTTTTTTTGGGCCGACAGCTTATAAAAACCTAGTTCTAGTTTGTTTTTTAGCTTGTCTGCTGTACACCCTGTCACATAGCAGCTTAGTTCTTCTGTTTTTTTTTTGGTCAGAAATCAGAAATGACAAGGAGGCAGCTTCACGCAATAAGCCAATGGAGAGGGTTGGATTGTTTCCCTCCCGGTGTGGGTGTGGCCTAAATGCGCTCTGTCTCTATTGGAACTCACAACAGCTTTTTTTTTTCTTCTTTTTTTCAAGAAATAACAAAGCAATGCAATGTTTCAAATGCTAGGGGGAGGTATAAACCATATTATAAGAATACTTTAAAGTGTACATGGTTGTAAAATTCGAATAGCTTTTTGTTTCTTTGAGGGTAATATTGACTCAATATAATTCTTCACTTCATTTTTAAATGCTTTAAAATGTTTTTTATACATCTATAAATGTTTTCTTTTCCCCTGAAAATTTACATTTATGAATGTGAGATTTAGCCATAAAAATAATAAAATTAATAAAATAAGTGCAGGGTTGTTTATCTTTGGAGTTTACAACAATACCTAGAAGAACATTTTTCCACTGTAATGTAAAATTCTCGTCAACATTTCTAACAATAAAATAAAGTACATTTAGCGGGAAAAAAAAAAGACATGAGGGCAATGCCAAAATAAATGAACAGCTGTCTCTGGCTTCTGCTTGCAAAAGCGACAACTTCATCAATATCTTTTTTTTAAACTTAATAATTGTCACAAACGCCGGTGAAGATTCCACCGTCGGCCACCAGAGTACTAACCTCCATTTTGGACTTCATTTCCCATACACCCTCACTCCTGGACTGATTACTGCACACCTGTTCCTCATCACCTTGCCTATATAAACTCTGCTCTCACACTTATTCAGTGTGAAGTCTTGTTTGCCCGGCTGTATTTCTGAGCGTTATTCCCTGTGATTATCCTGCCTGTGTTTGACTCTGCCTTGGACTACCGTTTACGACCCTGTTCTGCCTGCCCTTGATCTTTGTGTGCCTGGACTTTGATTCTCGTTTGTTTGCTGCCTGCCCTGACCTATTGCCTGTTATGACCACGATTGATGCACTGCCTCTGATATTGCTGTTCACCCTGGTTTACCGACCCACGCCTGCTTGTACTGTGAATTTGTGTTATTTTAATAAACTTCACATGGACCCCAATCTGCCTGAGTCCTCGTTACAATAATGTTTAGCAGGGTATATTCTGTGAAGGAGTTTAAAAGATACTTCTTTAACCTCGTTTAAGAGATAGCGATTGGGCAGAAGCCAGACTTTTTTCCAGTCAACATCAATCACAAACTGACTCCAATATGCAATAACATTTGGTCTCGAAACAATATCCTTCTCTTATAGATCTATTATACTTATTACAATTATAAGAGAAACATATTACCTATATGTGAGTGGGAATTTCTGGGGATCTAATCTTTTTTGCTGTTTAAACAACATACACATTTTAGAAGAAATTGCTCCAAAGACAATTGCAAATTCCTTTGGTGGTATGGGAATATTATATTTTTCCATTAATTCCTTATAAGTAAAAAGAAGGCCATCTGAGTTAAATAACTGGTCCACCAAAACAATATTATTTCGAAACCAATTTTAGAAAAATAAAATATTTTTTTGTTTAAATACAATGATAAAGTATTGGTGAGGTGAAAAATTGTGTTTGTAAATTAAACTTGACGATGAAATGCAGAAAGTTTCACAGGTATTTTGTTGATATCAAATTAAACCAGGAAGAAATTTATGCCACCCAAACTAGATAAAATACATACTGGATACTTAATAAGCTGTCTAATCCACTTGCTTTTAAATGTATTGTTTAATGTAGTGAAGTTCAGCAAATTAAGACCACCATTTTCATGAGTTCATTAAGATTTTTTTCCCCCCATTTTTCCAAACAAAGTCAAAGAGCATTTTATCAATCTCCTTCACTATTTTATCATCAACCTGAAGTGCCATAGCGGTATAAGTTAACTGGGATATACTTTCTGGTTTGGAAATCAGAACTCTTCCTCTTAATGACAAGTCTCTTAAAAGCCATTGGTTAAACTTCCTCTGAGTTATTTGGATAATAGGATTGAAGTTTAATGAGAAGAAATGTGGTTTCTGTTTGATGTTGATTCTTATTTATTGTAATTCCTAGATATTTGACTTCTGTTTTGACTGGAATGTTACAATAAGATGCCACTGTGCATTGTTTGACCGCCATAAGGAACTCAAAACAGTTCAAGTTTTCAATGGGGAGATTGACGTAAATCGCGTCATATTTACAAGCCTGGCCACTGGTCATGTGAGGAACATCCTAACATTTAGTACTCCATCCTTCGAACTGGAATAACCAGGAATATGACTCCGAAGACAAATATAATTCACCAATGAATATCATTGAGTATAAAGTCTCTCTATTGTTGTCAAGTCAGTTAAATATACAATAATAATCTAGTTAGAAAAGCGTGTTAATCGCGGTCAGCGCGGATATGTATTTAAAGCGAAATCGAGAGCTAAATGAAAGCTACTCGAAAACGCAACGTAAAATCCCATTTTTACTCACATCTACACCAAAGATGAAGACACCTGTTCATATTTTATGTTTTTTGCTCGTGAAAGGTGAGTATTTAAAAAGCTTTCGAAAGACTTTCGCTTTTACGTTTTAGCCCTTTAACAATATTCTAAGTGTTCATTTGTAATTGAACGTAATATTTAAATATACTTTATTGTTGCTAATATTTACATAATTTATCTAACATCTGCTATTGGCTCATTCTGTATTAGCGTACTACCATTTCCCCACACAACTAGCCTACTAGCCGTTTGAACTTTATCAAGTCTCATTAACTTAGCGAACTCAAATCAGTCAGTCTGAGAAACAGTTGTTGTTGTTCTCCAGGTGTGTTTGGTGATTATGTGAAGTTAGTGATCGAGGGAGATCCTGTCACGTTACACACTGATCTTACTGAACTGCAGAAATATGAACGCATACTGTGGACATTTGGACCTGACAGCACTCGTATAGCTCAAATAAACACCGTGGTTAATAAGATCTCCTTATATAACGATATTCTTGATGGGAAATTCAGAGACAGACTGAAGCTGGATGATCAAACTGGATCTCTGACCATCACAAACGTCACAACTGAACATGCTGGACTCTATGAACTACAGATCTTTGGCGGAAACGAGGTCCCACCCAAGAAATTCAGTATTATTGTTTATGGTGAGTAGTTCTGTTGTTGAATTCTGATTGAGTTCAGTGCATTGCAGCATTAAACCATATTGAGTATACTGTATACTAGTCACCCAAAGTCAGTCAGCAGTAAAACGTAGATTTAGCCAGGTCACAAGTTGGTAACTTTCCCATGTTTCTATCACCCTATATCCTCTTGGAGACAAAGCCATTAAGCCAAGCTGGATGTACAGTATCTGGTTTCTTTTGTAAAGGGTAAAATGAGATCTGTGTCACAACCTGGTATGTGTAATTTGTAGCCAGCGCGTGAGCCAGAAAGACAACATTAGTGGAAATTTTTCATTTACGTAGGAGAAGTTTAGGACTTTTACAATTAAATTTTATTTCTTTTTTTAATCAATATTACGGTTTCTTTCGTAGTTACTGAGACGATGACATGGATTCTGGTAAATGGATATATGTAGAACTTAAAGACCTGTAGATGGTTATTATCTGTTTATTATTTCATGTTTTCTAGTTCCTCTGCCTGTTCCTGTCATCAGCAGTAACTCTTCACAATGTTCATCATCATCATCATATTGTTCACTGGTGTGTTCAGTGGTGAATGTGGGTCATGTGACTCTCTCCTGG
Organism: Coreius guichenoti; assembly: GCA_039654105.1. Taxonomy (NCBI): domain Eukaryota; kingdom Metazoa; phylum Chordata; class Actinopteri; order Cypriniformes; family Gobionidae; genus Coreius; species Coreius guichenoti. Next base: position 3,800,052 of record CM077192.1, on the reverse strand, counting down.
TACAAAGGAAACAGTTTATTGTCCAGCATCAGTGTGTCTGATCTCAGCATCAGTCTCTCTCTACCTCTGGAGGTGGAATATCAGGATAAAAACACCTACAGCTGTGTGCTGAACAATCCCATCAGCAACCAGACTCAATATCTGGACATCACTCAACACTGTCACACATGTGCAGGTACGGCAGCGCTGATTTTAGCTGATTTGTTCAGTTCTCTACTTGTTCAAAAGTTTTATTTGTTAACTCTCTAATCATAGTCGACGCACCGAGTTTCAATGCAAAAGAGCGCTTACCCTTCAGTCCTGTGGTGCTGATCTGTGGTGGTATTTTAATTACTCTACTAGTCTTGGCTGTAGTTGGGATGTTCGGTATATACTGGAAATATAGAAAAACAAATCAACTGGGTAAGTTTACTCTCAGGTAATGGAGAAAGATGAGCTGTTTTGTGCAAACAAATGTAAAAAATGTAGAAAATATTTTGTTTAAGTCTGTGGTTTGTGTTTAAACAGGTCAGACTCCTAGGCAAGAATACATTGAGATGAGTAATGGTAAGACACTGTATTTTCTACATCCAGTATAGGGGTGGGCGATATGGCAAAAATATCATACCACAATTTTTTAACAGTCTTATCACGATTCTTTTTCATGTTGGTTTTTAAGACTATTTTGCAAGATACTGAGCAGTAAAAACCAGTAGGCCCTACTAGCCTATCTAATATAAGACCTTCTCAAGCTTATTGAAGACAAGTAAACAGTCAGAACAAAGAAACAAATGACAAGCAATAGAACAAATAAATACAAAAACAAAACAAAAATAAATTGTTCAGATAAGTCCATCTAACAGTAGGCCACTCAGGTAATACTAGAAATACTAAAAAAATAATTAAATGTAAAATACAACACTATATGAATGAAATATAAATCGATTTTTATTTAAGCTACCACAATTAAAACCAGTGAGTAATTTGTACTATTTCAAAACCGAAGTGCGTCACGAAGCTCAGTGCAAGTAGTCCATTGAACTTTAACAGTTGATTATGACATTTGATTTCAGACGAATACAATCGGAGTAAAATATCTAGTTTCCGCCAGAGCGCCTTCCGTATTCAACTTACGAAGAAAGTGTAACGCCTCTCGCAGTTCAAAACGCTTACGCTACGTCTGACATCATCGTCACGCCAGTTACGATTTATCCGTAAGTTCAATACGGAAGGCGGTCTGGCAGAAGCTAGATATTTTACTTTATAAAGTTTTAAATATGGATATTTTTCTTACACAAACACATCGATTCGCTTCAGAAGGCCTTTATTAACCCCTGGAGCCGTGTGGAGCACTTTTATAATGGATGGATGCACTTTTGTGGGCTTTAAATTTTGGGCTGCCATTCATTGCCATTATAAAGCTTGGAAGAGCCAGGACATTTTTAATATAACTCCGATTGTATATGTCTGAAAGAAGAATGTCATATACACCTAGGATGACTTGAGGGTGAGTAAATCATAGGGTAATTTTTGGGTGAACTAACCCTTTAAGTACGCATATTGAGAAATGGCCTATGTCATAACCGGATTCGAGCCTTATTACACTTTTAATACCTCCTTTTAATAAGCACTCCCACTCTTTTCTCATCATGTTTCTTTATCGCTTGATCGCTGTTTGTAACTTTATTATCGATCTCTATGATTCATTTGTAAAGTATATTGTGGACATCTTCAAGCAGTGTTGCCAAACTCCACCCTCTGAAAATATCTAGGACCACCCTCAAAAGTCTCCATTTTTCACAAAAAGTCACCAAGTATTAAAAAAAACAAAGCGCATACAGGTCTGCATATGTGTGTATTAAAAAAAAAATATAACTCATATAACAGTGGGTGTCCACCTTCAGTGAGGCACTAAAAATTAGGCCCGTTCACACCAAGAATGATGAAGATCTAGTTCTAAAAATCGTTCTAAATATCACACCACAACTATAACGATAACAGCACAGAGAAACAATATCGTTGGAATCACTTTCAGAAAAAAAAAATTTCAGCTGATGAACGATAAAAACATTGACAGCCAATCAGAATCCATCCTAACATTAAAGAGCGTGAGCGTTTAAAGCAGCTGACGACAAAACTGCATCCTGCACTTAAAATAAACAGAACAATATCGTCTGCTTGTGTGGACGCAAATATAGTTATCAGTTGTTATGAACTGCTTTGAGACTTTGGTTGAAGATCCAAACGCAGCTTTATTGGGACAATCCAAAATCGCAATCTATATAACAGGCAAAAGGTCAAACACACGGGCAAACAATCGAAATGAGCAACAGGGCAGAAAACACAGGCAAAAAGCGTAATCCAGAAGACAGAATAACGCTCAGAAATGCAGTGTAACAACATACAAGACTTACAGGGCTTAAATGAGGCCATAATGAGTCCAGGCAATGGGTTATGGGAAGTGTAGTTTATGATGGGAAAGCAAGGGAGTCAAGAGGAGTGCCCTCAGGTGGAGATCATGACCACTCCAGTTGGTGTGTAACATCGGTATAGTTATCTTTATAGTTGGAGAGCCTCTTGCATTTAACTGGCAGACTTAAGCTCAACATGTTTTTAAAAACGTGCATGATCTCACATTCTGAAACAAAGACGCTAAAATGCAACCACACACAAACAAGCTTCTCTACTACTTGTTAAATTGATTTCTTTATAAAGAGCCACAGCCACCAGGGAATACCGTTTCCATGAAAGGGTGTACATGGTCTGCAACAATGCTTAGGTAGGTGGTACGAGTCAAAGTAACATCCACATGGATGGCAGGACCCAAGGTTTCCCAGCAGAACATTGCCCAAAGCATCACACAGCCTCCGCCGGCTTGCCTTCTTCCCATAGTGCATCCTGGTGCCATGTGTTCCCCAGGTAAGCAACGCACACGCACCCGGCCATCCACGTGATGTAAAAGAAAATGCGATTCATCAGACCAGGCCACCTTCTTCCATTGCTCCGTGATCCAGTTCTGATGCTCACGTGCCCACTGTTGGCGGTGGACAGGGGTCAGCATGGGCATCCTGACTGGTGTGCGGCTATGCAGCCCCATACGCAACAAACTGTGATGCACTGTGTATTCGGACACTTTTCTATCAGAACCAGCATTAACTTCTTGAGCAATTTGAGCTACAGTAGCTCGTCTTTTTTGATCGGACCACACGGGCCAGCCTTCGCTCCCCGCGTGCATCAATGAGCCATGGCCGCCCATGACCCTGTCGCCGGTTCACCACTGTTCCTTCCTTGGATCACTTTTGATAGATACTGACCACTGCAGACCGGGAACACCCCACAAGAGCTGCAGTTTTGGAGATGCTCTGACCCAGTCGTCTAGCCATCACAATTTAGCCCTTGTCAAACTCGCTCAAATCCTTACACTTGCCCATTTTTCCTGCTTCTAACACATCAACTTTGAGGACAAAATGTTCACTTGCTGCCTAATATATCCCACCCACTAACAGGTGCTGTGATGAAGAGATAATCAGTGTTATTCACTTCACTTGTTATGCCTGGTCAGTGTATGTAGGCATATGTAATTGCCCCAAATAAAAGATCTCCAAAAATGGCAAAAAAGTTGCAGCAACAATGAGAAAGTCACTAAACTTGGCGACACAATCCCCAAATTGGCAGCACAGTCTTCAAGATCGATCACGATACAAAATCGTCAGATAGCCCACCCCTAATCCAGTCTGTCATCAAATGCCGTTACAAAGAAATGTTGGATCTGCTATTGTTATTAGCATTGTAGTACATATACTGAATGTTTTCTCTCTGTCTGGGTTCTTCAGGTGAAGCTTTGGCTGAGACAAACGTAATGAAGATAGTGTCAGTGACGTGTGGACAGTCCGTCACTCTAAATACTAGTGTCACTGCAATACAAAGTTGTGATGTGCTACAGTGGAGATTTGGAGAATTAAGTACAGATAGCACAAACCCATTTGTTGTCTTTGCCAGACTGAATGAACCAAACAATTTCGATTGTAATGGTCATCATGATGAGACATTCAGGGACAGAGTACAGCTGGATCAAAACACTGGATATCTCACAATCACTGACATCAGACCTACAGACTTTGGCATTTATAAACTAAATATCACCAGAAAGGGGAGAAATATGATCTCAAAGACATTTCTTGTCCAAGGTGAGTAGCTCAATCAACACTGTGAACAAGGTAAATGCTCTGAAACGACCAATAAATACATCTCAACAGATTGAATAGGTGAATTTTCCTATAATGCATTAAAAAAATAATATTATTTAATAATCAAGTGCAGGAGACAGTAATGTAATACAATTTTTGGATTGATGCTTAATCATATCAGTAGGCTATCTAAATAAAAAAAAGTAATATTACTGTACAGAAACAAAAGAATGCAGGATCAACCAAATATGAGCTAAATGTTTCGAACAATAATCTTTCAATATCTTTTTTTACAGATTCCTCAGAAAATGGAAAGAATGTGTCAGAAGAGAAGAAATAATTGATGAACGGAGAGATCTCTCAAAGCACTTGTCTATAGCGTCTATATTATTTTAAAATAAGACATTCCTGCTTTTATGAGCCTTTAAAACTGGGAAATGTGTTTGAAATGGCCGCTGCATGCTGTTAACCTGTGAAAAGTAACATTCTTCAGATTTTACACTAACATTTGTTTTTTTGGTTATTTTACAGTTGATGGAATATGTTCCCACTAACCGTGATCTCGTCTGTTATGCAGATATTGATGTTATGTACATTGCATGTCTGGTTTTTTATAGTATTATTTTTAATTAGTTCAGCGTTAAAGAACAAAACTGTAATGTTTGATCGTTTTCTGTCCTCTAGTGGACAATCTGAATGCTTGCTGTTTCAAACAGTTGTATAATGTGAATGAGACTGCAAGTTTAGTCTCAAAGTTAAGTTTCAGCCTCATTAACAACAAAATACAAACTTTTTTTTGTACTTTATTACTATTTACACTTTTTTTAATCATTAAAAAAAACTTGTCTTATAAAGTTGTGTTGTATCTATGTCAGGTAAACTGCAAAAGAGGACCATGCATAGAAAGCTAAAACTTCTGATGTGCTTTTATCCTGTCACTTCTTAATAATTGTATATACTAATTGGTATTACTTTTTACTCCAAAGAAAAAAAACGGGATTTTTCAGTTTAAGTCTTATAAAAAATTATAAAAATTGCATTAGATTTTACACAAAGTTTGACCTTGAACTTTTGGCGCTTACACACTTTCTAACACACCCATTCACTGTGTCGAATCGCTTAATGGTTATATGTTCGCTGTGGTGTGGGACTCGAGCCGCAGATCTACTAGTATGTTCTCCTTGACAGAGCCCATATTGGGGAGTTCCAGTCAGTGAACTACTTCCTTATTTTTTTTTTTTATCGGATTTGTTGTCTTGTTCGAACTGAAATCAGTAACTTTTAGCGTTTCACTACTATAAACGCTACCTATTGATCTGAAAGCGGTTAATTATGATAAAGTCATCTGTAAAAATGAAATTGTTAATCGTGGCTGTCACCATGCGTTTTAGCTCGTTTAGAAACGACGCTGATTCTGGACGAATGCTTTGAGATTCAGCAGAACAGTTTAACAATTACAAATGGACAACGTTTACTCATCTTTTACCCACGTGTACAGAAATATGGAGATGTTTGTTTTAATTTTCTTTCCGTTATTCGTGGATGGTGAGTAGCTACTTTCACCTTACACTTTTTAGGAAATAATATTATTATATCTAAAATTATGAATGGTCTCTCTCTCTCTCTCTCTCTCTCTCTCTCTCTCTCTCTCTCTCTCTCTCTCTCTCTCTCTCTCTCTCTCTCTCTCTCTCAATGTATGCTATTTTAGTAACATTTTCAATTTCTGAATTATTATTTAGATCTGTTTTGTGGAGCTTAAAGTAAAAATATTCTGTCCAATTACTGCATTAACATTACTCAGTGAAGTTACTCGCTTATTCTCATGTCTTGGGTGTAATATTAAGTAACGCGAGGTAGCCTACGTAATCAATTACTTTTTTCAAGTTGTAGTAAATTAACGCATTAATTTTTAAATTTACAACAAAATTGTTTTAAAAACTTTTTCAAATAAGTAACGCAAGTTACTTTGTTCTTCCATTTATTGACTGACAGCTCTCCTGTCGCCATGTTGAGAGAAATCAGGAGTAAGTGCAGAGGCCTTGTGTGTAAACATGATGTTATTGTAGTTCTAGACTAAATGTGAGCATGAATTTACTCATCTCACTGGCACAAAAGCAGATTCAATATTCCTCAAAAGGAATAAAAACAAGTGAAATGCAAACTCAGAATATTACACAAACCTGCAATAATTAAATATGTTAAATTACACAGATATAGCCTGCTTTATGTATTTAATCTAACTTTATTAAGCAATGTCTTTGCTGCTGACCCTTGATGAAACAAGGTCCATACAAATAGTGTTGTCAAAGTCGGTACTGAAATTTTAAAAAATGTGACGATAGCAGCATTCCCCCTGCATTTTGAATGTTGTTGAATGGATTCTTAAATACCTCTGATTGGCCATTGTGTTCACATGTTCAACATATATGTCTTTGATTGGCTAAAATGATCAACACTCTTCACCGAGCGCTTACACAGATACACAAGGGAGCATTTGAAAGCAGTCTTCTTTTCGTGGATCTCTAATATATCCACTGATAGACACCTGCTTTCAAACGCTCCTGTGTGTATCTGTGTAAGCACTTGGTGAAGAGTGTCAAAGACGTCTATTTACAACATGTTTTTGAAGCACTGATCATTGTAGCCAATCACGGACATATATGTTGAGCGCGTGAACACGATAGCCAATCAGAGACATATATGTTGAGCGCGTGAACACGATAGACAATCAGAGACATAGATGTTGAGCGCGTGAACACGATGGCCAATCAGAGACATATATGTTGAGCGCGTGAACACGATAGCCAATCAGAGACATGTTGAGCGCGTAAACACGATGCCCAATCAGAGACATATATGTTGAGCGTGTGAACACGATAGCCAATCAGAGACATATGTTGAGAGTGTGAACACGATGGCCAATCAGAGACATATATGTTGAGCGCGTGAACACGATAGCCAATCAGAGACATGTTGAGCGCGTGAACACGATGCCCAATCAGAGACATATATGTTGAGCGCGTGAACACGATAGCCAATCAGAGACATGTTGAGCGCGTGAACACGATGCCCAATCAGAGACATATATGTTGAGCGTGTGAACACAATGGCCAATCAGAGATGAATGTTCAACAGTGCTCAAAATGCTAGAGGGAAACGCTGGTATCATCACATTTTAAAATTTTCAGTACCTACTTCGTACTATTTCTTCATCCTGTTCTTCTGCAATCCAGAATGGCAGCACAGCTGAAAGGTTTGTTTAAGCTGCGCCCTCTACTGTACAGGTGTGAATTTGCATTTATTATTCAGTTCACTTTTGGTGTGAAAAGGCATTAACATTTGCCAAAAATAGGACTTTTTTATCATTTAAAAACAAATAAGCAAGCCTATCCCAGGTGAGAAAAAGTAACACAACACATTACTTTCCATAAAAAGTAACTAAGTAACGCTTTACTTTTAAAAGTAACTTTCCACAACACTGCTTATGACCACCTTTCATTTTGTTGTTCCTGTTTTCACAAAATATCCTGCAGGACTTGAAATGTGGTCTTGGACTTGTGAATATTTAAATAGGATTAGAAACTGAAATTATTGTCAGGATGAAGCTCAAACAGAAAACCTAAACTTTTGACGCACCCTTAAGGATTAGTTCACCCAAAAATGAAAATTACCCAATGATTTTCTCACCCTTAAGCCATCCTAGGTGTATATGACATTCTCCTTTCAGACGAATACAATCAGAGTTATATTAATAAATGTCCTGGCTAATCCAAGCATTATAATAGCAGTGAATGGGAGCCCAAAAAAGTGCATCCATCCATTATAAAAGTGCTCCACACGGCTCCAGGGGTTAATAAAGGCCTTCTGAAGCAAAGCGATGCGTTTGTGTAAGAAAAATATACATATTTTAAACGTTATAAAGTAAAATATCTAGCTTCCTCCAGACCGCCTTCCGTATTCAACTTACGAAAAAAAATATTTCATAATGTGATTTTCCCCCCACTTCAATTCTTCTACTTCAATGAAAGGTTCGATTTTTTTTTTTTTAATTTTTAATGAAAGATCAAAAGGATAAACAATGCATATTTATTTTTACAGCCATCTTTGATCATATTTACCAGGGGTGCCAATAATTCTGACCTCAACTGTAAATCTCTGAAACTGTCTCTGTTCTGCAGGAGTGTTTGGCATTACAGATGAAATACAGTCAGTGTCAGTGATGGAGGGAGAGTCTGTCACTTTACACACTGATGTTACTGAAATACAGAAAGCTGATCTGATACTGTGGACATTTGGACCTGACAGCACTCGTATAGTTCAGATCAATAGATTGGTCAATAAGACCTCATTATATGATGATGTTCTTGATGGGAGATTCAGAGACAGACTGAAGCTGGACAAACAAACTGGATCTCTGACCATCACAAACACCACAACTGAACACTGTGGCGTTTATGAACTACAGACCTTTGGTGGAAATGAGGTCCCACCCAAGAAATTCAGTATTATTATTTCTGGTAAGTGATTCTGTAGAGGCATTAGGTTTGATTTCTTTGCATTGAAGTATGGATGCATTATAGATTTTATTCTCTTATGTTTTCCAGCTCGTCTGCCTGTTCCTGTCATCAGCACAGACTGTCTTTCATCATCATCATATTGTTCATTGGTGTGTTCAGTGTTGAATGTGAGTCATGTGACTCTCTCCTGGTACAAAGGAAACAGTTCATTGTCCAGCATCAGTGTGTCTGATCTCAGCATCAGTCTCTCTCTACCTCTGGAGGTGGAATATCAGGATAAAAACACCTACAGCTGTGTGCTGAACAATCCCATCAGCAACCAGACTCAACATCTGGACATCACTCAACACTGTCACACATGTGCAGGTACGGCAGCACGGCTGATTTTTTGCAGATTTAATCAATCTATGTTGGTCATATTCAGGTACGTCAATAGCAAGTTTTAGCAGTTCCAATACTAATATGGTCTCTCTCTTTCCACTGTAGCGCCAGGTTTGTCTGCAGGTCATATAGCGCTACTTTGCATTTGTGCGCTGGCTATGGCTGCAGTTTTGTGTGGTATTTACTATTACCATGAGCGCAAGACGTCTAAATGGCCAGATCAAGGTGGTACGTGTTACCTAGAGCTGATTTCGCAAAAGAAAGCTTTATTGTGCAAAATATAAGGTTCTTGTTCGTATACATTCACATACAAGACATTGTTCATTTTTCACAGGTGGGGAAACATCATATAATGAGGACAGATATTCACAAAATGGTGAGTTACTGTAAACTGTGTACCTTGGTTGAAAGTTACTATATCAAAAGGTATAATTTAATTAATTTTGTGATTTTGGTTAAAACAGGTGCAGTTCCTTTGTTAGCTGTGGAGGTGGACGGTAAGATATCATGTTGTAATATTGCCGGTTATGGTGAAGTTAATGTACACCGATCAGGCATAACATTATGACCGATGAACTGAGTAACACTGATTATCTCTTCATCACGGCACCTGTTAGTGGGTGGGATATATAAGGCAGCAAGTGAACATTTTGTCCACAAAGTTAATGTGTTAGAAGCAGGAAAAATGGGCAAGCGTAAGGATTTGAGTGAGGTTGACAAGGGCCAAATTGTGATTGCTAGACGACTGGGTCAGAGCAACTCCAAAACTGCAGCTCTTGTGGGGTGTTCCCGGTCTGCAGTGGTCAGTATCTATTAAAAGTGCTCCAAGGAAGGAACAGTGGTGAACCGGTGACAGGGTCATGGGCGGCCAAGGCTCATTGATGCACGTGGGGAGCGAAGGCTGGCCCGTGTGGTCTGATCAAACAGATGAGCTACTGTAGCTCAAATTGCTCAAGAAGTTAATGCTGGTTCTGATAGAAAGGTGTCAGAATACACAGTGCATCGCAGTTTGTTGCGTATGGAGCTGCATAGCCGCACACCAGTCAGGGTGCCCATGCTGACCCCTGTCCACCACCGAAAGTGCCAACAGTAAGCAGCCAGATTACACAGCACAGGGGTCTAGTGGAGTCCATGCCTCGACAGGTCAGGGCTGTTTTGGCAGTAAAATGGGGACCAACATGTTATGCCTGATCAATGTATTTGTTCAGCATATTGGGCATGTTGTCGTGAAGCTGATTAACTCAGAAACAGCATAAAATTGAAACTGGCTGGGTATATCCCAGCTAACAAAAGTGTGTTCTTGGTTATGCAAACATTAGAGAAAACATTAAGGGAACATTCCATTTTAGAATTTTGCAAACAGTATGGGAATGTTACTTTTGAATGTTCTCTGAGTAGTTATTTCTGAAAATTAAGAGAACCTTGCCAGAACGTTAGCTAAAGTTCTGAAATGTCCCCTGTTAGCTGGGTATACATAATAGAGTATGAGGAATAAGGTGAGGTTGAACAGATAACAGGAAGAGCAGGTTTATGGATTATCCTCAGGTGAAGGGTGTGACTGAGAGGTAGGGAGCATAGGTTGTAGGAAAGCACGTGAGAACTCCAAAACCATTCACTCCAACACAAACTCTCTCTCTCGCAAAAATTCACAGTTTTTTTGAGAATGAGCCATTACTATGTAAATATATCATGTATCCTCTGCAATATAAGTCTGTTATATCAGTTTTTAGATTTTTTTTTCATCTGAAACATGCTGCAATTTATATTCTCATATAAGGGATATTGTACATCCAGTCGGTTGTTATTGCAGAATTAATTTTTTCAACCCAAACGCTGGGTTGAGACTGTTGGGTAAGGATGTTTTGTAAAAAAACTTGCGTTATTAGAACTCCTATAATACAGCTCCATATTGTTTAGGCAACCATGTAGATCTTTTAGATAATTATTATAAACTATAGATTATGATTGAATTTAACAATTTAAGATTATGGATTTATAGTTATACATTTAAAGTTGAGTGAACTTAAACTTGGACGTTTACTTGTTAACTTTGTTTGCTTTATTGCTGTGCAATATTTAAAAGTTAAGACCAATAAATAATTTTATAGTGTAGTGTTTTCGTTGGCGGCGAAAAACAAAAAAAAACAGATTTGGTTTTAAATGCAAGTTATATTCATCAATGTTCAGTGAACTGTTAAAAACCATTTAACTTTAACTGTATAAACTCTGTAGCTGTTGATTTGTCATTCTTTTCTGCTTTTTTCTCACATGCACATTGCTACTTTTGACTATGTTTGCCCTTTGTTCTCATTTTTAATATTTTTTTTTACCTTTTGATAGACATTCTGTGTGTGTAAAAGTGATTTCATAATGTCCAAGATTTCTGGGTTTAATTTCAAACCCATTTTGGGTTCATTTTAATCCAGCAATGAATTCATTTTACAAAATTTTTGGTAAAAAACAACCCAGCATTTTTTAGAGTATTGACATCTAATATAAAGTGTGACCCAATTTTGACCCAGTGCAACTTGACGGTAGTACAGCTGTTCATACTGAAGCTCCATGTGCCTGTGTTTTTGTGTATTTACAACAGATTAACAGTTGTGTTTGTTTTCACCAGGCGGGGACACGTCTAATCAGGAGAGAGATTTACAAAAAAGTAAGTTACTATTTTATAACTGAGAGTTTTTCAGATTTTCTGTCGTGCCGTTCTCCATGTTTACGATTCTTTGCAGTCTTTTGTTACTGCCTACAATGTGCTGGATCCTTTACTGGAACAGAAAGTATTTCACTCCCGCTAAACGGTTACTCTTTGAATTTTTGCACCCAGGAACAATACAAGTTGACACCATTATAAAAGTTTGCTAAGAAGTATTTCCTACTAAAGCAAGGCGGTATTTGACTACGGTAAGCGTATCCTAAAGGCTAAAGTATACTTTTTACGCGTACGCGAGGGTCAGCGTACAGTGCGCGTGATGTGACTTTCGTCATCAGAAGAGTAGCCTACGCGCAGTCTATAGAGGAACTTTGAAACTTTTGAAGTCAGAATTAAGCTAAAATGATCGCCAGTGTGTGAAAGAGAAACTAAAACATTCGCAAATAAGGTGATGGTGAGCCGTTTCGAACAAGTCAATCAAGGCTAGGAGTGCTTGACCACAAACTGACCGAACTACAACATGGTGCAGGGAGTTATCACACAGAGAGGAGAGTGGTGTATTTTGCAGATATTACGAATAATCAAACCTGTTTGGTAGGAGTTGTGGGAGAAAGGGTGTTGCTGTGTCCTCTGGGCAAATCCAGGTTTCAAACCCAGGAATTTTAGCTTTATTGACAACTGACTGGCATTTCCACAGTCCCATACACAGAGCAATGAGGAGGTGCAAAGAGACTGCTTGTTGGATCATGTTGTACAGCACAGTGCTTCTCTGTGACGTGTCCGCCATTTCGAATTTTTGGAAAAGAATACTTCTTTTAACTCCTCCTAGGCTTTTGTTTTTGTTTTTTTTAGTTTAGTTTAGTTTGATTGTTTCCAATATGAGCCAATGATTTTGGGGGAGTTTGGCCTATGATGAATAATTGACTGTCAAGTCCAAACTATAACCAGCAGCATTAACAGGATCTATCAAATGTAGTGGCAATGACTGAAATGATGAAATTAAGTAGAAATGATTGCTATATATGGAGCCCCTAAAGGGACATGGTGAATATTTGTCAATGCTTTTGTGTTTTCTTGCAAATGTTTTGCGATACCCTGAGAAACTTTGCGTTCATAAAGTTCAAGGAATGTGGGATTTGCAAGCCCACGCAAAGTTTCTCGGGGAACGTAAAGGTTTTGTGAGCGAACGCAAAGTTTCTCGGGGAACGTAAAGGTTTTGTGAGCGAACGCAAAGTTTCTCGGGGAACGTAAAGGTTTTGTGAGCGAACGCAAAGTTTCTCGGGGAACGTAAAGGTTTTGTGAGCGAACGAAAAGTTTCTCGGGGAACGTAAAGGTTTTGCGAGCGAACGCAAAGTTTCTCGGGGAACGTAAAGGTTTTGCGAGCGAACGCAAAGTTTCTCGGGGAACGTAAAGGTTTTGCCAGCGAACGCAAAGTTTCTCGGAGGAACGTAAAGGTTTTGTGAGCAAACGCAAAGTTTCTCTGAGGAACGTAAAGGTTTTGCGAGCAAACGCAAAATTTCTTGGGGAACGTAAAGGTTTTGTGAGCGAACGCAAAGTTTCTTGGGGAACGTAAAGGTTTTGCGAGCGAACGCAAAGTTTCTTGGGGAACGTAAAGGTTTTGCGAGCAAACGCAAAGTTTCTTGGGGAACGTAAAGGTTTTGTGAGCGAACGCAAAGTTTCTTGGGGAATGTAAAGGTTTTGCGAGCAAACGCAAAGTTTCTTGGGGAACGTAAAGGTTTTGCGAGCAAACGCAAAGTTTCTCGGGGAACGTAAAGGTTTTGCGAGCGAACGCAAAGTTTCTCTGAGGAACGTAAAGGTTTTGCGAGCGAACGCAAAGTTTCTTGGGGAACGTAAAGGTTTTGCAAACAAACGCAAAGTTTCTCGGGGAACGTAAAGGTTTTGCGAGCGAACGCAAAGTTTCTCGGGGGACGTAAAGGTTTTGCAAACAAACGCAAAGTTTCTCGGGAGAATGCAAAGTTTCTCAGAGGAACGCAAAGATTTTGCGGGCGAATGCAAAGTTTCTCCGTGGAACACAAAGGTTTTGTGAGCAAACGTAAAGTTTCTCGGGAGAACGCAAAGGTTCCTAGGAAACTGGCTCAAAGTTTCAGTAAATAAATAGTTGGTGCAACCGGTGTGTTTTTTCCACTACGTTTTTTTTTTTCTGTGCAGAAAAACGAATTAAACGTTGTCATGTTATATTGCATTCTGATGCCTGATGTTTAGGAACGCAATTGTGGTTCGATCTCCATCTGAAAAACAGTTTTTTGTTTGTTCTCCAGGTGTGTTTGTTAAGGAAGATAAAATCACATCAGTGCCAGTGATGGAGGGACAATCTGTCACGCTACACAATGATAATACTGAAATACAGGAAATGGAGATGATATGGTGGAAGTTTGCCAAATTCAAAGAACACAATTGTGCTAAATTTGTTGTCTTGGCCACACTGAGTAAAACAAACAATGAGGAACAACCATATAATAGAACAATTCTAAAATTCAAAGACAGTTTGAAACTGGACCAAAATACTGGATCTCTTACCATCACAAAAATCACACCTAAACACTATGGACATTATAAACTACACATCACCAGCAAGGGACAGATGATCGTTCATACGTTCAGTGTTCTTGCTCATGTAAGTAGGTCAAGTCTTTCAAAGTAATATTTGTCTTACTAAGATGAAAACTATTAAAAAAGACAGATAAAATAAAGTAAGTTTTATGTTCTTTGTATATTTTTTTTTAAACCCAGAGATAAATTATCCAGTTTTTCTGTCAGAGTGTCATATTTCATTGTGAATAGTTCACTGTAGTGGAAAGACCAATTGAATTTTTAGATTGATGGGAACATTCAAACACTGTTTTTACCTTCTGCTTCTTTATTTTCTTACAGTTTCCACTGAATAGACAGCAGACCCCAACCCTTCTCCAGAGGAGAAAGACCTGCCCTTGATTGCATCTGATGACCATCCAGTATATAAACACTGGAATATCATCCAAATTTCAATTCCACTGACAAAAAGAAGAAACATTTTTCTATTTTTTTTCAACCATCTAACATCCCTAATGTCAAAATACCTTAATGACAAAGGTAAAGTTGGGAGTTCTGTAAAGCTGACATAAAATTTATGTTTTGTCACACCACACCTGTTTGAAAGGAGCTATTAACTGTAAACACAGTAGTATTTTAAAACCGCTATTAAAGCTATTATGACACTAGTGTTTTACAAACCCGATTCCAAAAAAGTTGGGACACTGTACAAATTGTGAATAAAAAAGGAATGCAATAATTTACAATAATTTTATTCACAATAGAATATAGATAACATATCAAATGTTGAAAGTAAGACATTTTGAAATGTCATGCCAAATATTGGCTCATTTTGGATTTCATGAGAGCTACACATTCCAAAAAAGTTGGGACAGGTAGCAATAAGAGGCCGGAAAAGTTAAATGTACATATAAGGAACAGCTGGAGGACCAATTTGCAACTTATTAGGTCAATTGGCAACATGATTGGGTATAAAAAGAGCCTCTCAGAGTGGCAGTGTCTCTCAGAAGTCAAGATGGGCAGAGGATCACCAATTCCCCCAATGGAGCAATATCAGAAAGGAGTTTCTCAGAGAAAAATTGCAAAGAGTTTGAAGTTATCATCTACAGTGCATAATATCATCCAAAGATTCAGAGAATCTGGAACAATCTCTGTGCGTAAGGGTCAAGGCCGGAAAAACAATACTGGATGCCCGTGATCTTCGGGCCCTTAGACGGCACTGCATCACATACAGGAATGCTACTGTAATGGAGATCACAACATGGGCTCAGGAATACTTCCAGAAAACATTGTCGGTGAACACAATCCACCGTGCCATTCGCCGTTGCCGGCTAAAACTCTATAGGTCAAAAAAGAAGCCATATCTAAACATGATCCAGAAGCGCAGGCGTTTTCTCTGGGCCAAGGCTCATTTAAAATAGACTGTGGCAAAGTGGAAAACTGTTCTGTGGTCAGACGAATCAAAATTTGAAGTTCTTTTTGGGAAACTGGGACGCCATGTCATCCGGACTAAAGAGGACAAGGACAACCCAAGTTGTTGTCAGCGCTCAGTTCAGAAGCCTGCATCTCTGATGCATCATGGCTTAAAATGTCCTCATTATAAAGAAAGCATTTAAATCAAGTTCCAAAAACGGCTCGTTTTGATATTACGGGATCTGTGACATCACACTGGCAAAAACATTTGCATATGACCGCCTCCAGAGCAAGACATCGACCAAATTATTGACTAAAAATAAAAACAGGACTGGAGCAAAACAAAAAGTGATGGAAATCGAACAAATTTTACTTGTTAAATATTTTCATGCTACCTATGTATCATTGTAAAGAAAATATTTGTAATATATATATATATATATATATAAATATACAACTTTTTATTTGTACAACTTTGTAAAAAAAATTGTTTAACATTATATATATATATATATATATATATATATATATATATATATATATATATATATATATATATATATATATATATAATAAATAAAAGATGATCCTAAGAAAAACATTTATAAAATGAAATTCAGAAATTTCCAAGAAGAGCGAATCAGCATTCAAACACATTTATGACGGTGGCGTCACATTCTTACAAGTTATTTAATGCAAAAACTGTTAATTATAGGTTTGATTGAGCATATTAGGATGCATGTTATTTAGTTGATGTGATTGTGAACCTATTCAGTTTGCTTTTGTCTATGTAAATGCTTACTTTGGGCTCAACCGCTGAATAACCGATATCGTTGGCCATAATTAATTTTTTTCAGTGCCACGAGAACAAGAGGTATTACACATTATCATATTAACATTAGCTGTCAGGAAATTAAAACAAAAATATAAATAAAATAAATAAAACCAGTGCATTCAAAGCATTACATGTTTGTTGGCCATAAACGTGGCGAAGGGATGACGTCAAAGCCCCGGCCCCTGATACCCTCGAGTGGGCTTTTCAGTTTATGAGTAATTTTGAAGCAGTTATACGTTTTTAATAATTAACAAGATAAGACAGTTTGGGTGTGAGTGTGTGCGGTAGTTGTTTAAGTATCGTCAAGTTATGTTTACCAAAGTCTTTATTTTACTCATAATAAATTGAAAAAATATATAAAATCTCGTAGGAAATATAACACCATTCTCGAATGAATAACCTGCGGCTGGTTGTGTACCTGTATCGCCCCCCTCCTCCTCCTCCGCCTCCGCCTCCGCCTCCGCCTCCGCCTCCTCCTCCTCCTCCTCCGCCTCCTCCTCCTCCGCAACATTCACGACTTTCACTTTTACAGAGATGGCGCCTTTTTTTAAAATGAGTTGTAGGGTTATCTGAGACGCACCATGACTCTGTTGTTGACGGCTAACTCTGAGAGTAACCCTCACATACACAACACGTACCGACGGTAAGACAACGTTCTCGATGTAGCATGATGTAGCTGTTAAATATAAATCTGTCATCATTAATTTTAAGTGTACAATGTAGATTTGAAAGGGTTTTTAGGCGTGTGATACTGAATTAACGTTTCAGTTAGTAGGGGAGAGTGGGGTAAAGTGAGACGTTTTTTACATCTAAGCGAGCTAAAATGATTTTTCCCATTAATTCAGGATGTTTCCTAGCAATGTAATCAGATCCAAGGATTCAACAGCCCCGTCATATAAGAGAGATATAGTGTCTAGCGCTGGCGGAATATTTAAAATTCGTATATTATAGGCTACTTGAGTGTCCTGAGTGACTCGTCAGCAGTAGTTTCACCATGTACCGACGGTAAGACAGTGATTGTAGTATTATGTAATAGGAGGGTATTTAAATTTAGACTTAAAAGAAATCGATAGACATTCTTTTATTCCCACTACTGTACGGCTTTTAAACTTGTAAGATGTCAGAATGTGGTGTTTGCTGTTTGTGTTTTACTTGTGTGTATGACATTTCTAACTTCAGGAACTTTATTGTTTAGGATTGTCATAGCAGAACCGACGTCTCCTACGAGAGGCGGAGAAACAGTCCAGACTTTTCGCGGGAAAGGCTATTTAAATTTCCGCGGGGTATTTAAATGTCCCTGTATTTTCAGACGGGGTCGCGATCAGAGACGCTGAACTGAATCTGAAAGTAACCCTCACATACAGCTGACTACAACATGTACCGACGGTAAGACTTTCTCAATTGAACTGCACGTTGTAGAGATTAATAACAGTCTCAGTGGGCTTTTAAGTACGTCTGTGACATTTAGTTAACGTGTCGTTTATGATAACATGTAACAATGTATTGGAATTGCGAAAATTAACTATGGTTTTTACTACAAATAAAACAACAAAACACATGGTTATTGTAGTTAGACCATGGTAACCACAAATAATTATTTTGCTACACTACTCACAAAATCCGTAAAGATAGGGCACAATGTACTCTAATAATTTAACAGATTTTTCCGTATTTAGTTTTTACAGGTGTTTTACCTGTATTTTGAATTTTGCACTAATGTTAGCGTTAACGGAAATGTCCTTAAAATTACTGCATAATGTCCGGGTAATAAGCTGGCAGTAGGACTTTTTCCTGTTTTTTTTTTTTTTTTTTTTTGTGTTTGTTTTGTTTTTAACAGTACATCGTTTAACCATGGTATTTGTAACTGTGGTTATGCAAATGGTAATCAATCTGACAAAAAATAGAAAGTTTCAAGTCCTGTGTCATTTAGTCAATTGGAAAAATTTGATTGAACTGTCAGCGGCTCTGGCCTGGACCTGGTCAGGTGTTCGGAGTGGACCAATCACAGGCGTGTTACTGGAAAAAGTTTCGAATAAAGAAATAAAGTTCGAATATGCTGTATGCTCTTTTTTTTTTTTTACATGGCTAAAGATTTTAAACAAACTTTTATGGACTTAATACCAGCATAATTTCTCCTCTTGATTTACAGATGCTGTTCCTTCTGTATGTTGGTGGTGTTAATAGATACAGGTAAGAACAGAACAAATAGTGTCACTGGGGTCCAAAAGTCGGTGACCACTAATGAAAATTGTTTTACTTTGCATTTTTATGATGTAGTACTTATTTCATTACATATTATCTGCAAAACAATTTGAGTTAAAAGATATATAAAAAGCAATGAATCTGAGAACGTCTTTCCTTTTGCTGAATAATGACAGCAACTCTGGAGCTACATGAACATGATGATAATGTTCTGAATGATTTGAGATGAGATTTAACTAATGACCTACAAATTCAGAAATTGTGAATACATAATTGTAAATATTACACTCCACTAGTTAAGTCAACAATTAAAGATATAAAATACTGTTTTCTAGCCTCTCTGCATCCGGTAGTTGAAGGCGTTGAAGGAGGCTCTGTCGTTTTGCTGTGCAGTCACAGAAGAACTGTACTTGAAGAAAAACAACTGACAGTCCACTGGAGACACAACGACACCAGGAATGTGTACGATATTATCGATGGAATGGTTTCTGTAAAGGAACAAGAGCCAGCGTACAAGAACAGAGCTGAAGTTTTACCTGAAGAGCTCAAGAAGGGGCAGATCTTTCTCAAACTCACCAATCTTCAGCTCTCCGACAGAGGAACGTACCTCTGTTTTGTTCCAGCTGTGAGACTCTATCACAGCACACAACTGCTGGTCAAAGGTGTGTTGTAATACCTCTACTTTTGCTCATCAGTTTTAATTTCCATGTGTTTATAATCTAAGTAAATCAAGGCATAATAACTTGTTTTATAGTAGGCCTACAGTTTGTTTTTACTCCTAACAGTGTTTTGTTTTTTTCTTGTTGGTTTGCCTTAACAGAAAGATCATTCATAAGATGCACACCTGCTCAAAGAAGCCATGGCACAGAAGCGAGGCTGGGAAGGACTCTACACCTCCGAATTCTCATAATTTCATCTGGATTCATCCTGCACTTTATTTAAATAGGAATTTAGGCTGTTCTAATGTCAATGAAACAGTGAACCCTATTGAGTTTACTATTTAAAAACCGGTTTCTGCCGTTTCCTTGTATTATACTGTATGCTGCATTAATCTTTTTCACACTGCCAACTGAAAATTAATTTATATGAAATCTATAATGGAGGATTAGTTCAGTCTATTAATGAGGTTCTGACGTAGGCTACAAAATAATGAGTAGCCTAATTGGGTGACGGAAATTAACACTTCATTTAAAACGCGCTGCCTTTTGAACATTTAACTTCAGAAACTGTATACTGAGTGTAATATTCAATAGACCACAAATAAAGAGAAGTGGCAAGAGATTGCTGGAGTGTTTATTCCACGAGGAGCGCCACCATATAAACAAATCACCTCCGTTTAGCAAATTCACAACTTCATACAATCCTTTACTGCCACCCACTGGACTAAATAACATCCTACGCTTACTGTTAAAGCTTTAAAATTAATTACGCCATGATTTGACTTTCTTATTTCTGATGAACACAATTAGAGTTATATTGATAAATCACAACTGAAACTTCACCACGTTTTCGTCGTGACTTTCGGTAGTGACAATTTGAGCCTAGCTCAAAGATGCTAATCAGCACACAGTTAGCTAGCACAGTTCTGAACAGTTGTACACACATAAAAACTACATTTTATGGAATAACACCCAAACAAGTTTGCTTAATTGCAGAAAAAAGGTGTTTGGTAGTGACGTTTCAGACGTCAAAGGAATATTTCCTGATCAAAAATGTGTGGTTAAAATCAACTGTTTCGATAGTGACATGAAAACGCGGGACGCATTTTTTACATAAAGTTTCATGATTTTCAAAGAAAATATAAAATAAATATTTTATTTGAACTTCACTTTAAAAAAAAAAGAAATATTTTAAAAACAATAGAAAAAAATTGCAAAAATGATTTCAATACCATTTTCATAAATTGAAATTTAGGGGTTAGGGTTCGGTCCACCTCCCAATTGAAAGTACCCAAATATGGTTTTATATAGGCTATATTAAATATTATTGTGGGTATCAATAGTAAAAGGATCTTAACATCTAAGATTTGAATACTTAAATGCTTTTTAAATGTGTTTTTGGTTGTGGGACAGCAGTTTGCACCAATTCTGTACAATGGCCCATATATCTTGTTGTTATAAACCGGCAGCCAGGCGGAGTTTGCAACGCGAGCGTCCTAAATGTCTTGTACGCTAATTATTTTAAATTATGACACTATAAATGACAACAATGCTGTTAGAACTTAAATCTAAACTACAATGAAAAGTAGCTACTAACATTAAGCTTGCTGTTTATTCATCAGTCACGTGCAATAAATTAACCAAACAGCGGCCTCTAGCAGAATACATTACAGCTCGGTGGCGTTTAGAGGTTAAGATCCACCCACAGCCATAAAAAAACAAAAAAACATTGTTTTTCAACGAATCCGGATCCACCTATCTGAAGATGCCCTGCCCAGGCGCGAATTTCGAAATGCATGTTTGTGAACCTCATATAGACACATTCAGGGTCCAACATGTACCGAAGGTAAGACGGCTTTCTCAATGCTGAGTTTAATACAGTCAAGGCAATAACAGTCTATCACTACCGATTTTTAGTGTACAATGTACTCTAAATGTGATTTGGAAGGGATATGTAACATAATATATGGTTTAATGCGCAGTGTGGGATAGAAGGACTCTCGTGCTTTGTCTTTATGCAATAGAAAAGCTGCCATTTAACTCCTGTCAGAGGGGCATTTTTAAATGAAATAATTCAAAATGCTGTCCGTCAATTCACCATTCATTGACAGATATAACAATAATGAAACTAACGACTGTGCATGGAGGTTTTGAATCAAACTGTAGATAAACCAGACAGTGCTGCACAGAAATAGTACACGCCCCTATGCTTGACATAATAAATATTGCATTTTTCGAAATTACGTTCCTGTGGCTTGATAGCGTTTAGGTTTTATTTTTATATTTTTTCATATTTATCTTTATTTTTTATTATGATGGCAAAATATTTTTAATTTTATTATGGACTTGACATTACTATTTTATATTTTTCATTCCTTTTTGAAAATGTTCCCTCATTGTTTTCAGATGCGGTTTCATCTATCTGTTGGCACTTTTAATAGATACAGGTAAGAACAGAGCAAATATCCATAGTTTCCAGTCACATGACTGCCACGGAGACCTGGAGGGCAAAACATACATAGAACTGAATTACAGACCTGTCAGTTTTCGATTTCAAAAGAAGAAAATAAAAAACATGTGAACAAAATGCAAGTTTTGGGCGCTTGTGATCCATATACAGCACCTGCTGCAGTATTTCAACTAAAAACAATGGGCCGTTTTAAAATGCGAAAAACACTTACCCCCGGTTTCACAAAGTCTTAGCTCAAACATGCATTTTAGTCTGGGACTAGCTTGTTTTAACTGAAAGCAACTTGCACTGACATATCTTAAATTAAGTCAGTGCCATTGTTTTGTCTCAAGATGCACACCAGTAATGTTTTTTTCTAAGTAATGTTTATGAATGTCACTTAAATGCCCTAACTGAACTAAGGCCTAATCCTGGTTTACGCTAAGCCCTGTCTGTGAAACCGGGCCTTAATGTACTAAAACAGTGATATTAAAAGATAAAATTCAGTATAAACCTTATTGAAGATTCATACTAATATACAGGTGAGCAGATGAGCCCAGAATATGAACACAACACGCTATAATAGTTTTGAAAAACACTCGCACAACGAGAAACTGTGCGTTGTGTTTATATTCTGCCTACATAGTATACATCACTGATAAGGTGTACACTGAATTTGGTCTTTTAATATCACTGTCTTGCTACTTTAGTACTTCGCACAAACCTGGTAAAAATGACTGCCTGGCAATGGAGGAAAGTCTTGTTTTGCCCTTCAAGTGGGTGTTCCTATAAGGGTGTGACGTCACGTGAAAACTGAACAGTGGGGTCCAAATGTTTGAGACTACTAATGAAAATTGGAAATGAAATTTTTTTTATTTTTTATTCCATTACAAATTAGCAAAATATCTCCAGCATGATTTGAAATGATTCAAAGGATCTCTTGGACTTTAATTTAAGAAGAAAATCGGATCTGATCAGTCTCTATACATGATCAGTGTCACATTTGATTGTGGACCTAGACATTTAGAAATTGTGTAATCTTAAAATCTCAGATTTTCAATGTTGTTTCATGCTTTTGGATCCCACTGTATAATAATAGTTATTATAGTTAAACGATAACATTTATGTAAATCTAAAAGGGTTGTGTTTTCTAGCCTCTCTGCATCCGGTAGTTGAAGGCGTTGAAGGAGGCTCTGTCGTTTTGCTGTGCAGTCACAGAAGAACTGTACTTGAAGAAAAACAACTGACAGTCCACTGGAGACACAACGACACCAGGAATGTGTACGATATTATCGATGGAATGGTTTCTGTAAAGGAACAAGAGCCAGCGTACAAGAACAGAGCTGAAGTTTTACCTGAAGAGCTCAAGAAGGGGCAGATCTTTCTCAAACTCACCAATCTTCAGCTCTCCGACAGAGGACCGTACCTCTGTTTTGTTCCAGACGTGAGACTCTATCACAGCACACAACTGCTGGTCAAAGGTGTGTTGTAATATCTCCTAACTTTATACATTTGGAGTTGGTTTAAATAGTCAAACATGTTGTACAATATTATGTTTTTGCATGCCAGACATGCTACTCCAAATTTTCATTTTACTCCAAATTTTTGCCTTCACAGAACGACCAGTAACAGAATACAGAGCAGCTCAAGTAAGAAGCCATGGCACAGGAACAAGCCTGGGAAGGACTCTGCACCTCCTACTTCCTTTATCAGGATTCATTCTGCACATTCTATTGTTCCATTGATATACACATTTTTTGTGTTGTTCGTTTATAGATGATGTACTTTTTTTATACTACACAATGCAAATGCATTCAAAATGTCTACTAAAAATCAACACATTTTTAACATTGACTCAGGTATTTTTAATAAAACTGCTTTAACTTTGTGTTCATTAACTTGAGGTTGTGTTCATTTATTGAAAGGTGATAATTAGGATTATCGATTATGAAGAACAGGCAGAGAAGGAATAGATGGTCAGTAGGGGTGTGACGAGATCTCGCGAGATTAAAATGTGACGAGGTGAAAAGCTGTCTCGCGTGATATTGCCATGACGGAGTGTGATGGTGAGGTTAGGATTAAAATATGCCACCGCTACGTTTACATTACACCTCCACTGTCGTTTTGCTTTTTATAGAAATAAAAACAATTCAGGTGAATAACGGTCGCTTCAATTCCATCCAGCTCATCCAACACGAGCTGTTCGAGTCGTACGTAGTGCGCATCACTGACCACGTGACAAGATGACTGACAGGACCGTGGCGGAGGATTCATTGCGCAACAGAAGCGTCAGACAAATGTCTCATCTTGTAGAATGTGCGTTCAGCACCGTCGCTCCCAATTCACAGAGTACGTGCGATCACGAAATTGAAAGCGAAAGTAAACGTGAGCACGCATTTCAATACCCCACTTTTTGAAAGCGGCTCCCTGATGCATGCAGATGTCTCCTAATATGAAAGCTATCTTAGACTGGGCTGTGTAGCTGTAACCATCTCTTAGCTCTGTATCATGCTTAAAGAAAATTTCAGTCTCTATTTGCATCTTTGAATCTTTGAATATTCAGAGAGTACTTTGATTATGGTTGCACTTATTGTTTGCACTTAATATCTATGATGAATTTGTGGAAAGGAGTTCAGTTAGGAGGTCAAAAGTTGTAGAAGCTCATAAATCATGCGCAGTTTTACGGTCTGAAGAGACGATCATACAGGAGAGAAGCCAGTCAGTTGAGTTTGTGTCAAAACCTTTTACAGTGCTTGAGTATTGTTGTCTTTTACTGATAATTCATACTCAGAAAGTAGAACTGAAATGACATTCATTACAAGATGAGTTAAAACATTTCAAATGCACCTACTGACTATTTTTCTAGTCATGTATTTCGTCACTGAGGATTTCTAAAAAATACTGTGTAAAAATCTCGTCTCGTTCTCGTGAGCTAACGGTCTCGTCACACCCCTAATGGTCAGTGATGCCTCCGGAGTAAAAATGAAGCCACAAAGAACTAAGACACATGAAAGGCACACAGGTGTGCGGCCAGTACAAATTGTATTGTAAGAAAATAATTAGTTTCATTTCTCCATTAAACGCGAAAAACATCACCGAGGACTCAAAAACAGCGACACTAGTAGGCACATTCGGTCCACATGATGCAAAACAATTGACATCATAGACATCCAGCCGGCATTCGCTCCATACTTTTCAATCATGACAACATTCAACAGCAGACGTAACGCTTGACTTTAGTATTAAACACAATGGCTTGGCCACTAACTGTATTTAGTCCTACACAAAGCTATTCTGAATAGACATCCACGCAGATGCAAAGTGTCATATCGCTTATCAAAATGAGAGAAAAACAAAAAGAGTTCCGAGTTATTTTGGAAAATTGCATTGGGTTATGGCATTCTGGTCCAGGAGGAAAGTGGCTAGTGCTGCACCCTTCCCCCTCTAGTCAAAACTTGTCCATTGAGTGTTTGTGCAGAACTTTAAGAAGTCATTTTAAGATGAACCAAACATCAAGGCGATATTCCTCATGGTTGAATTAATAATTCCTGTTCGTTAAGGACACAAAAAGGTGCAGGACTGTTTTTTTCTTGATGCTAAAAAAGTCTTTAAAAAGAAAATAAAGCAACAAACATGACATGTCAATGTCTGTATGCAGCACAAATCTGAATCTTAAAAAAGTCTCTTAAAATCCAATATATTATTAGTATGGAAAAGTGCTAGGTGAGACAATTCTCTTTATCAGTCACTATGACCGTGGCAAGCAGTCACCGCCAATGACGACAAACTGTTCTTTTGAGAGCAGGCAGCTTTGCAACTCAAACCTTGTCGTTTATGAAAGCAATGTCTGGGTCCGAGAAACGTCGGGAGGAGGTCTGGAGCTCCTGTGTGCTGGAGGTGTCTGAGGCCGCAGTTGAGGACGGGAAGAGGAGCTCTGTTCCTGCTGCGATGTAGAGGGACTGGATGCTGTCTTTGCGGCGGCCGGGTTGCTCGCGCCGCTGGACGAGGGTGAGTGACAACGCTTTTCGGGGAGGGAGGGACTGTACAGCCGGGTGGCACAGGACTCCTGGGGGAAGTTTGACCGTTCCGGGGATGATAGGGTGGCGACGCTGGAGCTGAAGCCTGGGAGAAGACAGTGAAGGAAGAGAGGGGCCGTCAGCCCGTGTGCTGCCTCCCTGGGCCAGGATGACAGACTTAGGAAGGCAAGCTGGTTTGGATAATCTTGGCACTACCATTGGTTGTCCTACAATAGGGAGACAGAACCAATCAACCCCCAAAGCAGGAGAAAACCCAATGCAGAAGACATGCTACCAAACATTCATTAAAGGAAGACAACATGCAGTGTCTTATTCCGTCACTGCAACCATGCACATAACACCGAAACACTTGGGTTAGAAGAGATCACAACCTGCTACAGAGTGGACGGCACCGCCACCCTCTTTAAATGCGCCAGGAGCATCCCGTCCAGACCTGCGCTACACACAACAGGGACAGGACCCATACATGGGTGACTACTGCAGGGGAGCGAAAAGGAGATTGGTCCGAAACGGAGTGAGTCTGTACCTTAATACTGACCTTCCGTGTCTGAACAGACTGCTCGCTCTTCCAGCAGGCTCTCAGAGCTGACAGACGCCTCCGAGTCAAGGTTCTCCTGGTCAGAACCGGGCTGTTCTAGTTCAGGTAGCCTGCAGGCGAGGTCCTCTCTGGAAGACAAACGCCATTCGAGAGTCATGCAATCTGATCCAAGTGGTCTTGTGATTACTTGTGATGAGATTTCTTCTACATCTACATACTTTTCTAGCTTGATGGACTTGATCCGTTCCATCAGGCTTTGCTCAGCCTCCGTGTCTGAATCCAGGGGCTCGTTCTCAGGTACAACACAAAGGTCGGAAGCTGGCTTCTCCCGAACCTAGAGTCCAAACAGATAGCAAATTTAACTCAAGATAATGAGATTGACATTAAAGATTCTTCCCCCATTGCCACAACAAAAGGAAACACAGAAAGGAGGTTATTCAATGAAGGGACTATACTACAAAAAAAAAAAAAAAATCATTTGACTCAAATCTGTTCCCGTTCAGTTAGTCTATGGCCCTGTTTACACCTTGTATTAAGATGTGTTTTGGTGGATCGGATCCAGACTAGGCAGACATACCCTTTTACACCTGGCTTTTTAAACCGTCACTTTTGTCCACTTCTGTCCTGATTTCTTTGAGGGGAGGGTCTACGGGCGGGTAAATATATGGGTTTTTTCAAATCTTTCGATCTAATGGACGAAATAAGCTTGCACAATTTAAATATAAACGCGAAAGGAGTTCATGGAAAAATACACGGACAGCAGCAACTTTTGTTTCTGCTCTGCCAGCCGCAAGACCAGCCGAACGCTGTGAGTGTTAGAAATCAGGAAAGGTAAGAACATTGTGCTTGGTACGTTGTTCGTCTTCAAACCAAACTTGGGTCTTCAGCCACAAAGTTTAAATCCCGTCTGGCTAGCGCACTTCCCATAATGTTTACGCATTAGGTCAGTAGGCGGAGAGTAGACGGTCTTTTAGTGGCTGTTCGAATGCATTCTATCACATGAGCGTCTACACTACGAAAGCAATTTTTCGACTACCTCTGGAAGTGGTTTAAAGTGGACAAGCTCAAAACGTTAACACCTGTATACACGTTTACACCTGTCTACTTGTGATCTGTTTGACTTCTACTTGAAGTTTTCAAGTGTGGCACAACTATCCCTTGTGCAGTGGAAATGAAGAGTATTAGAGATGTTTTATAAAAATAGGTTTGGAAGAAAGAAAAGGTCTCATAGGGGAGAATTTCAAGCACTTGGATGGATGTTATATTGTATTGAGGAACTACATACAATTCAAGTCTGGAAGTTTCCATGGCATGAGTTTCAAAGGTTTGTAGGAATCAAAAACAAAGTCTAACAGTCAGACTTGACAACTTATTTTTCTTCATGCTGTATACTATTGCTGTTCATGAAACACCAATTACAAAAAATGATTGCCTGTTGCTTAATATACAAATAGAATGCGTATTGCTTAATATTCAGCACAACTGATTTCGCATAGCTTTGAAATTCATGCCATTCACTGCAGTGACCACCCAAAACCAGCACACATCTACACCGACACCCTCCTGAATGTCTACAGGTCTAAAATGACACTAACACATGCAATGAGTTGAGTTAGTATTAGTAGGGCATGACTTCTACACTGCATGCACACTCCCTGGATGCATGAACATGCCAAAATACTGGGGTTCACAATACCACAGGGGCATACGTACCGCCACTTCTTTGTAAGGAGTGATAAATCTGAGAGGTAAATGCCAGCACTACAGAGACATTAAAAAAAAAAAAAAGAGAAGCAAAAAAGTGTTGTGACAGTTACTCTCTGTTGGTGCCTTGTGGAAGGTTGCGGACTGTTGGGAAAAGTAGTTGTTCAGGGTGGAAATATGGGCATTTTTTACAGGTATCTGGAAACAAACCACTTTCAAATGATGCAGAAATGCATTCTGTTAAAAGACTGGTAAGTCAAGTTTACCGTGTTTTTTCTTTTTAGCTTGAGCTGATTGACAGCCAGTTCCTCAGCATATTCCAGCTGCTCGATCTCTTCCATTTTCTCATTGTATCTCCGGATCTGTTCGTGAAGTAGCATCTCCACACAACTGAGGATAGTAAAGATTCAGTCTTGAGACTTCACTTTAAAACAACACATTCTTATTAAAGGGATAGTTCACCCAGAAATGAAAAATAGCCCATGATTTACTCACCCTCAAGTCATCCTAGGTGTATATGACATTCTTCTTTCAGACGAATACAATCGGAGTTATATTAAAAAAGTCCTGGCTCTTCCCAGCTTTATAATGGCAGTGACTGTTGGGTCATTTTTGAAGTCCATAAAAGTGCATCTATCCACCATATAACTGCTCCACATGGCTCCGGGGGGGTTAATAAAGGCCTTCTGAAGCGAAGTGGCGGAGCCGTGACCCCCCGGAGCCGTGTGGAGCAGTTATATGATGGATAGATGCACTTTTATGGACTTCAAAAACGAACGAACAAGTCAATGCCATTATAAAGCTGGGAAGAGCCAGGACTTTTTAAATATAACTCAGATTGTATTCGTCTGAAAGAAGAATGTCATATACACCTAGGATGACTTGAGGGTGAGTAAATCATGGGCTAATTTTCATTTTTGGGTGAACTATCCCTTTAACGACACACTATAACTTCTTACGTGGTGGTTTTGGCAACATCCTTCATGCTCATGAGCGGGTCGGCGCTGTCTGGACAGCGGAGAATGCAGGGGGCAAAAACGATGGCCAGAGAGTTTGGCGTCATCCGATTGCTCTTCTCCTCCTTCGCAACCCTGAAGTGAAACCAGAGCATTAACACCTGACGGCTGCACCGTTTTCTACTCAAAAAGTGTTTGTTCTGTACGGAATAAACTCATCTGTACCTCACAAGGTGGAAAATGAGTCTCTCCAAGGTGTTGAAGTTTGCTGTTGGAAGCTGTTCCAAAACTTTATAAATGGCTTGCAATTGCTCTTGCTTCTCAGGAAGTTCTATAAAAGACAACAAAAGTGTTATAGAAAGCCTGAGGGATACCATAAGGGCAAGAGAGAGGTGTCATGGGGACCAACCTATGGCACGGAGGAAGTCATTGTAGTGTGTGAAGGTCATGAGAGGTTCGGGCAACTCCCTTAGCCACTGTTTGACCAGGCCAGTGACAGCATGGATGGGGTAATCCTCCAGACAAACATTCTCTGGGCCTTCACAAGTCATTAAAGTTATCAAAGTGGAGAGAGTAAGCTAATAGACATCATGCCAACAGTCAAAAGTTGGCTATGTGAGACTACAAAGAGGTCAATGTGCCATTGAGTTCTGGTAATATCCATGATGGCTTACCTGCTTCCAACAGCTGGTGTAGCTCCTTCATGCGATTGGCTGAGCCGGACTTCCTGTAAATGCCCTCTGTATACAGGCCGTTCATTTCCACGTGTTCCAGCATTATCTCCAGCACAACTGGCACAGGGGTCTTGTTATTGACCAGGTGGCACACGCGCACACCAAAGTGTTGCGATCCAGGCTCATCATCACACTAGACCCAGAAACAACAAAAATCAACCAGTTGAACAAGATGTTAAAATGAATGCTTAGAGGATAGGATCCTTACCTTCTTGGAGCAGAATGTAGAGCAGTCTATGACGATTTTACAAATGCACTTCTTATGGCAAACCATTTTGCAATCTGAAACAAAAACCGGCCGTCATCAATGACGTCGTCAGCCCGATTGAAGGTGAATCAATAGGGTTCATATCAGAGATACTCACAACTGCACATGTAGGCCTTCTCCATACCCCAGATGTAGGACGTGCAGTGATCACAAGACTGCATGATGTTGACTTGGTAGTTTGTAAACACATGGTCCAATGGATTCTCCAACTAAATCCCGACAAAAATGTTTACATTTATTCACAATGCAGAGTCAGTCTGAGAGGATGGATAGTTGGATAGAAATACTTACGCTTTTAGCCTTTTTCCTTCTCATCTTACGACCTTTGGGGGGCTAAGACAGATTTTTCCCAAGTTAAATAGTTAACATGTATTCAAGTTATCAACATTAATAACTGTTATTATAATAACGAAAGTCTTGAGGGGTAACAGGAGATGCATGAATTTTCACCTTGGCTGGTTCGGCCTCTTCTTTTTTGATCTCCGCTCTGATGAAGCCATCCAGAACAGACTGGAAGAGATTGACCACCAGCGGTACCTCACCCTTCTGCTTTTCTCCAGCCAGACTGATCACTTTATTCTGGTAGCAATTCATCAAAGCCTTATACCCGATTTGTGGTTTCTGTAGATGTGTGAAAGAAGAAGAAATTAATAACATGGGTGAAACTAGATGCTTAAGTATTCTGAATATAAGCTGTGTTTGCCCACGCAAAGCTTGGATGATTATTGTAGGCAATTACCAGGGCTTTGCTTCCTGGTAGCTAATGTGCTTTCTTTCACACAGTTTATATATGAACTCAGGAACTAACCACCAGGGTGGTCCCCAGAGAAATTTTTTTCGGTCACACTTTATATTAGGTGTACTCAATGTGTTCATATTGTATTGCAAAACACTCTTGCTGCTATTGAGGTGGGATACGGGTGAGGTTAGGGACAGGTTTGGTGGTACGGTTAAATTAATTACAGCTGTAATTACATGCATGTATTTTTTTTAAATATAAGTACAATGTAAAAACATGTATGTACACAATAAGTTCATTGTATAAAATTATTCATTTAAATGTTAGTACACAGTAGTTAAAGACACCTAATATAAAGTGGGACCAAATTTTGCCCTAGGGCCATTTTCCACTGAAGAAGGAACTCTTAAGTGACTTAAGCCGCCACTTGCGTCCTGTCGCTCTGGTTGTTGTGCAGGACTTTTATTTTGTCGGCATGGCAGACATTTATTTTGATGCCGCTGAGAAAGCCACATCCTGAGCACACAGTGTTCCCATTCTCCGTCTTCATTAGTTTACGATCTGTTTAACAGTCCTATAAAATACGTTATTAGATAGAACTGTTAAACAAAGACCGTATATGGAAAAGTATTAGTGTTTGCTGTGTGGTTGATGGCCAATGTTGCTAGCTAAGCAGAAATACATAATCATGTTTTGTTTGGTCCCTTCAAAGTTGCACTGAATTTCCTCTTTAGCGTAAAGGTTGAGAAGTGCCTGGACTTCGGCGTCTTCGCCATTTTCCATGTTCGTGGAGTAAATTTATAGGCTAAAACTGGGTGTTTACACAGCTTTTTAAAAATGGCGGGTACTGGTGTTTGACATGCGTTCGGCCAATCAACGTACACTTAGTAGTTCCTACTGTGTTAGGTTTGACCCTACAATGAAGTAGAAGCTAATTTAGTCCCCCCAAAAGGCGTTCCTATAACTAAAATCGTTCCCAGTTCCTGCGGTCTGAACATGCCAAAAAGTGGGTACTTCCGCCAATAGTTATAGGAACTATGAAAACGTTCCTCCGCTGCGAAAGCCCCTACTGCTGTGCAGTTGTACGCATGATGTGGGTGGTTGTTTACTAGCCCAAATCAAAAGATCTGAAGTCAATCAATGAAAATGTCTGGGATTTTTTCTCCCACCAAGAGTAAGGCATATCTTTCATGCCCATAGTAAAAATTATTTGTTATATACTTAAGTTTAAAACTTGTAAAACGCAAACTTTTATCCAAAAATGAGCAATAATAATGCTTGACCTAGCAAATCGATTGATAGGATGTAGAGTATGTGGTCTACATTGCAGTTTTGGGGTGTGTTGTTGTATTAGCTCTACTCACAGAGATTGAGTACATTCCCTTGATGTTTTCTCTAAACTGCACAGTGGCAGTAATGAAGATGTGCTCCGTTCCTGAAAGCTGTTTTCCCCGTGAGCGCAGGTCATTCACCTACACCGCAAGAGCGAAAGAACAAGTCTGAGAAATTGTATATATTATAAACACAAAGTCTTTAAAAGTTTTTCTTTTTTAAACTCTTCAAATCACTACAATAACCACACAATCGACTATCAAACATCTTGCAATCACATCCATTCTTCATACCTGATTGCCCAGAAACTCGTCGAGGTGGCGTAGCTCATTTGTGTTGGTGATCACACGGTTCAGTGAGGCGTTCCACTGCTCAGAGGCCCGAGCCGTCGAGTGACTGATCATGATGCTGGGTGTCCGACCCAGTCGGCCCGCATGGGTCTTTGAATTGTGTGAGCGTGATGGAGAAGTGGCTATGAAAAAGAACAATAGATGAACAAAGGCAGAATGCATTGATCTAAATGAATCATGTGTTGTCTTCGCAGTATGCACCTTCTTTTTGATCCAAAAAGGAAGCCAGACTCAGGTCTCCATCTTCTGGGGTCTGAGCTTCTTTATGTGGACGCTTCTTCAAAATCTTTCTGAAAAACCCTGTTGTCCTATGGAACAAAAAAATGTACCATTTCATGAAGTTAGCTGTAACAAGTTTTGGATTTTATTAATAAACATCCTAGCAAAACATTCTGGGAGGTCCTGTTAGGCAAGGGATTTGACTATCAAAACATTCAAGAAATCACACACCTCTTCAACAAAGTATGGAATTTCAGGAATCTCCCTTCTCTCATAGCAGATGCCTTGCATCCATATAAAGGAGTCTGTAACCTATGCCAGGAGTCAGACAAATGACTACCACTGATGTAAGCCAGTGGTCTTATTTTCCCATGGGTTCAAATGAGTCAGATTTCCTGTGTGACCATGTTCTACTATAGATAAGAGTATGCATTTGGGTGGGATGAGTAAATAAGCTCTTTATTTTGAGTCTTGCAGATAAGACAAATGCCTGACACATAGTCTATGTAAATACGTGAAAAGTTTCTATCTATGCTCAATTTCACACATTGTTGCATTGTGAAATGTGTCAAAATGCAGGTCATGACACAATGCAAGTATGCGTTACATTTTTAAGGGAAGCTGTAGATGACGTTAGAATAAACTGTCTTCTTCTACAGTCTGATTCGTCTTGGTAAAACAACTGTTTGAGAAGAAAAGGTAGTTAAACTGGTAATACTGGTAGGTAGGACAGTACCTCTCTGGGGTTGATGGCTGGAGAGGCGAGACATCTTGCAGGCTGTGGCTGTCGTGAACTTTTTCCTTCAACGTGTTGGCCTTTGTTCTATCTGGACCAACACCAGTGCTGGACTGTGTCTACACCAAAATTTACGAACACAGTAGATGTCTTAGTTTAATACAGCACAGTCTAGTGTACAATAACAACCATTTTTGCTGATTAGATGACAATGGGCAGTCTGTCACACTGTAAAGAAGAAAGTTCCTTCTTCCTGTGTAGATAACACCTTAAATGAATGTAAAATCTGAATGCCTCCCTTTATTTATCCCAAACTGAGTAATAACAAAGTGATTATTTACTTAAAAAAGAATCAAGAATGGAGCTTTGAAAGACAAACAAAATGGAAAGATGGAAGAAATAATAAAGTAAACCAGAGTCTAAATTGTCTGCCATTACTAGTTGAGGTTTTAGTCTGTTATCCCATAAGTCCAGTTTTAAAACCCACTGAGCTGTTAAAATAAAAACTGCAGTTAAAGGAGTTGTATTCAAATCAGAGCAAGCTCTACTGTGTTGGCAGCTTGACAATAGCTCATTGAAATCTGACAGTACAGCACTTGAAATGCTGTGTCCTAAAAAACTGTGCCTATTTGATAACAGACTAAAGGCCTTCAGGATCATTTATGTTTCCTCAGTGTAGCACAAGATATCTGCAATCCCTCCCATGATTCTAAGCGCTTATTCCACCAGCAACCCGCACACCACAGCTCCCCGGACGGCATCTAATATCAGGCTGCAATACAACACCTCAAATGGACTCATGGGGGGTAAAGGAAAAGTCCAGTACTCTGCATCCTCCATTTCAACACTTTTAATGGGCAAACATATACGTGTAAGGGCGAGCCGCGGCCTGCGTCTTCTACGAGCTTTTCCCTGAATCAGCCAGAGAAGCATAATCACTTAAACTCAAGTGATTGTTTCATTTATAATCCTAAATTACCAGCAGATTGTCTGGTTGCGTACAGAGACAAATTATCCCCAATGGGAAGCTTGCAGTGGAACTTAGCTTCAAGGCACAGAATCAATATATTCCTTCACGTTTACCATTGTATTAACCAGCTGAATCAAGTAAACATTACCTGTGATGAGCCACCTGAACCTATTTTGGATACATCATCTAGTGACATAGAGATCCCGCGATTCCTGGTAACATTTGGAAAACCAGACGGAAAATATTGTTAGAAACATAAGAGGAGTTAAAGAAAGGTATAAAGGTAGAACAACATAGGAAGCCGTACTGGAGAGTTTTGATGTTCCTCTCCTCCAGACTCCGGGGTCCTGCCATGAGGTTTTCTGGCTGAGTGTTGCTTCTCGACGGTTCCTTTCTCCTGTTGGCCTCTTCTTTGGCAAGAGCAGGCTGAGCAGCGGTGGCCGGGTCGCTGTAGCCATTTCTTCCAGGCCCGGAAGTAGGGATATCTAAGGGTAAGGTGGAGGGTCGAACAAGTTCGGTTGGGACATCTTTAGTATCCCTTTTGCCCTTGTCGCCTTTCCAAGCCACAAAGGTGTACTGATCCAACTCTTTGCTGTCGGACCGCTCCTTTAACTTGCCGTCTGCTTTTCCCGGACTCTCTAGAGTTTTGCTCTTGAAAGGAGTATCGTCTTTTCCGGCTGAAGCCGCCCGCTCACTTTCTCTCTGGCTGTGCTCTAGGCCACGCTGTCTCCTCAGCTCCCGTTTTTCCTGACTTCTGGACACTGGTAGTTTGGAAAGCGGAGGAGCTCTGTTTTGGCTCTGTCCAGTCTGGGTTTCAGGAGACATGGGTTTACCTTGTGCACCTTCATCTCTGGGAAGTGTGGATGATTCTTTCTCGGTTTGCTTCTGTTGCTCCTTGACCACAAGGTGAGGACCAGCCTCAACTTGAGGGATCTTTGCAGAATGATCTTGCTCTTTTGAGACAGAAACATCATCAACATGGGCCCTGCCCTTACCTTCAATCTCAACATCCACAGGAGCCTTATTGTGCTCCAGCACTAGTGTCTTCTCATCGCCAGGCTGCTTGCCTGATGTTGGTACTTCTTGTAGTGGCGTCTTCTCCTGCCGCTCAGCCTCTAAAGCAAGCTGCGCTTCCCTTTCCTCTTGTTCTTTCTGTCTTCTAGCTGCTTCCTCTTCCTCTCTGGCTTTCCTGGCTGCCTCTTCTTCCTCTTTGAGTCGCCTGGCTGCCTCCTCAACTTCTTTAGCTCGCCTAGCGGCCTCTTCGGCTTCCTTGGCTTGTCGAGCTGCTTCCTCCTCTTTTCTCCTGCGAGCTTCCTCTTCCTCTCTCTTCCTCTTCTCTTCCTTTAGGAAGTAGTACCTAACCAGATCAAATCCAAAACTTACTGAATCATGTTCAATAATCCACAAATCTGTATTAAGGGGATTTCATGTTAACTTGTGTGAGGGTCTATACCGTTTGCGAGCTGATTGCCCTCTTGCAAGTGCCTGTATCTTTGTGATGGAGGCTCGTGTTTTTCGATATTCAGCTCTTTGTTTGGTACCTCGCCATGCTGTCTGGATCAGAACCACGGCTTGGTAGAACTTCTCTTTGCGGAACCTACGCCATGAGCGCTGTTGACAAGGTCAATCAAATATCAGACATGAGTAGATTGCCAAACACAAGACAATTGCAAGAATACTACCCAAACGCAAGTGTTTGATATACCTGGATCACGATGGCTGCCTCTCTCATTCTAACAAAGTCCATTCTCTCAATTTTGGCTCTAAACCAGCGCTGCAAGAAAATAATTTTGTGCATGACATCCTTGTGCAGGATGTCCTGAAGCTTTTGCCTTTCAAGCTCTTTGAGATACACCTGTAGAAGTGGAACATAACTGTTAAGAGTCAATAACTAGAGATATTATCACTTAAAACACTTTAGGGCACCAAGAAAAAAAAAAAATTTAACCTTGGTTTTTCCAATCTGGTAGGTAGTGTGGTCAAAGCCAAGCTTGTGCAAAAGAGATGATATGTCGTCCTTAGACGTAGCGTTCTTTGGCAGCAACACACGAAACTGCTCAGTAAACTCCTGTAATGCAAAAAAGGAGCGTTGCTTATTTAGACAAACCATGTTACACACGTTTAATTCGTAGGGTAAGGGGCTCCTTCCAATCACTAGGTCAAATCTATGCGTTACCTGAAAGGTATATTTGGCTCCATAACCTGAGCGTCTGATGCGCACGGTTTCCAACATGCCTGTGTACCGCAGTTGCTGCACAATGAGCGCCTCATCAAAACACATTTCCCTCTGAATGTGAGATATAAAATAACTTTAGTCAAAAGACAGATCTCATATAGAAGATTTTCTCAAGGCATAGATGAACAGTTTAAATGAAGACCAGGAATGTGAATGATTTCATGTTGACTAATTAGTGAACAGTGAACAAGGACGTGTTATTTGCACCTTCTCAGCATTGGAGCGGAGGCATCGGATGAAGAATGGTTCCGCCTTCCCCAGCGTTTCCAGAAGCTTACTAAGAGATGTCTACAAGATAGAGAGATAGATAGATATAATAAGTGGAAGACCAGAAGAGAATCACACATGAAGCCTTCAGCCTATTACATCCATTAGAGAATAATATTCTTAGCATTCTCTGATGCTAGCATTTGAAATGTAAGTGCTAGAGTTTTAAGCTGTTCCAAAACACAGTGAGATTTATGTTATTACTTTCTGTCTACTGCCCTACATACGCAGCTGTTTTCTATTCTGCCACACCAATAGCACGTGGCACAAAATGTCTATGTTAGCATCTCGCTAAGCTAACAGCATGTTCCTCTAAGCATAAAAATACATAGAAAAAGATTATTTTAATCAATATTTGTTTGCTATGTAGACTGAACAGTTGTACTGATCAATTAAAAATGAAATTTTTATACACAAGCACCATTTGGAACAGCTTGGTGCTTATAGGCTAATTCACAACGCACAGACAAAAGCCAACAAACAAGTTGGCCGTTGGATTTAGAACTGCATGAAAAATAACTGTCATGTTCATATTGCCCCAACAAACGCTGACTGAACATGTTCAGTCGGGTGAAAACAAACCCCGGCCAATGCCAACAGACAGTAATAGGGGCAACATGCGGTGTGAATTAGCCTTATGATGTTTTGGAACAGAGCATTTGATTTTAGGCCGAACCACCAAACTTGATATGAACAGCCAGACTAATCTAATAAAAGTTTTTTTTTACTTGAAACTGGGCACTGATGCTGGGAGGACGTTTCTTCTTGTGCAGATGAAGCAAAGACTTGGTGGTGCGGTCATGGAGGCCCACTATGAATTTCAGCGAACGAGAGTCCAACAGGCTCTGCCCAAACACACAAAAACAGAAAGTGAATTTCTCTCACACAGAGACTTTCTTTTGCCACATGAGTGCCATGGGAACATGACGGCATGGAAACTCTCATTCCAGCCAGAGCCTAAGCGGTAGAGTCGTCAAAACATTTACCCTGCACAGCACATGTAACGGAAAGTCATAAACAATCAAATGGTGATGGAAAGGAGAATGTACCAGCTGTGCTGCAAATGCTCACCGGTTAAGTGATTTTTTTAATTGCCACACATAAATGCATTGTCTATGCAGGACAAAAGCATTATCAAAAGGAGCTATCTTTCTTGTTTATAAAGCACAGTTTGCAGAGTAGACTATGTTTTTTTTGCTTGCACACCAATATTTTTGTAATGGCTAGGTTGACCACGTTGATATTACTCTAAGGCCCTGTTTATACCTGGTATTAAGATGCATTTTGGTCAATCTGATCACAAGTAGACGAGGGAGCCACACAGGTTTAAACCTGGTGTTTTAATCCATCTCTTTTGTCCACTTTCGACCACTTTTGTCCTGATTTCTTTGAGGGGAGGGTCTATGGGCGGTCTATCTTTCGATCTAATGGACAAAACAAGCTAACGCAATTTACTTATGAACGCAACCGGAGACGATGGAAAAACACACGGAGAGCCTCAGCTTTCGTTTCTGCTTTGGCAGCCGCAAGACCTGGCCGAACGCTGTGTGTGTTTGAAATCAATTGTGAGAGAATATTGAGCTTGGTACGTTTTTCATCTTCAAACCAAACTTGGGTCTCCAGCCGACAAAGTTTAAATCCTGTCTGGCTAGCGCACTTCCCATAATGTTTACGCGTTAGGTCAGTAGGCGGAGAGTAGGGGGTCTTTTAGTGGCTGTTCGAACACATTCGACCACATGAGAGTGAAAGCAATCCGGTCGAATGTGTTTTCCACTACCTCTGGAAGTGGTTAAACGGTTAAAGTGGTAAAACGTCGAAAGTGGACAAGCTCAAAACTTTTTAGACCCCATTTACACCTGTATGTAGTGTCATCCACTTGTGATCCAGTTGACCAAAACGCATCTTAATACCAGGTGTAAACGGGGCCTAAATCTGGTTGAAGTTATAAAACTGGCTGAAATCACTTGCAGCACCTTGAATGTCAAAACAAACACCTAGTCTTGTGTTCTTTTTAATATGCACTGTTTGATCAATTCAAGAAGCGAGAGGTTTACCTTGGGAATGAGTTGCTTGGTCTTGGTGTTCTTGTTTTTCCTGTAAGGAGGAAGAGGAAAGTTGATGGTTTGTTGAGATAAGAAGCGAATGGATGCAGCATGTTAGTAGAGTGAGTCATGCATTTGCTTGTGGGACATGAGTAAGGGCGCCTACACACTTGGGAAGCTCTGATGGTGCATTTGACGAAGAAGAATGTGCTTGATTTGTTTACGCAATGGTGTGGAATATGTCGGGTCTACATTCAGTTGTCTAACATCCCCAGTAAAATTAATGGATTTGCAGTGTTCTTGGATGTTAAATCTAGCATGTAGACGGAGAGGAAGATGCAAGACTTGGTGTGGGTCCACATTCCAGCACTTAAATTTCAACCATCTCCATTGAAACCCATGGATTCGCAGTGTTGTCTGAGCTTAAATCTAGCATGTAGATGGCATAGCAGCAAAGATGGTTTCATGGGAGGGAGGAATAGACATTTCTCTTGATACACCTAATCTACAGGAGAGGTATTCCTACTTTAGGGTTGACGACAGCTAGGATGGATAAGGTTTAGAGTTAAAGTGGAGTCTATATCTGTGGTCTTTGCAAGCAGTGATTCTGCAGCTTTCCACACCTCATAAAACATTACAGACTTAATAGGTGGGACTCGAGAACCAATAAGCTCATGCAGCATGTTAGCATGTGGATACCATTCTGAGTTAGCGTTAATGAAGATCACACTGCTTTCAGCTCATAAACTCTGCATTCGTCTTACATACGCCGCTAGGGAGCCATCTAAAAATAATTGAAATACTTGTTAGATGCGTATTAATAGAGCAGGGTTAAGGGTGGTTTGAGTTACGCAGTAAATCACAAGGTTAGCCGACAAGTAATGCTGCAAAGTTGGGAAAGTTTGGGAGCAGGGGCTGTTTTGCGAAGGTTTCTCAAAACTAAGCTTAGCAGAGAGCCAAAAGCATTGGCTTCAGTGCCAAGGCATGAAGGGTCGACAAGGTGGACCCATCCATTCCAGGCCAGAAAGGAGTCAGCGGTCAAACTCACTGGAGGGCGTGACGTGGGAACCGTAGGCGACCCCAGGACTGAAGCAGCTTTCGTGGATCTTCCCCATCCAACTGCAAGTCCTTAATGGAGTTGATGATTTGGGCATGCATGTCCCTGATTTAGCCCGGTGGAAAGGTGGGAGAGTGGGGGGAGGAGACAGAGGGAGTAGGTAAGATTGGCGGGGAAGGGTAAGTACAGAAACCCAACACCAACGTTGTTAACAGACCTCTGGGAAAGCAAACGCCCTCCACCACAAAACAGGAACCCATAATGTGGACATGAACAAACGCAGGCAAGTGTGTTATGTTTGAAATTAAAAGACCCTTAATTTGGTGAACTATTCCTTCAAGCTTCTGTGGTGAATCCATGCTGTTGTTACTCTGGTTTTGACCTGACGGGGTGTTAAATGGGGGTCGGCACCCCATTCAGCAAAGACCTGGATTCATGCACTGGTTCACTTACCACACGGATCAGAACAACAGGAGGTCAAACAGGTAGGATTGGCACTGGGGGCTGGGGACGCACTCCTAAAAGCTCTTCCACAAACCAGGAAGTGAACCCGCTTCTATTATAAACTTCTTTAAAGGACATTTTATGGTTTCCTTCCCACTTGGGAGCACTTAGAGGTAATAAACCTCACAAGGTCCCAACAGGGATTTATGAGTGTATGTTGTGGATTGTGGATTGCTTTGAACAAACCAGGTTAAATAGAAACTCTGGCTTGACCTTTGCTCACATAAGGAGAGAACAGCTCAAACAGCTAGTTTTTGGATTCTGCGAACATCTGAATGTGGCATTTGAGTTTGCTCACAATACCGGAAACCCAGCCTTCCCAAGCTGCCAAGCTCTCCGTCTGACCTCAATGTTCTGCTTAGGTCCACTTACTTCTTACTCTCATAACTAGCAAAGATGTCCTCAAAAGCCTCTAGAGGGCGCTCCTCTGAATGATCAAAGGAGAAATCAAGCATAGGAGCATGGCTGTAGAAAATAAACACCACACACACAGTCACTCGAGGGCCAACGCCACCAGCAGGTGCCGATCTATGACCAGCTTTATTGCCCATACGGGTTAATCTTCAGTGAAACTGATCACAGGTCAGTAACTGAGGGGAAACCCTTGACAAACACCAGAGGAAAAGCACAGGGGACATTGCAGGGATATACTTGATAATTCTCACAAAATATCTGTCAAGAACATGTCCCGGTCATATTTCAGCCCAAGAAAAAAAAGGAAAGAAAAAGTAAGGCATTGCATTTTGCATTAATTATGCAGACGTGATCACCATTACTGTGATCGTGATATTTTCATGAAAAGTAAGCACATCCCTCCCAAAAATGTTAAAATAATGTTAAATGGTCTGTAATTTATGGTGATAAGCATGAAATGATTGGTACAGTGGTATTTAAATAAATAAAATGTTCATTTTGTCCACTTAATATAGT
The DNA here is from genome assembly GCA_039654105.1 of Coreius guichenoti. NCBI lineage: Eukaryota > Metazoa > Chordata > Actinopteri > Cypriniformes > Gobionidae > Coreius > Coreius guichenoti. Next base: position 3,758,605 of record CM077192.1, on the reverse strand, counting down.
GTCGATTGTGTTTTTTTTGTTTTGTAAAATGAAAAGCTTTAATATTATTTCTTCATGCAAAATATAATTTCCTATTTTTGCCTTTGGATTTTGAGATGAAATATGACCTGGACATGTTTTTGTGTCATTCACCCAATATATACCTGTGTTATATTGTGTGGTTGCATTAATACTCAAGACAGAAAAATGGGCCGAAGTGTATGAGATTACTGTGAGAATCGGCCTGCAATGTGCCTTTGTGGAGAGAACGTGGTCACATGATCACCTGCCACACAAAGGCAACGAAAGGACAGGAAGAGATCAAGTTCCTCACAATACTTCCTCCCTCCCTCTCTCTCTCTCTCTCTCTCTCTCTCTCTCTCTCTCTCTCTCTCTCTCTCTCTCATTCTCTCTCTCTCTCTCTTTTAGTCACACAAATCCGAGTCCAAAGCTTACCGGTACATCCTCTCAATTGGCATGTTGGATCTCTGCAGCTCTCCTAGAGGAACTCTGGAGTTTGGTCTGACCACACCTGTACATTCACACAAAGACACAAACAGCATTGACGGCATTATTTCAACATGCGACGAGACACCCCACCCAAAACATCTTGCAAACAATCTTACTCACTTATTTTTATTATCCCTTCCTAGTTTAATCATTCCGAAATCCTTCTAAATATGACTGTTTGCGTCACTGGGCAGCTTTCTCACGTGCAGGCTTTAAATAACCTTCTTAGACCCTGAGAATCCAACGTTTTGGGCTAATCTGAATATAATCCATAATGCTCCATGGGTTACCCGCAGTCTTGGCTGCCCAGCGGCGACCGGCCTCGTTGAAGGCGGCCAATGCGCGGACGGAGGCACGGAGGATCCCCCATCGGAACATCGCCACCGGATCCATCCCGATCAGCTGCCGGACATAAGCTCGGTCGCTGCTCCGCAAGAGAGCCACGATATCCGGACGCATGTGATCCGTGTTCTTCTCACGGAAATCCTGTCGCAGCCAATTTACATGATGAACGTTAGCACGTCATTCTACCCATCAGGACTCTTTTGCAATGCATTAATAATAATAATTGGTTAAAATATTAATAGATTAAAAAGATAATAAAAATATAATGTTATTAGTATTTATACATTATTAATGAATCATTTTACTATGGTTCATTTTGTAAAAAAAACATTTTATTTTGTTGCCAGAAAAACATTCAATTAAACTATTAAATATTAATATGAATAAATACAATAAATACTTATTTATTATAACTTTAACATTTAATAATTGTACTATGTGTCAACACAGGCATTTTGTAAGCATAAAATGTTTTATTATTTGGCCTGACCATAAAAATATTAATGTATTAAACACAAACATACACAAAATATTTTAATACAGCTTTAATAAATAATAATTTTACTATGTTTCATTAAAGACATTTAAAATATACATAAAAATTGTATTTTCATTATTTGGCCATAAAAAAAATAACACATTAAATATTAATATGAATAAGTACAATATTAATTACGTTATAATAAGAAGCATTTTATTGTAATTTTACTATTCGTCATTAAAGGGATTTGGTGAAGATCAACAAAATTAATTAATAATAAAATATAAAAATATATTAAATATTAATTCTAAATATATACAAAATAATGACTTTAATATATTAAACAGTAAAATTATTAATTATATATATATATATATATATAGAGAGAGAGAGAGAGAGAGAGATAAAAAACTACTATTTAATATATTTATTATTATTTATAAAAATATAATATTAATATTTAGTATATTCATATTTTCATTATATAGTAACATTATATTACTATATTTTTAATATATTAAAATTATAACGTTAAAGCTGTAAAGAATTTTTATTATGTATGTTAATATTTAGTATATTAATTTTATTTTTTTTTTAATTTGGTCGGGCCAAATAATGAAAATATATTTTTATGTTTACAAAATGCCTTTAATGACACAGTAAAATTTATAATTGTTAAAGGCATTTTGTACTTTGTATTTTATTTTCAATTTAAACATATCATTTATAATATAATATAATATAATATAATATAATATAATATAATAATTAATATAATATAATATAATATAATATAATATAATAAAATAAAATAATTAATATAATAATTAATATAATATAATATAATATAATATAATATAATATAATAAAATAATTAATATAATAATTAATATAATATAATATAATATAAGTCTTATACTCAGTTGCCATTACCTTAATCTGGTATTTGACCTTCCCAGCAAAATGGAGGATGACGAAAGCCGGTTCCATCACTGGAGTCGCCACAAAGTATTGATTCTGTTGATGCTGCTGTTTGAACTTGGCCAGCAAGGTCTTATCAGTGGCGTGAGGAAAGCTACAAAGACAATGTGTTGAGAATATTGACAAAAATACAATTTGGCAATGATGAGCAATGAACCACTGAGGGATGAACGGCCTCACTTGCTCTCCTCGTCCAGTAAATAGAGGAGTCCAGTGGGCTTCTTGCTGATGAGGTGAAGACATCCCACATTATCCGTGTAGTCGATGTTGTGCCAGGTGATGCCCTCGGACTGATACTCCTCCTGCCGGGCGACCAAACACACTTCACACTCAAATCGCCATAGGAGAAAGAGTTTACGAAGGTTGCGAAACCCGAATAAAGCCCACTAACCTGTTCAAGTTTAAAGATGTGCTGGTTGAAGTAATACTGAAGCTGCTCGTTGGCGTAGTTGATGCAGAATTGTTCAAAGCTATTGGTCTCGAAGTCTTCGAAGCCGAAGATATCGAGCACACCAATAGACAAACACTGAAATAAAGCAGAACCAACATGAGACCTTGAGCATCCTTGACTTCAACACTGACCTCTGCTGTTCCCATCTCACCGAGACGGACTCCTCCATGTCTTTCTTATTAAGCAGCGCGTGATTGATCCGCAGGACGATCCAGTCGAACAGGGCGCTGTACAACGACTTGGCCATGGAGTCCCGCGCCGTGATCGCCTGAAGAAATGACACTCGTTTAGCTACAAAACATCTGGAAGCTCGGATAAAACCGTCCGCGCGAGCGGCGTATGAAAGCGGACATCTGTGGCGTACCTCGCTGTGGCTGTAGGGCAGGATCAGCTTGTCATTTACGGTCACCGTTTTCCTCTTGGTAAGAGCCTCCACCAACAGCTCCTCCTTCACCTGCACACACACACACACACACACACACACACACACACACACACACACACACACACACACACACCAGAAACACATGAGAAACACATGAGAAACGACATCCGACAAACTATCAAACACACGTCATCAGCTAACAACAGAAATTAATATATTCAATATGACTACACAATAATAGTAATAATAATAATAAAAAAAATTTTAAAAAATTAATTCAATAAAAGAAATGCATTTCTATTGCAATAATACTATTGCACAGTAAGACATTTGTATTTATTATTAATAAAAAAATATTATTTATAAAACAATATATCAATCATAATAATAATTAAAATAATTGTATTAATATTTAGTTATTTTTAGTGCTGGGGAAAAATTAACCGTGATTAATCTCATCCAAAATAAAAGTTTGTGTTTACATAATATGTGTGTGTACTGTGTATAATTATTATGTATAAATATATACACATGCATGTGTGTGTATTTATATATACATAATAATTATACACAGTACACACACATATTATGTAAACACAAACTTTTATTTTGGATGCGATTAATTTTTCCCCAGCACTAGTTATTTTATTTTTTCAATTATAAAAAAAAAAAATAAAAATTAAGAAATAAGTATAATATAGGACTAGTATATTAGTATATATTACTAACTATTGTAATATTACCATTATAAATGTAAACATTGAGTATTTAATAAGAATAATAATAACAATAATAGTAATAATATAAAATGAATATTTTATTTCTTTATTTGAATTATAAAAATTAAACAAATCAATAAAAAAATATTAATACTGCAATAATATTATTGTACAGTAAAAAAATGAATATTTAATCAAAATAATAGAAAACATTATTTATAAAAAATTATGTACAAAATAATAATATAAACTATTCATAAAATAATAAAATAATAATAATTATAAATAAATATAATTTATTTTATTAAAATTACAAGAAAATATATTACTATTGCAATAAAAGAAATATAATAATACTGCAATACTATTGTTTTCCGTAAAAATCAGAATTTAATAAAAATAATAATAGAAAACATTTATAAAATTCTGTATAAAATAATCCTAATAATAGAAAATATTTATAAAATATGTAAAATAACAACAATAATATATATTTTTTATTTTATTACTTAAATTACAAAATATATATATATATATATATATATATATATATATATTTTTTTTTTATAATAATAATAATAATAATAATAATAGCAATTATTATAAAATTATTAAAATATATAAAATAATAATTATTATGTCATTATTCAAACTATTTTTGTTCATATTTTATTTATGTTATTTGAATTATACAAATTAGAATCAATTAAGAAATATATTAATATCGCAATAATACTATTGTACTATAAAATTAAAAATATTATATAAAATAATAATTATGATTCATATTCAAACTATTTTTTGTTAATATTTTATTTATTTTATTTTTTGAATTATAAAAATTAAAATCAATTAAGAAATATATTAATATCACAATAATACTATAGTACTGTAAAAAATAAGTATTTAATAATAGTAAATAATAATAATAATGATGATAGAATAAAATAATTATTTAATTTTACAGAACAATAAAAACAAAAAATATTTATGGCAGTATAGAGCTTTTATTTTGGTGTAAAACCGCTTAAAGCTTCTCTTTTTTTGACAACAAACTTATAAACAAATTTGGGAAGGAAATCCATGCAATAAATACATGTTCATTAAATGCATTTGAAAACGCAGCTATTTATTTAAAGAAAAATTGCATCCCAAATTTTTCAAAAGCATCCCGAAAGTTTCAGAAACACATTCACCTTCAGCAGGTCTGAGAGCGTGGAGAGCACCTCCGGAGGCCCGACGTCCAGCCCTTCCTCTCTGCCGGACGACTTCTGACTGTACGTCACGTTACCCAGATACAAGATGGCCGACAGGACGGAGAATATCCTACAAGGAACGCAACAACCAACCAAAGCTCTCAGATACGAGTCCTCAAAGACATCAGTCCGTATAGAGTTTGACAGGAGACTCACTGTCTTTTGGTGGCCGGCAGGAAGCCGACCATCTCCATCGCCTGCTGCAGTCGCTCGAAGTCGTGCCGAAGGTCATCCGCATCTTCTATCGTGAAGTTTTGCTGCAAGCCAAGAGCAAAAGACCGTTGAAACGCTAGGCTAATTGGATGTTGTTTATTTGTAGAGCGCTCCCGAATGAGCTTCACCTGTTTGAGGTAGAAGTATTCTTCAGGCTGCAGGAGTTTGAACTCTCGCCGCTCGTCCTCCGACGCGCCCACCAGCAGATAGTAAAACACGTGGTAGTTCCTGCGGGAAGAGGAAATGCCAATAAACAACAGTCAATCCGGCACTAGTTCGCTACAAGCTGCTAACAAAAGGCAGCTAACAAGACTGAAGCTACTGAAGGAGGAGAGAACTTGTTTTTGGACTAATTCATGAACCGTTCAAATGAATCGATTCACTAACGCAAATCCCAATGCTACATGCTAATCTTAGCTTGTTACTCAAAAACTGTTTTACTGTACAATATTTTGGAAACAGCTGGCCTATATTAAATATGAAGGTGATATCTTGTTTTTGGACCAGTTATTTTACCTGAACTATCTGAATGAATCAATTCACTCATAAATAATGGTAGTATTTATTTATACTAATTTAAATTAGTCGTTAAATTAGATTAATCGCAAATAACATGCAAGTTTATATATATACACATACATAATTATGCAATTTTTTTTTTAAACAATATACTAATATATTAATATAGTAAATACATTTATTTATTTATACATTTTGAAGGATGTGATCTTGTTTTTTGGACCAATTAATTTACATTTTTAAATCAAATGAATCAATTAATTAATAAAAGAAGGTAATAAATAATTGTGCTAATTTTTATTGAAAACCTGAATGTATTTGTTTACATTTATTTTTATATTATTATAATATATTAACTTAAATGTATTTTCTACATAATTTTTATTTATTTATGTGTTAAATTTAAAAGAGGCGATATCTTGTTTTTGTTCCAACTAATTTACATAAACCATTTGAATAAATCAATTCATTAATAAACCATAGTAATTTATTTATGCATATTTAAATTAAAATACTCATTGTGATCTTTTTTTAGTTCCACAAAATGTTTATTTAAATTTATTAATATATAAAGTTTGAAGGTTGATATCTTCAAATCAAATGAATCAATGAATTCATAAAATATGGTAATATTTAATTATGCTAATTGTTTTTCCAAACATGAATGTATTTATTTACATACATTTATATAGTAAATGTATTAATTTATACATTAAATTTGAAGGAGGTGATCTTGTTTTTTTAACCAATTAATTTACATATTCAAATCAAATTCATAAAAGAAGGTAATAAGTAATTATGCTGATTTGTTTTATTCAAAACCTGAATGATTTGTTTACATTTATTTTTATATTATTATACACAGTATATGAATTTACTTAAATGTGTTTATACATAATTTTTTACTTATTTATATATTAAATTTGAAGGAGGTGATATCTTGTTGTAATAAATCAATTAATTCCTAAACCATAGTACTATTTATTTATGCTGATTTAAATTAAAATACTCATTGTGATAGTTTTTATTAACTCAAAATTTATTTTATTGTAGTTTATTTCAATTTATGTAGTTGATATCTTGTTTTTTGGACCGAATCAAATGAAGCAATTCTTTCATAAAATATGGTAATATTTAATAATGCTAATTGTTCTTTTTGTTCTTCAAAACATTAAAATGTAATCAATTAATTCATAAAAGAAGGTAATAAATAATTATGCAAAATTTTTATTGAAAACCTGAATGTATTTGTTTACATTTATTGTTATATTACTATTATTATTAATTTACTTAAATGTATTTATTATATATATATATATATATATATATATATATATATATATATATATATATATAAAAATATTATAATATAATATTATTTATATATTACATTTAAAAGTGACATCTTGTTTTTGGACCAACTAATTTACATAAACCATTTGAATGAATTAATTTATTATTAAACCACAGTAATTTATTCATGCATATTTGCAAATTATGCAAATTTATTTATACATACATACATACATTAAATTTGAAGGAGGTGATATCTAATTTTTGGACCAATTAATTTACATTTTCAAATCAAATTCATAAAAGAAGGTAATAAATAATTATGCTTATTTTTTTTATTCAAAACCTAAATGATGTTTACATTTATTTGTATATTATTATATACAGTATATGAATTTAAACGTATTCCTAAACCATAGTACTATTTATTTATGCTGATTTAAAATTAAAATACTCATTGTGATAGTTATTACCTCAACATTTAAATTTATTATATATACACAATTTGAAGTTATCTATTTTTTTGGACCGAACCAAATGAAATCAATCAATTATGCAAAAATTCAAAACATGAATGTATTTATTTGCATACTTGGAGGTGATATCTTGTTTTTGGACCAGTTCTTTCACCTGAACTATTGGAATGAATCAGTTCACTAAAGGGGAATCCCAATGCCACATACTAGTTCGCTTGTTACTCAGAAATATGCTTTACAATATTTTGGAAACATCTGTTTTTCTGTCACGCTATTGAAAAATGTTGCTAAGTTTGTAGTGTGGTTATATTTAGCTCTCCAGCAGTGCAGGCTCTGTTTTTCGAGTTCTGCAACCTGATTATCTTCTACGACTTCCACAGCGAGCTGATAATAACGAGGTTAGCACTGCAGAAACCAGCGTGAGTGAGATGGATCGACAGATACACAGACTCATCTGTGGGAACCAGCTGTCTCTGGCCAAATCTGGTTTTCGTCATTAAGTAGAAACGTCCTGAAAGCTTTTACCTCTCGTTCTTCTCTCTGGAGACCAAGCGAGATTTCTCCAGCAGATATTTTTCAACCACAGCCCTGAAAGACAACGAGAAACATTACAAACGTCAGATGCCAGCAGCTCTTAGTCATAAATCGGGGCTTCAAAGCACACAGATGTCAATCAAAGCGGCAGATGGCCTGAACAAAACTCTCAATGGAGCGCAACAGTGAACGCCCACTTTATTCCCATTCATTTGTGTCAAAAAGATCTCCGATAAGACTTGAACCAAACCAACCAGATCTAGGCTGAATCCCAATACTACAAACTTTGATTTGAAGCAAAAGACTGTGTCCTAGTGTCTAGTGTCCACTTAATGACCGTCATCCAATGAAGTAGGCCACACTACACTGGGCCAGAGAACAATAGGGCCACTGAAAGCATCTGTATGGCTTTATTGACTTCTCTCAGCTTTGTTTAGAGGAGCACAAGTACAGCGCAGGCTTTCGCACCGAGTAGATAGGAACTATATTTTCCCCTAGGACTGTTTTTGCAGTTGCATTCGCACCGCCATCAAACTCTGATGTAAGCCGTCCGACAGCGACGTCATTTAACCCTTAAACGCATACCTCGGGTCTTTAGTGACCCGGGACGTCATTCACTACCCTCCTCCCTCATTAATTTTATAAAGTTAGACATCAACCTTCTTAGTATTCCTCAATTCATTATAAACAATATGACCAGAAAAAAATTTATAAAAAACTATAAAAGAATGCCTGTTTTCCCATTCATTTTTTGTAAAAATTATATAGGGTCGCTAACGACCCGACGTGTGTAACAGTAGCCGCGTTTCCATTACCCTTCAAATTACGCAAATTGAAATTGTGAATCGAAAATACGGCCAATGGATACCTGTCAATTTCGCAAAAACTCCCATATATCGCAAAAAAGTTTTTACGCTCACATAAGGTGGTTTTTTAGGCAATTCGAAAAGGAAATTTTCACGAAACTGCAGTTTTTCCGCATTTACAGGTCACCTGGCGTACGTAAAAGTCGATCATTCTTTACAGATGACGCCGTATGTCGGACAAAAGACGAGACAGAGTTCTTTATTAAACTCATAAGACAAGAGAATTACAGGAATACTGGATTATAAACAACAAAGAAATGCCACAAAATATCATTAAGACCTTGAAGCAGATATGAGGGAAAACACCCACACACACCTCATACGTGGCCGCTCCCAAAGGGCCCATTAGTGCTTGGATAACACGCCTACGTCTCCTTCCATTAATAATAACGGCCAGTGCGGTGGCTGGGTTATTCATAAACCCAACATACGTGGCATAATTTTGGAATGACTTATCGCGAGAGGAAAAAAATAAGTTTTAGTCGCATGACATCGGTTAATGGAAACGCTGTCATTTCGGAATAGTTTTTTATCGACATTTAGAAAATATCGCGAATGTTTTGCGCAAATCTGTAATGGAAACGCGGCTACTGTAAGGATATTTTTTCGGCAATAATTGAATCTTTAAATGACTAAGTGCAATTCACCTTTTTTCCACAAGGTGGCAATGTCTGATACACAATGATGACGTGACGTTTCACTCATAGTTACCGCAGGCAGAAAACAAAAGAACAGGAAGAATCATCAGCAAAACTTGAAATGGCTCAGCGATTTACTGCAGTCAGATATTAGTGTCACTGTCACTTGATGGTGGATCTGGTGAAGAAGCTGTCAGCGATCAAAATACTGATTTTGAAGATGTTGAAAATGATATTTTTGAGAACATGTTTGAGATGGCGAATATGAGCCAGATGGGAAATGAGCTCTGACGAGGACAGTGATGATGGGATAAAACATCTGCTCAAACTGAACCCTTCCAAGCACCAAAAGGTCACAAAATATGCTTTATTTTATTCTTCTGTAATTGTTACTCTAATATCAGGAGAGTTTTATATTATCGCGACACGTAGAGATCCATCCGTGTTAGATATACACTGAAAAAAAAACAAGTAAAATTTGCTTAATTTTTCTTAAAGTTTTTGCACACATATTTTTTAAGTAAATTTCACATATGGAATTAAGTAAACTTAACAAATTTTATTTTATATTTTATTTAAGTAAAATTAACAAAGAAAATAAGTTATTTTAACTTGGCCAGTATAAGGTTGAGTAATTTCTACTTAGTTGAAGTTTCATTTGTAATACTTTTTACTCAAACAGTATAACATTGAATTAAACCACGCTTTTAAAGTGTATATTTACTTAGCAACATTGAAGTAATTAATACAATACATATTGTGTAGACAACATATCTACATAATGGAAGTAACGCAGCACCTGAACACAGAGACCTCAATGACGGTAACACTTGATGGGTCGTTTTGAGTAGAAAATGAACTCCAAATGTCACAAAATGGCAAGTTACAAAACCTAACAACAAAAGCAATGATAAAACAGTGTAAATACAGCTGGAAAACATCAACCTTATTAATTATTCAAGCCCCAGTGCATGATGGGAACAGCAGTATCAGAAAAGTTGAGTAGTTTTACTTAACTTTATTTATAACGTTGATATTTACGCTTTAATTTCTACAAGCTTGAATTGAGTACTAACATAGAATTTATTTTATTTTTGCCTGAACTAACTTTTTCATGTAGAAATTGCATGTTTTTCTGTAGTATTTACTTCACCACAGAATCATTTTTTTATCAGCGTAGATCCGGGTCGCTAAAGACCCGAATATGTAGTAATGATTGGCGAAACATTCATGCATTTAAAAGGTTAAATGGTTAGTTGACCCAAAAATGAAAGTGCTGTCATCATTCACTCATGTCGTTCCAAACCCGTAAGACCTTCGTTCATTTTCTGAAAACAAATAAAGATATTTTTAAAGAAATCTGAGAGATTTCTGTCCCTCCATTGACAGTCTGCGCAACTACCACTTTCAAGACTCATCAAAGTAATCCATGTGACTCCATGTCTTTACTACCATTCTGGGGCTTTTTGTAGTTGCCTAGACTGTCAATGGAGGGACAGAAAGATAACATCTAAAACTAAAATCATTCCCAGTTCCTGTTATAGGAACTATGAAAATGTTCCTCCGGTGCAAAAGCCTCTGTAGACTAACAAAGCACTGGGACCAATGTCACGTGAATGTTTGCTCAAGAAATGTCCAGGTGAGATTACACTAGGGTTGGGAATCAAAAATCGATTCCAATTCTGTAATCAGATACTTAAGGTCAGGAATTGATTCCTCTTATCGGATCCTTTGTGTGCATTTTAATGTGACTTTAAACCATTCAAGCGCAAGAAGAACCAAAGCGTTGTGTGCAGAAAGCCTCCTCTCATACTGAATAGTGCGCGATACTGA
>CM077192.1:3557126-3739626 GCA_039654105.1 Coreius guichenoti | reverse complement strand
TATTGGTTTATTTAAAGGAATTAAAAAATTAAAGGATTAAAGGGGATTTAAGGAAACAAGAACGGTAAAAGTTCCAGTTCTATTGTAGTTGGCTATTTGCAAATAATATATATATTTTTTTAAATATGGACACATTCACCCTTATTTTATTTTCGTCTGCCTAATATATAAAAAATGCAAAACTTTGTCACGTTCATTAAAAAAAAAAAAGTCAAGTAGTTTGCATCACTTGATATTACTGTTGGTCGCTGAACGTTTTTTTTATCGTAAAACAGTTGTCAAATATTAAATGTTTAGCTACTTGCATCTTACGATGCACTCTTTCACTGCTATGACTAAAGTGTCGCGTTGGAATTCGCGCTAACCGTAAGCCCCGCCTTCTTTGATTTGATTGGCCATCTCACTCATTCTGACAGTGACGAGCGCTGTTAGACCGCTGAGGCTGACCAACCTAAAAATGTAACATTTTACTTTTGTCATCCTAGCAACAAACAGAGCGGTGTGTAATGGAGTACAGCAGAGCAGCATCAACAATATTAAATATTGGGGGGGGGACAATTTGGCCATTTCTAATTATTCGGGGGGGCTTGTCCCTCTCAATGTCTGTGGTGATTACGGCCCTGCCTGTAATGACAGAATGGACTCTTGGGCCATTTCATTTGACAAACTTTTCCACATGTCGACATCCCACACGTCTCATTACAGTTGTACCACCAAAAATAGCTCAGACGTCTCATAAGCCAAAGTCCACACAGGACTAACACAAAGCCGAGAGATAAACAATGGCCACAAAATAGCCATTACAGCTTCCTGAGGAACAGTATGCTGACTCTCAACACAACATGCGCAGATCGGCCAATAAGAAGAAAAGCCTCTACAGCTACCACTTCCTGTTGCAAAAAAAAACTGCTTCCTGTTGAAGTGATCAGCCAGAGGGAACTTCCTGTCTGTGGGCAGATGAAGTATTACTTCAGAGGACTAATGAGCATTACGTGTGAACGAAACCCTCACCGTTCTCGGCAATGCCTGAAAAACAGAAAGCAGAGGTGTTTGCAGAAACGTCCTTCTGTACTGCTAAAAAAAGCAAGAGCTCAGTGCCATTTGCAGGGTCTGCGGCAACAAAAAAAACTCCTGTTATCTGATACTCAATGACGTAATGCACTCAAAGCCACTTGGGATCTGGAAGAAAAAAAAAAAAAAAAAAAAAAAAAAAAATCACATTTTTGGCTTGATGGATTCCAAACTTCTCCTGTAGAGCAATTCAAGAAGAATGTACCACATAAATAGGTCACTCACCGTAGATGCTTTTTTTCTAGTATTTAGCATGCAATGACGTGAAGGTCAAATATGCATTCAAACAAAGCAACACGGTTGTAGGAGGGGATTATGAAAGAGTGTAGCTCCCGTGAAACAGCGACCAAAACCGGTCTGACGTGCTGGTCAACAACAATTGATGCCAAAGATCTCTGTTTACATCATAAAAAATAAGCAAGTTGAAACTGAGACAATAACGTGCAGCCTTTAAAAAGAAAGGACTGCAAAATTACAGTTTACTTTGAGTCACAGTCCATGAATTTGCTTGTAATACAGTTTAAAGCAAAACCTAGACAAAACTATTTGCTACTGGGTGAGGCTTTTCAGTAGGTGACAATAGCTATGTTTCTATCCACCCTTTTTTAGAATATCGCATAAAAAAAAGTTAATAAAAGAAAGAAAAAAAAAAAATGCAGGATGGAAATGCCAAGATGCGCATACATTCTAAAAATGCGCATAAAAAACGTATTTGGCTCAATTGAGTCGGATAAACTTTTTATCCGATAATAAAACATCCGCAAAAACTACGATGGGAACACATTTACCGTATAAATTCCTCTATGCGCATTAAAAATGACGCAAATTTGAGATGGGACGGCATAACTGGACCAACCTCGTTGCACAGCATCTGAAATGCCTGAGCAAAGTCTGTCATCAAAATGGTTCCCACAACCGTCTTACACGACTGCGTTCCCAAAAGGCAGGCATCCGCCTCCAAACGCAAGACAACTTTACTGTGTTTCGTCTACGCGCTCTGAAGCACAAGTAATTTATTATATACACACTTTTTATATACAGTGCAGTTCTCCTACTGCAGCAACTTCCATATTTCTTAGTGATATTTAGTGTCAGTTTATCAGGAAGTGACGATTTTTTTCTCTTCGGCTCACTGGATGGAAACAGTGCTTTTTTCTGCGATAATGTTTCATGCGATATTACAATTTTCATAAGTTAAATACAGAACATAGCTTATTAGAACCAGCTAATCCTTAAACGCATACCTCGGGTCTTTAGTGACCCGGGACGTCATTCACTACCCTTCTCCTCATTCATTTTTTAAAGTTAGACATCAACCTTCTTAGTATTCCTCAATCAATTCATTATAAACAATATAACAAGAAAAAAAATAATTAAAATTATATAAAACTGCCTGTTTTCCCATTCATTTTTTGTAAAAAATTGCATAGGGTCGCTAATGACCCGAGGTGTGTAACAGTGTAAGGATATTTTTTCGGCAATAATTGAATCTTTAAATGACTAAGTGCAATTCACCTTTTTTCCACAAGGTGGCAATGTCTGATACACAATGATGACGTGACGTTTCACTCATAGTTACCGCAGGCAGAAAACAAAAGAACAGGAAGAATCATCAGCAAAACTTGAAATGGCTCAGCGATTTACTGCAGTCAGATATTAGTGTCACTGTCACTTGATGGTGGATCTGGTGAAGAAGCTGTCAGCGATCAAAATACTGATTTTGAAGATGTTGAAAATGATATTTTTGAGAACATGTTTGAGATGGCGAATATGAGCCAGATGGGAAATGAGCTCTGACGAGGACAGTGATGATGGGATAAAACATCTGCTCAAACTGAACCCTTCCAAGCACCAAAAGGTCACAAAATATGCTTTAGTTTATTCTTCTGTAATTGTTACTCTAATATCAGGAGAGTTTTATATTATTGCGACAGGTAGAGAGCCATCCGTGTTAGATATAGATCCGGGTCGCTAAAGACCTGAATGTGTAATAATGATTGGCGAAACATTCATGCATTTAAGGGTTAACTATTCAACAGTTGGTAGAAGAAAACTTGCTAACTGAGACTAACATGCTGATGGTGGGACCTTGTGGTCCAAAAGGTTAGAAATGGGACTGCAACCAAGCTCAGTTGATTATCCGTCCAATTGTCACACGTGGAAGGCTGGACTAGAAGACAGAACTTTGCATTGACCCACATATGGTAACATTTCTCTCTAATACAACAGAAAGAATAATAAATGGAATATTGTGTCCTTTTTTTAACAAAACAGCACCGATTGATAGTCTTGGAAGATGGATGAGACAAACAAACTTCATAAGACCATAAAAGGAAGAGAAACCTCAAGGAGATCTGACTCCTATCATTGAAAACGTCTGGATGGAGCTTTGTTCTGGTCTCAGTGTTCAATTGACCAGTTTCACAGGCTGCTTCTCACCACAAGCACAGAGACACAGGAATATTTTGTAATGAGGCCTGAAGACGCGTCTGCCAAGGGACAATGACTATGCTGACTGCGGGGAAATGACTTCTAGTTTTCAAAAACCACAAACACTGAGGCAAGCATCAACACAAAACCTGCCATCTTTCATCTCTTTTCCAGGCCTTGCTACGTGAATGAACTTCGCTCTGATATAAGGGGGCTGACATAAGATACAACACCAAACGGTTTCTCATGACATCATGTGTACAGGAAACTTTCTGAAGTGCACAGAAGAGATGTGAATCTTGGAAGCCGAGTGGGTTGGTTTTGTACCTAAGAAATTGCCTGATAGACAACTTCACATGCAAGTGTAAAATCTATCTGGAGCCTCTAGGCGTTAACACTTGAACTGTGAAAATTTCATGAGATCCACTCTAACCGTTCTCCAAATGTAGTCTTGTGAGAGTTACCACTACCATAAACCACCGCGATATCAAGGTTGGGAAAGGGTTTCTGATGAAACTTTGCAAAGTAACAGAATGTGCTTGAACAGGTTTATGGGACCGGGCAATAATTTTAAAGCACGAGACATAAAACAACAAGAACTGCATGAGACGCCCCCCTGAGGAAAAGCCTCCAGATATAGGTTAGCTGGTACTGCAACATGAGATATGAAAGTACAGCAAGTTGAGACCCCACGTTTCAAGCACAGGCTTGTGGGAAAGCACACTGTAAATAACTGATCAAAAGAGCTACAGCTTACAGTGAAGACTGAGAGACCCGTGGGTAAGCTGTCATTATGGTTGTTACAAAGCATTGTTCAAAATCGAGTGCTTTTCCAAACCCTACAATTCCAACCAAAAAGTCATTTTGTAGAAACAAGTTTCCAAGGATTCAAAGTTATGCACAAAATTCATTAAAAAAAAACAAAAAACAAATACTACACAAACACCAACAAATCAAATTAAGAGTTCTTGCATGTCATTACCATTTTTGGTGGTTGACAAGTTCTAAGGCTGAAAACTACAAACCGCGAACCCATCAACTGACTTCCTCTTCACACTTTTAATACCTTACTACAAAACATGTGAACTCTAAAGACTTCAGCTTAGAATCTGTACACTGTGAAACGTAAGAAAACAGCTTTCAACCATCCCACATCCCAGTAATTCCTCAAACTAATCTTCTGATCCCCAACTCAATTATTCTAGGCCTGCCTTGCAAATGTTCAACGTACATTTCTTTTCCACACCCTACAATTCCAACCAAAGAGCTATTTTGTGGAAGTGAGTTTCCAGGGTTCAAAGTCATGCATACATCTAATGCATAATGCTTAAATAAAGATAAAATACTACACAAAAAAACAACATTGACGATCAAATGTGTGGTTCTTACATGCCATTACTATTTTTGGGGGTTGACAAGGTCAAAGGGTGACGACTGGAAACCCACCAATTGACTTCCTTTACCCTTTCAATATACTAGAACATAACATCTGAGAGGTTTCAAAACTCTAGAGACTCAAGCTCAGAATCTGTCCAAGAGGAAGTTGGCACTTTCAGCTATCCCATATCCCAGTAAGTCTTTAACTAAGTCTACGGATCCAGAATTCCCTTGCGAATGTTGTGAAACATGCAACCAAACATAGTTTGTGTCAAGGTGCTGATAATCTTACCTCCAGCACAGGTCCTGCACCCAAGATGGTTCGTTCCACGCCGCTTGCGTAACCCTTCTGACTGAGGGCTGTCAAGCAGTGAATGAGGAAGTTAGTGCTTTGCGTTTTGCCCGATCCACTTTCTCCTGAGATAACGATACACTGGTTGACGTGCTTGCGCAACATGGCATAGTAGGCCACATCGGCAATGGCGAAAATATGGGGTTCCAGCTTGCCCAACTGGTGGTTCTCGTACATTTTGACGTATTTGGGGTTGTAAATGGGCAAGAACTTAAAGGGGTTGATGGCAACGAGAATGCTGCCTGCGTACGTGTAGATCTTCTTCTTTTGAAAGCGATTGCGAAGGTTATCCAAGATGCTGTCCTCACTGAGGACCGGAAGGTTGCAGAGGTCCTCAAAGTCCTCCTGCTGCGGTGGGAGGAAACCCCGAGCAACCAGTCGCTTGGACTCCTGCTCGTTTGCCACGGCGGGCAGGTGCACATAACGGATGGAACCATCGCGGTTGCGCTCCTGCAGGAGAAAGTAAAACCCCTCTTTCCGAGAATGTTGCTCCTGGGCTTTCCTCGGCCAGAGAAGGACCCTGTGCACAGGTAGGTCGGTCGATTCCAGCACCCACTCCTCCCCGCCACACTCCTTCACCTCGGCCAGGACGTAGCGCTTGCTAGCGTCCAGTCCGAGGACCGCTGCAACATCCTGGATGACGCTAGCTGCAGTGGCCTCCTTGGTGACTCTGAGTGTACAGCACGACGCCGTCTCCAGAGCCAGTCGGGGGTATATCTGAAGTTCGTAGGCCTTTCCATCTTGGCTAGTCGTCCCATCGCCATCTTTGACACTCATTCTGACTCAGGACGAGCCCCTTCAGCATTACGTAATGCCTTCGCAACCACCATCTAGCACCTGGAAAAGAGGGCGCAAGGAATTAGGTATGCAGCTAACAACTAACATGAGTGATTAATCGATTATTTCTTCCATTAATCATTCTATTTTGCAAAATAATCACACAAAAAAAGCATACAAATATGATTACAGTATCATACATACAGTACATACACATATTAATCGATTTGACAGCACTAATATATGTTCCTAGAAATGTACAGATGCCATCAGCCATCACTGCAGCAAAGCAACATTTATTGACAAAGGTTGTCCTTGACAGCACACAGAGCCAACCAACCAATACTGACATTTGTCAACGACCATTTTCATTGATTTTATTGATTAGTTATTGCAGTCCTACATTATGTACTGGTCTACTTTGTTTCTTTCTATTAACCTTCCACTTTCTGCTTTAAAACTAGTTCCAGCAAGTCTCATTCATCTCGATTAGATCAATCATTTGTAAACAAGAGCTTCAGGATTTAATTAAACGTAGATAAGGTGCCATTACTGGTGCTATTTGGATGAACCTATATCGCCCCTGTCCCTTATTTGCCAGGCCTGCAGCTCTCCATCTGACCTTATTATTCGTGGCGTCTGACTTAGACTAAACAGCTCTTTTATTTAATCTCCCCAAAGCGTGTCCGTGCAATAAACTCTGATCACGAGTCTGTGTAGCAAAGTCTCACAGGAAACTGTGGTCACCGCTGAATCTGCCCCCTCATCCTAGCCAGTAATACACAGCACATCTCTATAAATATACAGTACAAAGCCACAGCTGCTGCTACATAGGTGTCAATATCGACATAGCAACAAAGGGTTATCCATGTCAAATAAGTCAATATGAAATCAAAATTTACCTTCTTATTGCACACTCTAAACTTTTTTGTCATTTTAACAAAATGTAATACATTTTCATGTTTCCATATGGAAATGGAAATCAAATCCCCAAGGAAATCAAGTCCTTTCCAGCATTTAGCCAGAAACAAGTCACATTACAGAAGTACAATGCTTTGCGAATGCCAATGAAGGTGCTTTACAAGGAGCCCTAACAGGCCACATGCTCCCAAAGGCTTCTTGAAGAACCAAAATCTGACCTACCAATCTAAGCTTATCCAACATCGTTTATTTCATTTACAGATTACTGAATTTGGGCTTGGCAGAGTTATTTCTATGCGGTGGAACAAACGATGCAGAACACTGTACGCTTGTTCTAACTGTAAATTTGAGGATGCAAGATATTTCCTGGGAAGACAAGAGCCAAGTGTCTTAAACAGCTGTCACTTTATATTGAGCGAAATTAAGTTACTCTGGAAAATCCTTGTGAATGAATGGACGTATTTTCTGACGGCTTGTCATAGTGGGGCATCCATTGAGACTAACATTTTTATCCAAGATCAAATCAAACCATTAGGGGGTCGATAAGATAGCCCAAAGTGTCCTTTTTTATTCATTATATATTAAGTTTAGTAAAGTAAAAAAGTAAATAAAAAAAAATAAATACTTGCTGAATTTGCTAGTAAACAATGGCTAAAATGTAAACCTAAAATTTTTTTTATAATAACAGTGGAACGGTCTTAATTTTTTCAGCCTGGTTTCTCAGATGGGTGAAAGTAGGCCATCTTCCTAAATTGGCTGCTGACCATAACCAGAATCAATAAAACTCCAAGGCATGCATAAAGTCTGCAACCACAAAAACAGCATCATCATTACGGCTCATTTTGAGCTGGTCTGAAAAAGCCAAGCCAAGCCAGGTTAACTCTTCATAAAGCAGAACTTGAGACCGGGGGGGAAAAAAACATGCAACGCCCTCAAGGGAAAGAGTAGAGTTTAATATATCTCTGTCACGTTTCAGAGAAAGTCAAACATTCTTGAGATAAAAATGAGGCACATCAGCCTGGCAACTCTGAGGCAGAGTTTGAACAACAGTTGGTTCCGGAAGTAAAAACTCTATTCAATTTCTCCATAGGGAAATTGATTTTTAACAATAACTAACCTTTAAAGACAGCCTTACTGTGAGCTACGAAACTGTTAATCAATAGTCTTTGCTTCAATTGAAGCCTTTAACCTGCATTATTTCATCATAGTTTTAAAATAATCATGTTTAACAGTGGAATTTGTGATGGAAAAACTACATTACCCATGATGCTGTACAGAAAATTCCACCAATCAGAGACCCACTCCCATGAAGCACTGCAAATGATGTAATCAAGTCTACGCTCTCAAAATACAGAATATATATGTATATTTTGCAATGAACTTAAAATATACTGTTTCTAAATACTGCATATGTAATCAAACATTTTTAAATGAGTAGTTTTATATTTCTCCATTGTTTAAAATTTGATTATGCAGCTCGCAATGCTTCATGGGATTGTAGTTCTTTCCCTCACTAAAGCCGTTAAATTCTTGTACCTTCGTGTTTGTCCGATTTTCAGATACTTTTTTGCTTCAAATCAAAGTTTGTAATGCTATGATTCACCTCGTAGCTGATTGGCTTGGTTCATCTCTTTAACGAAGACTTTTTTTGAATTCCCTATGGCATTTAACATGCATCTAAAAACAATGCAAAAACCCTAGTAAGCAGCCTTGCTAGTTGTTGCTTTTAAGTATCAAATTGACTGCATAAGTCATTCCAACTTAAATTCTATTAGACTGACTTAAAAGCTCAAGTTGAATCTCATATAACTTAAAATAGCTTAACGTAAAAGCTTAATATGAGTTAAGCTAATGTAAAAACATATGTTCACATGACTTCTTGATTATATTTTTACAGTGCAACCATTATTTCCATTTCCCGCCATATAGCTTGCAAAAAAAAAGTATTTTTGTCTTGATTTTCAGTTAAAATATCTAAGAGACCTTAAAACAAGAAAAATTTACTTAAGCAAGTATTATGACTAGTTTTCATAGATTGTCTCTTTAGTACTCTTTAGTTTTTCACATATTTTAAATATAAACAAGTTTAAAACAAGTGAAAAAAGCTACACTTAATTTTCAGAATTCAAACTATGAAAAACAAGTCTTAATATCTTATGCAGAGTTGCTTAAGTAAATGCATCTTATCTCAAGGATTTTTAGATATTTGAATAAGTCAAAAAAAGAAAAAAAAAGCTTGAGAGCTTGTTTTAGAGCAGATCTGAGATCCTCTTCTCATTTTCATGAAGATGTTTTTTTTAGCTAAATGACTTGAAATCACTGACATAGTTGAGAACAAGCAGAAAACTGCAAGACAAAGTCACAAGCGAACCGTAAAAATCATCAGAAATAAGCCGTTACTTCTTTTCAAAAGATCACCAGGATCATCCCTCGAACGGTTTTCTCAGAGGAAACTCAACTGACTGGCACGAAAACAAAAGTTTTGGCCTCTTTTCAGGAGGGCAACGGGAGTGATTTGTGATTCGCCAGAAGGGTCGATTCTCCAGCTCCTCACGTTTCGGCCTCCTTCAACACTTCCTTCGGATAGAGATACATGCAAGTTGGCCGAGCTCCCGGGGGAGGGAAGAGAGAGAAAAACCCATGAGGTAAATCAGTCACAGGTTCTTTATGGAGCACAGATGCAGCTGGAGACATTCTGAATGAAAAGGCCCGTTGAAGTGGAATGTGCGGCTGAAACAGAAACAGGGCTTTTGTTTTAATATCACCTCCATTTAGAAAGCAAGTCTTTTAGCAGACGAGTGGGCAGGGGAAAGACGAACCTCCACGCGGCGCACAGGCTTCCCTACGGACGGTCTCGTCTGGTGGACGCTTCCTTCTGGTTCAGGCCTACGCTGAATGCTTTTCAATCAGACTGAATATGCAAAAAGTCAAGAATCCACCCACAGGTTTCAAGATGACTCGAGTCGTTTCTTCAGTCCAAGTCTGTGGGATTTTTCGCCTGTTTTGGTGCTAAAACTAAAGTAACACTGACTCTGAATAATGCAAATTTTTTTTTATAATAAGGTGCAACTTATTTTCCCCAGGCTTCAAGAAGCGCACAAGCGACTGACGCTAGATTCAGTTAGAGAACAGACAATTAAAACTGAACGTGTCTGCTTAATAAAGCGTGAGCCGAACGAGAGTCGCAGCAGACCAGCAGCAGGAGTCAGATTTCATTCATCACGAGCGTGAGGAGCTGACTGACAAGATGATGGCGGAAGATTTGGTTTCAAAGCGAAATGTAAAAGCACCTATTTAAGTGAGTTTGTCATTGTACTGTTTTGTTGTGTTTTTCATTAAGAATAAAAATGAACCCACCATTCAAGCAATTGAATTGGCGCTAATTCTAAACCGAAAGTAAAATACGCACGGCCATTCATAATGGTGCGTGTCCATTGGTGCGGAGCAGAACGAGCATTTTCAGTTCATTCCTATCGAAAACTCAACTTCCAAAGGAATTAATTGAAAACACTTGCTTTGCTCTGCACTGTTATGAATGGCCGTGCACATTTTACTTTCGCTTTGCGAATTAACAATTTAAAAGCGAGGTGCAAAAGAGGGAAAACTCCAGCGGTGATACCGGCATTACCAGTCGTGGCACACGCCGATTAACCATGGGAAAATTTCCTCACTGTCACATCCCTACGCTAGATGCTGCTGTGTTTAGCATCCTTGTTAGCTCACCCGCCTCCCATGCCAGAGACCACGGTTTGAATCCCGCTCTGAGCGGGTCGAGTAGGACCGGTTACATTTGGTGCCGTGACCCGGATGGAAGTGAGGTTTAGGGGGGCGAGTGTAACGTAGGCCAGCAAGAGCTGTGTGTGTAACCCTCACTCTTCTGGCCTCAAGAGGCATCTTAGCGGCTGCGGTCTTTAAAGTCCTTGTTAGCGCACGCGCCTCCCACGCTCGGCTCGAATCCCACACAGAGCGGGATGAGTAGGACCGGTTAAAATAGTAATAACAATAGTAATAGTGATACTACAAAGGGATAGATTTACTAACAGCTTGCGCCAGCGCAAACCCTCTTTTGGTGTTAAAAACGACTGTCAGGATTTACTAAAGACACGCAGAGATAAATTAGCGCTGAAAAGGCGTGGACAGGGTTATTTTTGCGGCTGACCTTATTGCATATGCATTTGTAGGAGTTTCCCTTTTTAGACGCAAAATGTATGGGAGGAGAGTATTTAAATGAATCATGCTTGGTGAATTACTAAGGTTTGCGCTAATCAATTTGCACCATTATTACTCGCCCAAAAAAAGCATGTCTTAAACCGGACGCTAATTTGCGCTGCTCTTGGTAGATTATTTTTGGTCATTATGGAAATGATCCGGCTGTGTCTGTGTTCATTAATTTGTGCATCGTCAGTAGATCACGAGCTGAACTTTACACTCCCCCTTTCCTTCCATCTGCTCTTTTTTGGGATTATAGTACTCTCAAGCTAAGTTGCCCTGTTTTGTAAATCTGGCCCTAAAATGTGGCACTAAAATGTAAATTCTATGAAGAAGTAAAGATCTAAAAGCCCATTTTAGCCCAGCTAATGCTTTTTATGAAAGCAAGCTCATGTATGTAAAGAGGCAGTAGTGGCTCAAGAAACGCCTCCAACTCCTGTAAGAAATCAACTCCAGTCTGAGCGGAGCTCAATAAAACATTGGCAGTAGTTTCCACAGCGGGACACAATCTCGACGGCCTGGACCTCCTGCAGACGCACATGTGCTCCAGCTTTAGTTTCACCATCCTATCGCAGTTCACCACAAGAACAAGCAGTTACTGGAGACAAAGAAACCCTACAATCTCAAAAAGCACAAGATATCCAGAAAGTGACTAGAGTCATGCAAATCAATCTTTAATAAAGTCCAAGCTTTAAACTACTGTTTTATTGACTCTTATGTTACTTGAGCTAGAGTTATACATGATTTTACAGCAAAAATGAGGAACGCTTGGATTACTTCATGACCATGAAGTCACCATGAAATCAAATTTGACAATTCTTGTTTTTTTTTGTGGAATATTGCAGTATTTATTATGATTCATCTGTGCACATCATCATCGTTTTAATTTCATGTGCCTCATAATCTTGAATCAAAATCACTTCCCCTCCGATTTGCAGCGACATCTCTTCTCTGATGATGAGGGCGGGGCAACCTGTCAATCACATCAGATCCACCAATAGCAAACCACAACCACTGAATCAATTCCCTACAGACAAAATCAAGCCCCGCCCTACATTTGTTCTTGTTCCAGAAGCCGTTTCAATTGGATATACGTCACAATTCAGTTTCATGCCAACTTTATTAAAAGGTAGTTTTTGCGCCACTTCCTGCACCAAATAAAATTGCATTTTAAAAACAATAAAATAAAATCTTACTGACCCCAAACTTTTGAACAGTAGAGCACTTGAATCTCATAAACAAAAGTCAAAGTCTTATTTCATCCCAAAATTAAAATAAAAATGACATTAACAAAAAAGCATATTTTAGGATCATAAATATTATGAAATTATATTGATGACAATTATACACATTTTACCCCAATATTTCTCATTAGCATTATGCTAGAAGAACAAAACAATAAACGCTGAGATACTTGAAGGGAAACGTGTCATTTTTGTACCACTTGCAGAAGCAAATAAAATTGCATTTTTAAATTGTTTTAAAGCTCTCCAAATACTTCAGCTGTCTGCCATTGGTCGGCCAAACAGATTAGTGCAATATGAGAACATGTTTAAACCTCAACAAAAATGACTTGCATCACCTTTAACTCCCGGAAACGCCTCCATTGTAGTCTTGAGTTTTCTTCCGGGAACGAACACATCACAATATTCCCCATTTAAATAATTCATACGCAGAATAAAGGGCGTGGCCTGGTTGAGTTAGTTAGTAGTGTGTTGAAACTGGCGGTTATGGTAAGCGGTGGGACATTTTTTCCCCCAAACACGCTGGAAGCGCTTGACCAATCACAACACACCGATCCAGTCGACCAATCAGAGCACATTGTGCTTTTCAGAAGGTGGGGCTTCATAGAGACAGGAACTAAACAGAGCATTACTGACAGACTGGGAAGAGAGGAGCCGCAACAATGGAGAATATGGGGAAAATAATCAACATTCAAGCAGGAAAACATGTTCTAGTAGAGCACAAAAACAACAAGGCATAATAGCCCATCTTGAAACTACAAACTGTTCTAAAAAAGAAAGAAATTTCACACTTCATCTTTCTTTTGAGATGTAAATCACTCTGTGCAGATTATTAGTTGCTCTGATATAATGGCTGTTTTGAATGTTATCAAACCATTTCGTATCCGACCGACATGCGCAATCTGTGCCATTTGCATGCAAACTGTCTCCTGGACGTGCCTGTGAAAACACAGGCCTCCGAAACGCTCCAGGGCAAAATCACTGTATACAATCCTGACAAAAAAACCTGCAGATAGTTAATGAGGAGCAGCCAGATTCACAGACTCCATATGAACCGGCATGACGTCAAACCGAGATAAGTTTACATTTGTGATCCTAAAGGTCACCTCTGTCCAAGGGGAATTGCTGATTATGATCCAAAGAAAGCAGAACATGCATCTCATGTGAAAAACCATGGAAGAAGTGGAAAGAAAGAGTCTGAACTATTCCCTGAGTCAAACATGAGCCTGTTTGTTGCATCTTTGGGAAATACCCCATCCCTTACCATAACCGCCAGTTTCAACACACTACTAACTAACTCAGCCAGGCCCCGCCCCTTTATTCTGTGTATTAATTATTGAAATGAGGAATATTGTGACATGTTCGTTCCCGGGAAGAAAACTCAAGACTACATTGGAGGCGTTTCAGGGAGTTGAGAAACACTGACACTGATATAGAGAAGAACTCCCGCTGGAGCGACTTTGCAGACCTTTTTCATGCTCACACAGCAACACTTAAAAAAAAAAAAAAAAAGCTGTAAACATGTAGTTTTTACTAATGGCTAAGTCTTAAATCTACAGAAAAACACAAGGATATGCATGCATTTTGCAGCTAAATACTCGCTCAAACGTACAGGTCAAAGCTGTTCTTGACCCGAACGCCAATTAGCCTTTAAAAAGTGGTCAAACAGAAGCCAAAGCTGCATCATGTCATCTGCTGCGCTCTGAAAACATCTTGAAGACATTAACTGCTCCTCCTAAATCTCCTGATATTACGGTCCCAGACTCTCTGTTTGGCTCTTTAAGTGCTTTCCAATCACTGAATGTTTCTGTTGGTCCGGCGCTCGCAGTCATTACACGAGCTCTGGGATTAGCTGGCATATCCAAAAGGAATGTCACGTCACCGGCAGCCTCGCCTCGATGACTTACTTTTGCCTGTGTGGCGTTCGGCATGAGAACCCAACTAAAGAAGACCCAAAAACACTCTTATTTTCACTGAGGTTGAGGGTTGATGTTTTCCCTCGGCTACACAAAGATCAAGAAACTATTGAGTTTAGTGAGACTAGTAAGATTTTTTAGGCTTTTTATTAAAGTCTGTTAAGCTCAGCAAGTCAAAAATACTGTAAAAACATTAATACTGTAAAATATGATTACAATGTAAAATAGCTGTTTTCTAATGTAATTTATTCCTGTGATCAAAGCTGAATTTCAGCATCATTCAGAAATTATTATAATATCCTGATCTGCTGCTCAAAGAAATATTTCTGATTGTTATCAATGTTGAAAAGAGTTGTGCAGCTTCATATTTTTGAAAAACCGTGAAACTTTTTTTTTTAGAATTCTTTTATTAATAGAAAATTCAACAGCATTTATATGAAATAGAAATCTTTGGTAACATTATAAATGTTTGTACTGTTGCTTTTGATTGATTTAATGCATCCATACCGAATAAAAATACTAATTTCTTTCAAAAATAAAAAAAACTCATGACCCCAAACTTTACGAGTCTTATTTCATCCAAAAAATTAAAAAGAAGCCTATTTTAGGGCCATATATATATAGATATATATATATAGATATATATATATATTTTTTTTTTATTGTGCATTACACACACACACATACATACATTATATATATATATATATATATATATATATATATGTGTGTGTGTGTGTGTGTGTGTGTGTAATGCACAATAAAAAAAAAATAATAAAAAAAAAATAATAATAATAATAATAATAATATTATATATATATATATATATATATATATATATATATATATATATATATTTTTTTTTTTTTTTTTTTTTTTTTTTTTTTTTTTTTATTGTGCATTACATCCATGGCAATCATACACATTTACCCCAAAATTTCTCATTAACATTATGGGGGGAAAAAATTGTTTTTAATTTAAATCAACAAAAGATTCAATACAACAAGTACCATGATGAATATTTGCAATTGTACTTTATTTTAACATTTATTCAAAACATTGTATTAATAATAATAATAATGAAAAAATAATAGTACAATAATAATAATAATAAAATGCATTATGAACGTTAGAATTTGGGGGGAAATGTGCATAACTGACATGAAAATAACGACACAATGCAAAAAAAAAATATTTTCTGTATTCAAAACAACATTTTCGATTGATTTATGACCGTTAGTCATCGTGTTCGTCGATGGCCCATTTCGCGGGCTCAAACCTCCCGCGGCGTATTTACATCAAATGAAGAGGAGAATAGCGCAATGTTTGCTCGTTTACTAAACAAACGGCGTCGATAATTAAGCAAAAGTCAACAGAAATCTCGCAGCTGCGTCGATGCTAACAGCCACGGTTAATGAGCTCTACTTGACTGGCGACTGGGGGGGGCGTTTTATGAAGTCTCTCTGGCACTCAAACCACTGCGGCCACTTTCCACTCAGACCGGCGCTTCCTGCATGAGATCAATAGGCTGTCCAACATCAAAACCACACCATTACCAACCCGCTGACAGTAGCACAAATGGAGACTCCCATTCATCTCCGGGACAGTATGAGCACATTGTCTCTCTGACTAAAGGTTAGACAATAAACGCTCCGTTATTCAGCTGACCTAAACAGTAAAATGTGTCAGGCTAACTTTGAAGGGGTTAATGCAAAATAGCGACCGAATGTGAGTCGGCTAGACTCATTTCTTCATGTGCTCTATAATTAGAGTTATTTATAAACTTGGATCGACTGCGTGCATTGGACACGGAGAGACTGCTAGCAAAACTGTCCAAGCTTAGTTTTAACAATTTCCGTCCGCTCCTGCCATGTGTGCGTCATCTCCAATGCGCACCGCAAAGTTTGCTCGGTTTGCTCGATGCTTGAAAGTCTTTTATCTCTCCTCACCCCCTCCAAAAAAAAGACACACCCATAATGCATTGCTGTCAGACCACTTTGGGGCAACTTCTAGATTAAAAGCCTGTCTTTACCACAGTGAAACAGATGAGTGACCGGACCACGGTGGATGTTTCACTAAATTAGGGAAGCATTCCGCTGCCATCTGCAAATCTTGCATATTTTCGAGAGGAAGGCGGCTTCTTTGTGAACCTCATGGAGAAAATGGATCTAATTCTTGCCATCTGCTCGTCAATACTCATTACTGGGCTGTTATGATGGACGATTATGAAGCCCCTGGTTTATATATCAGCAATGGCTTCATATATCATGCATTACAGAAGAAAATAAATAACTAATATAAGGTAGGGCTGGGTGATAGGCTATATTGAAGTTTGCATGCAATTAAAAATATAAATATTAATATTGCAGTAATTTAATGCACATTTATTTCCCAAATACACTGTAAAGTTTTGCAATCCTTTCGTAGCAAAACTATTACGTTCAATTGATTTCTGAGTAATTACATCTCAGAAGTGAATTGATTCAAAACTCTGATGCAGCGAATATTTTGCAAAAATTGTCAAATCTCAGCTTAGCTTTTTAGTAAAAATAGACGTACTGTAGAACATATATGGCAGTGGCTATAGCGATATAGATGCTAAGTATTTACACTATGTAAGCAGTATTTTCTTTGCACATACCTCCCTACCCCTAACTCTACTCGATAAACACGTTATTAACCTTTCGGTTTATTTAATTCCACTTTTCATATATTTTCTTTAGGGGTGACCCCTTCGATAGGAGGAGCCTGATTCGACTACTAATCTCACAGTCGAATCTTTGCAGAGGTGTTATGAAACGAGGATCACGCCATTTTGGCTATATGGAGGTGGTCAACAGCCCCTTTCAAACATACAGTCTTTACTGGTAAATCATGTGTGAACAGGACCTTTTCAAAAACCTGTAAATCAGTTCCGGCAATTTACCAGTAAGTGAAGTTGTAACATAAGACCCTGCCTTCTTTTCCATTCCTCAGAGCTTAGGCTCTGCAGTTGGATACTATTACGCGTGTCTCGTGTTTTTAAGAGCAAACACACATTCTGTTTGATCACCCCCTTATGCCTTTCACTAAGACGTCAAAATATGTTGTCAAATTGAACAGATTGTGAAACTAAAGCGCTTCTCATGCGGGCAAATGAAGACAACAGCAACGTTTAAAGATGACTGGCATCACAGAATTTACCGGTATTTTGCTGCTGATGTGTGAACCGTCTCTTAAGCCTGGTTTATACTCGCCGCGTCCTCACGAGCGCGAAGGTGCGCGCGGCAAAAATGACGTCATCGCGGAATGGGCGGTAGTGCGCGTTAGTGCGTGAGACCCCATTTCGCGTGGAGGTGTGCAGCGCATTTTTTTGTAACTTTCCGCGCGGCTCCGCATCCGAAGATGCACGAGTTCGAGGCGAATCTAGCCGAGCATGACGTCTCACCGGCACCCAGTTCGCACGTACAAATTAGTTGCTTATATTTACAAAATGTGCCTAAAAAAAATCAGAAATAAGCCCTTTTATTTAAAATAAAGATCCATGTTTAATAAAAGTTAACGAAACTAAATGAAAATGTTTAGTGAAATTAGGAAATATTTAAGAGATTGTTAATTTAGTTGTATACATGTATACATGTGTACATACATTTTGTTCTAATGTCACAAGTAATAATCTCAAGGTTTACACGATTCTTTTGTAGTGTGGTTTTTGGTGAAGTGTACTAAAATAAATATCGTCACCTGTGTACACTACTTCTCACCACTGTTTCCTGATGGTTTATAGAACAATTACTCCGAGTCGTCCTCTGTCGTTTCAAAGAAAAGTACAACGGCGAGTGCGTCAAGTATAAACGCCTCGTCCATTTGGGGAGGATGGCGCGCAGTCAGCGGAGGCTCGCGCTGCGCAGCCAGGCGAAAGTATAAACAAGGCTTTAGGGTACTTCTGTCGGCCGATGCCCATCTTTATGCAAATGAATCCGTTGAACGCGACGCAACTATCCAATAGAAGTAGAGCACGTGGAGAATGGGGGAAGTCTCTTGCGGGTCCTTTGTTCTAGACGTCCTACTACAAAAATGCTCAGGAAACTTTAGTTCCGAGTAGCGGAAATTGAGGAGAAATTAAGTGTGGCGGTTGCAGCATTTCCAAATCTATACGACCCATATTTGTTGTCCTATAGGGACAACGAGCAACGTAATTCTGCCTGGAGGAGGGTGGCAGAGGTCGTTGGAGGACCTGATGGGTTTTATGAGTTTGCACTGTTAATAAAATGTTAATTCAACAGATGAGTTGTAATGGTAGCAGACAGCACATGTGCATCTGCAGACACGTGTTCTCATAGGCTAGTAGTACTTATGATAGCAGTTAAAAACCACGCCACGCTCAAAACCACGCCTATAGCGGTAAACTTGAGGAACGCCCATCAACGTACAAATGAGGGGAAGCGTCGCAACACCACGCTTCAGTCGTGTCGCAAAAGTAGATCCGTACCGTTACGCTGCATTCACATGGGGCATCGGCGTCAACGCTTGACGGAGGGCGTCTGAAGCTTGGTGCTGACGCAACCGTCATAGTGACAACAGCCAATCATACTACTTTTTCGGTGTTGCATGAATGCAATTGGCTTGCGTCTGCGCTAGGGTATTTGCATAGGCGATCTGATTGGCTGACGCCTGTGTTGGCACTTGAAAAGTTGAAAACTTTTCAACTTCTGCCGTGAGCAACAGCAGTGACGCGATGCAATGCAATGGAACCCACAATTCAATTCAGTTCGGCAACGCATGATGTCACCCATTCAAAGTAAATGAGATGTGTTGACGCCTGTGAATGCAGCGTTACCATTAAAAAGTCAGAACGCCGTTGCTTGTGTGAACAACATATTTGTGTATTTACCGGTAAAGTCATTCTGGCAATTTCCCGGGATTGTTGTGTGAAAGGGGCTAATGTCTGATTTCACATAGAACTAGCAGTTTTCCTTGCACACAATTTGAAAAGACTCGACCGGACACAAGCAGAGTGAAAGAATGGATTTTTTTTTTTTTTTTCCGATTAGGTAGGGTACAGGTGATTTCAAAACATTTCAGCCGGTTCTAATTTGATTTCTGGATGCTGTGGACATGTTTAGTTTATCAGTCGACTATAGGCAAGACTTGACAATTCTGATTCCTTAGTCAGGGACACCCCTAATTTTCTTCATATTTATCAAAAATAAATGCCTTTCCAATCTGATATGCGATGGGAAAAGGGAGAAGAACAAGTTCGGCAAAAGGCGGATTCGAACTCGGGTTGGTCACATCAAAAGTATCTGCAACAGGCCTAGCTCCCTACGCCACTGCTAGTGACAAGTCACAGGCGTTTTTTTGTACTTTTGTCTGGCCCAATCACATTGGTGGGCGGAGTTAGTGTAAATAGCCTCTGCCAACAAGGAAGGGTATTTACACAGTGTAAACAGACACTCCAAAAATGTGTTTGTTTTTTTGGCTTATACATATATATTTTTTGTCTTCAAGTAGATGTATCATATAAGCCCAAAAAACAAACACACACACACACAATATATATATATTTATTTATTTATTTATTTTTCAAAAGGTCTTTAATTTTTTGGAAGGTCAAAAACTTCCTTTTTTAGGCTATGTACAAATGATACTGAAGTTGTTATATTAGTGCATGTAAATTAAATGAATACATAAACATTCTTCAGTTTGTTAATTTAGTAAAAAAAAAAAAAAAGTGCCTTGAGATTTATTTTGCAACAACTTTTCATTTGAAATGACTTCTTTAGTTGAGGACAAAAAAAAAAAAAAAAAAAAAGACAAAAAAAAGAAACCTATGCATTTAAGCCATTTGAGCAAAATAGAACCACTGAGATACATATAAAATATTAAAGGCTGAAAAATATTGTGATATTTGAACAACTATACTGCCCAGCCCTACTTCCAGGTCTCCCATTCAGTGGTTCCCTTTCAATACGTCAGTGCACATATGGTGCAACAAAAAAGCTTTGTGGGCCGCCCTCTCAACTTCACAATAACTCTTTAAAACAGAGACTGAAAAAAAAGAAAGAGTGAGAAAGAGTAAATAGGGCAGGGACACCCAGCCGTCTAACACTCCTGGCAACCTGAATTTCCGATCACTATGTCTACATTCATCAGCAAGTATCAACTTCCTGTTCACATCTCCTAGTCACTGAAGAGTTTCTCAATATGCCACCCATCCCCTCTATTATGCTGTTCACTGTCATGTTACATAAAGTACAAGTCATTAAAGTCAACACGAAACCCAATTTGCTCCCATAATAAGATGCAATTCCGGGATTATCTAAAACTTGATTGACACAAGGCCAATCGGGTACGGTTATCAGCCAACGCAGACCATCTCGAAATGGTGAAATATTAGTATATTGGGATTAATATAAAGACAAACATATTTCTATTTGGAGTGACATGCACTTATGAATTGTTCACAATAAAACCAGGAACGTTTTTCTCATGCTACATTCACAAACAAAAATGAAAAACCTTCACTGCTAACACATGACACGCAAAAATTTCTCTTGCTTCCTGTCAAGTTTCTGTTCTTGGTGATGATGGCTTTTTTTCCATGGCTGTTGAACACAGACAGTAGGAGGATAGAAGTCAGTCAGAGTTGAAAAAAAGGGCCAATCCTAAAGTCCAGACAGGGATGACCACCATTGCATTGTTTTTTCCAAAGTGATGGTTTACAGGGCTGTGCATTGTATTATTACTTTATGATGCGAATATGCAAACACTTGAAGCTTTATGTGACTGTAAACTCAAATGTGACCATACAAATCCAATTGTGGGTCAGAATTATGAGATATGAAAAACACAATGAAGCACAATGCAACAAGTAAGAGGTTCAACCTGAGATCCCAACCAGGTTTATATCTATTGAATTGATTTACGAAGCACAGATTGTATACAGATCACACATCATTGAGCATTTTTAAACTAGAGTTGAGAATTATGTATAATGAACCACCGCAACAAAGCGGGAAATCAAAGATTAAAAGTTACATTGTCATTCTTTCTAACAAAGGCTCAATCCGGGAAGTAGCCTACGTTTTATTTTGAGCAGCTTCGCGGCGAAAGGACTTTATTCTTTATTAATGTGCATTTGAGTTACTTTCTAGCTTAACCGCTATTTTTTCGAGATCATATTAAAGTTACTTTGATCAGAAATGTTACTTGGGGTTTTGAAACAAAAGCCTTTTCACTTCCAGCCTCCCGGAAAGTTTCTGTTCGCCGCCGCGGAGCTGAAAACGACTCGAATAAATGAAATGATAAAAACAGCCGGTAAACTTACCTTGATGTGTGCATGTTGTACTGAATGAAGCTTCTCATCTTCGATAAGTTAATAAATGTGGCTGCTCGTTTGTCTCCGTGTGTTTGTGTATACGTGTATGCGGCTCCTCCTCTTCATCCAGTGGATCGCCTCTTCATCAAACTCATCCGGACAGGTTTATTTCCACCCCAGAGATCTCTTTAAAAACATAACACAGAGATATGAGTCCGGAGAGGACACACAGACATGGTGAATGTGATCTGAGAGCTTTGTGCTGTAGATCTGTACAAACACACAGTGAGGAAAACTTCTCGAGTGAACAGATGCTGAACAGCGACGCCTGGCAGATGAAAAAAAAATGCAGCCAGAGAGCAGGGTTGTTCCTTAATTTATTTCATTGTTTCTTAATTAGTTTGTTTTAATTGTTAATATTACTTACTTTAGTAATATTCTACATATGCACCGTTACTTTTACGTTGCGTTACTTTTACGTTACTTTTCGCTGTACTTTGCATTATTTAATTGAAATGCAAGCGTTTGGCAATAAAATGTATTTGTCAACAAAGCAGAGTAAAAAGAAACTACAATACGCGTTTCTGAGTTAACATGGAGCTTGGTAGGCTATACAGATTTTATTTCTAAGATCAGGTAAAGGTGAGCAGAGAGCAAAGCCTTGTGGATGAATGTGAGCAGTACAGCATGTCTGTAAAAACTCAAATGTGAATGCATTAAACTACAGGTAGATGTCAGTAGAAATTCAAATACTGAACTGCCAAGTCTGTCCATCCAGACTTTATAGCTTGTTAAATGAGAGCAGCTAAATATTTGAAGGTATCTAAAGAAGAACGGCCTACATTTCAAGAGCTTCCTACACATCTCACTTTTTATTAGTGTATTTTTCTTTTTAAATTTAATGTGTAAACTCTTATATTTGAGTTTGTTTCTTTGTGAGCTCTGCTCACTTTAGACATTTATCAACCTGTTTTATGAGGTGCATGCTGGGATGTTTTTAAACAGTACTGAAGAAGGATTGAAGAACATGATGCACACTTCATGATGCTTTTCCTTTACTATCCACTACGACGTATTCATTTAAAAACATCAAAAGATCATGAAAACATAAATTCACTCAACTGCATCCAAACACTGGTGTATGTTTGAGAGAGTTTCCATTGAAATTGCACGAATTCATGCATAAGGTCCGTTCACACCAAGAACGATAACTATAATGATAACTATATTAGCGTCCACACCAGCGGACGATATCTTTCTGTTTGTTGTAAGCACGCTTTTGTCATCTGTTGCTTTAAATGCTCGAACTCTTAAAGGGATAGTTCACCCAAATATGAAATTTCTGTCATTAATTTCTCACCTTCATGTCATTCGAAACCCATAAGACTTTTGTTCATCTTCGGAACACAAATTAAGATCTTTTTAATGAGATCTGAGAGCTTTCTGTCCCTTTGTTGACATGCTACGCAACTACTACTTTGCTGCTTCAAAAAGTTAATAAAGAGATTGTAAAACTAATCCATATGAATTGAGCGGTTTAGTCCAAATTTTCTGAAGACTTGATCGCTTTATATGATGAACAGATTGAATTTAGGCTTTTATTCACATATAAACATTCATCAACTCACACATCAGTTATGGTAAACAGAAGCTCAAGCATGTTTGCTTGACACATGCAAGAACCAATGAGGTTCATTCTCGTGTTACGCAGCACGTTTGAGCTTCCGCAAGAACCAATGAGGTTCATTCTCGTGTTACGCAACACGTTTGAGCTTCTGCAAGAACCAATGAGGTTCATTCTCGTGTTACGCAGCACGTTTGAGCTTCCGCCAGAACCAATGAGGTTCATTCTCGTGTTACGCAGCACGTTTAAGCTTCCGCCAGAACCAATTAGGTTCATTCTCGTGTTACGCAGCACGTTTGAGCTTCCGCAAGAACCAATGAGGTTCATTCTCATGTTACGCAGCACGTTTGAGCTTCCGCCAGAACCAATGAGGTTCATTCTCGTGTTACACAGCACGTTTGAGCTTCCGCCAGAACCAATGAGGTTCATTCGAGTGTTACGCAGCATGTTTGAGCTTCTGCCAGAACCAATGAGGTTCATTCTCGTGTTACGCAGCACGTTTGAGCTTCTGCAAGAACCAATGAGGTTCATTCTCGTGTTACACAGCACGTTTGAGCTTCCGCCAGAACCAGTGAGGTTCATTCGAGTGTTACGCAGCATGTTTGAGCTTCCGCCAGAACCAATGAGGTTCATTCTCGTATTACGCAGCACGTTTGAGCTTCCGCAAGAACCAATGAGGTTCATTCTCATGTTACGCAGCACGTTTGAGCTTCCGCCAGAACCAATGAGGTTCATTCTCGTGTTACGCAGCACGTTTGAGCTTCTGCAAGAACCAATGAGGTTCATTCTCGTGTTACACAGCACGTTTGAGCTTCCGCCAGAACCAATGAGGTTCATTCGAGTGTTACGCAACACGTTTGAGCTTCCGCAAGAACCAATGAGGTTCATTCTCGTGTTACGCAACACGTTTGAGCTTGTTTGAGCATGTTTGAGCTTCCACAAGAACCAATGAGGTTCATTCTCGTGTTACGCAGCACGTTTGAGCTTCCGCCAGAACCAATGAGGTTCATTCGAGTGTTACGCAGCACGTTTGAGCTTCAGCAAGAACCAATGAGGTTCATTCTTTTTACACTTCACATTTGAGCTTCAGCAAGAACCAATGAGGTTCATTCTCGGGTGTTAAGCAGCACGTTTGAGCTTCTGCCAGAACCAATGAGGTTCATTCTCATGTTACGCAGCACTTTGAGCTTCCGCCAGAACCAATGAGGTTCATTCTCGTGTTACGCAGCACGTTTGAGCTTCCACAAGAACCAATGAGGTTCATTCTTGTGTTACGCAGCACGTTTGAGCTTCTGCAAGAACCAATGAGGTTCATTCTCGTGTTACGCAGCACGTTTGAGCTTCTGCCAGAACCAATGAGGTTCATTCCCGTGTTACGCAGCACGTTTGAGCTTCTGCCAGAACCAGTGAGGTTCATTCTCATGTTACGCAGCACTTTGAGCTTCCGCCAGAACCAATGAGGTTCATTCTCGTGTTACGCAGCACGTTTGAGCTTCCACAAGAACCAATGAGGTTCATTCTCGTGTTACGCAGCACGTTTGAGCTTCCGCCAGAACCAATGAGGTTCATTCTCGTGTTACGCAACACGTTTGAGCTTCAGCAAGAACCAATGAGGTTCATTCTCATGTTACGCAGCATGTTTGAGCTTCCGCAAGAACCAATGAGGTTCATTCTCGTGTTACGCAACACGTTTGAGCTTCTGCCAGAACCAACGAGGTTCATTCCCGTGTTACGCAACACGTTTGAGCTTCAGCAAGAACCAATGAGGTTCATTCTTTTTACACTTCACGTATGAGCTTCAGCAAGAACCAATGAGGTTCATTCTCGTGTTACGCAGCACGTTTGAGCTTCCGCCAGAACCAATGAGGTTCATTCTCGTGTTACGCAGCACGTTTAAGCTTCCGCCAGAACCAATTAGGTTCATTCTCGTGTTACGCAGCACGTTTGAGCTTCCGCAAGAACCAATGAGGTTCATTCTCATGTTACGCAGCACGTTTGAGCTTCCGCCAGAACCAATGAGGTTCATTCTCGTGTTACGCAGCACGTTTGAGCTTCAGCAAGAACCAATGAGGTTCATTCTCCTGTTACACAGCACGTTTGAGCTTCCGCCAGAACCAATGAGGTTCATTCGAGTGTTACGCAGCACGTTTGAGCTTCCGCCAGAACCAATGAGGTTCATTCGAGTGTTACGCAGCACGTTTGAGCTTCAGCAAGAACCAATGAGGTTCATTCTCATGTTACGCAGCATGTTTGAGCTTCCGCCAGAACCAATGAGGTTCATTCGAGTGTTACGCAGCACGTTTGAGCTTCCGCCAGAACCAATGAGGTTCATTCGAGTGTTACGCAGCACGTTTGAGCTTCCGCAAGAACCAATGAGGTTCATTCGAGTGTTACGCAGCACGTTTGAGCTTCAGCAAGAACCAATGAGGTTCATTCTCATGTTACGCAGCATGTTTGAGCTTCCACAAGAACCAATGAGGTTCATTCTCGTGTTACGCAGCACGTTTGAGCTTCCGCCAGAACCAATGAGGTTCATTCGAGTGTTACGCAGCACGTTTGAGCTTCAGCAAGAACCAATGAGGTTCATTCTTTTTACACTTCACATTTGAGCTTCAGCAAGAACCAATGAGGTTCATTCTCGGGTGTTAAGCAGCACGTTTGAGCTTCTGCAAGAACCAATGAGGTTCATTCTTGTGTTACGCAGCACGTTTGAGCTTCTGCAAGAACCAATGAGGTTCATTCTCGTGTTACGCAGCACGTTTGAGCTTCTGCCAGAACCAATGAGGTTCATTCCCGTGTTACGCAGCACGTTTGAGCTTCTGCCAGAACCAATGAGGTTCATTCTCATGTTACGCAGCACTTTGAGCTTCCGCCAGAACCAATGAGGTTCATTCTCGTGTTACGCAGCACGTTTGAGCTTCCACAAGAACCAATGAGGTTCATTCTCGTGTTACGCAGCACGTTTGAGCTTCCGCCAGAACCAATGAGGTTCATTCTCGTGTTACGCAGCACGTTTAAGCTTCCGCCAGAACCAATTAGGTTCATTCTCGTGTTACGCAGCACGTTTGAGCTTCCGCAAGAACCAATGAGGTTCATTCTCATGTTACGCAGCACGTTTGAGCTTCCGCCAGAACCAATGAGGTTCATTCTCGTGTTACGCAGCACGTTTGAGCTTCTGCAAGAACCAATGAGGTTCATTCTCGTGTTACACAGCACGTTTGAGCTTCCGCCAGAACCAATGAGGTTCATTCGAGTGTTACGCAGCATGTTTGAGCTTCTGCCAGAACCAATGAGGTTCATTCTCGTGTTACGCAGCACGTTTGAGCTTCTGCAAGAACCAATGAGGTTCATTCTCGTGTTACACAGCACGTTTGAGCTTCCGCCAGAACCAGTGAGGTTCATTCGAGTGTTACGCAGCATGTTTGAGCTTCCGCCAGAACCAATGAGGTTCATTCTCGTATTACGCAGCACGTTTGAGCTTCCGCAAGAACCAATGAGGTTCATTCTCATGTTACGCAGCACGTTTGAGCTTCCGCCAGAACCAATGAGGTTCATTCTCGTGTTACGCAGCACGTTTGAGCTTCTGCAAGAACCAATGAGGTTCATTCTCGTGTTACACAGCACGTTTGAGCTTCCGCCAGAACCAATGAGGTTCATTCGAGTGTTACGCAACACGTTTGAGCTTCCGCAAGAACCAATGAGGTTCATTCTCGTGTTACGCAACACGTTTGAGCTTGTTTGAGCATGTTTGAGCTTCCACAAGAACCAATGAGGTTCATTCTCGTGTTACGCAGCACGTTTGAGCTTCCGCCAGAACCAATGAGGTTCATTCGAGTGTTACGCAGCACGTTTGAGCTTCAGCAAGAACCAATGAGGTTCATTCTTTTTACACTTCACATTTGAGCTTCAGCAAGAACCAATGAGGTTCATTCTCGGGTGTTAAGCAGCACGTTTGAGCTTCTGCAAGAACCAATGAGGTTCATTCTTGTGTTACGCAGAACGTTTGAGCTTCTGCAAGAACCAATGAGGTTCATTCTCGTGTTACGCAGCACGTTTGAGCTTCTGCCAGAACCAATGAGGTTCATTCCCGTGTTACGCAGCACGTTTGAGCTTCTGCCAGAACCAATGAGGTTCATTCTCATGTTACGCAGCACTTTGAGCTTCCGCCAGAACCAATGAGGTTCATTCTCGTGTTACGCAGCACGTTTGAGCTTCCACAAGAACCAATGAGGTTCATTCTCGTGTTACGCAGCACGTTTGAGCTTCCGCCAGAACCAATGAGGTTCATTCTCGTGTTACGCAACACGTTTGAGCTTCAGCAAGAACCAATGAGGTTCATTCTCATGTTACGCAGCATGTTTGAGCTTCCGCAAGAACCAATGAGGTTCATTCTCGTGTTACGCAACACGTTTGAGCTTCTGCCAGAACCAACGAGGTTCATTCCCGTGTTACGCAACACGTTTGAGCTTCAGCAAGAACCAATGAGGTTCATTCTTTTTACACTTCACGTATGAGCTTCAGCAAGAACCAATGAGGTTCATTCTCGTGTTACGCAGCACGTTTGAGCTTCCGCCAGAACCAATGAGGTTCATTCTCGTGTTACGCAGCACGTTTAAGCTTCCGCCAGAACCAATTAGGTTCATTCTCGTGTTACGCAGCACGTTTGAGCTTCCGCAAGAACCAATGAGGTTCATTCTCATGTTACGCAGCACGTTTGAGCTTCCGCCAGAACCAATGAGGTTCATTCTCGTGTTACGCAGCACGTTTGAGCTTCAGCAAGAACCAATGAGGTTCATTCTCCTGTTACACAGCACGTTTGAGCTTCCGCCAGAACCAATGAGGTTCATTCGAGTGTTACGCAGCACGTTTGAGCTTCCGCCAGAACCAATGAGGTTCATTCGAGTGTTACGCAGCACGTTTGAGCTTCAGCAAGAACCAATGAGGTTCATTCTCATGTTACGCAGCATGTTTGAGCTTCCGCCAGAACCAATGAGGTTCATTCGAGTGTTACGCAGCACGTTTGAGCTTCCGCCAGAACCAATGAGGTTCATTCGAGTGTTACGCAGCACGTTTGAGCTTCCGCAAGAACCAATGAGGTTCATTCGAGTGTTACGCAGCACGTTTGAGCTTCAGCAAGAACCAATGAGGTTCATTCTCATGTTACGCAGCATGTTTGAGCTTCCACAAGAACCAATGAGGTTCATTCTCGTGTTACGCAGCACGTTTGAGCTTCCGCCAGAACCAATGAGGTTCATTCGAGTGTTACGCAGCACGTTTGAGCTTCAGCAAGAACCAATGAGGTTCATTCTTTTTACACTTCACATTTGAGCTTCAGCAAGAACCAATGAGGTTCATTCTCGGGTGTTAAGCAGCACG
Source organism: Coreius guichenoti (assembly GCA_039654105.1). NCBI lineage: Eukaryota > Metazoa > Chordata > Actinopteri > Cypriniformes > Gobionidae > Coreius > Coreius guichenoti. The sequence goes on along the minus strand of CM077192.1, from coordinate 3,711,029 downwards.
TTTGAGCTTCTGCAAGAACCAATGAGGTTCATTCTTGTGTTACGCAGCACGTTTGAGCTTCTGCAAGAACCAATGAGGTTCATTCTCGTGTTACGCAGCACGTTTGAGCTTCTGCCAGAACCAATGAGGTTCATTCCCGTGTTACGCAGCACGTTTGAGCTTCTGCCAGAACCAATGAGGTTCATTCTCATGTTACGCAGCACTTTGAGCTTCCGCCAGAACCAATGAGGTTCATTCTCGTGTTACGCAGCACGTTTGAGCTTCCACAAGAACCAATGAGGTTCATTCTCGTGTTACGCAGCACGTTTGAGCTTCCGCCAGAACCAATGAGGTTCATTCTCGTGTTACGCAACACGTTTGAGCTTCAGCAAGAACCAATGAGGTTCATTCTCATGTTACGCAGCATGTTTGAGCTTCCGCAAGAACCAATGAGGTTCATTCTCGTGTTACGCAACACGTTTGAGCTTCTGCCAGAACCAACGAGGTTCATTCCCGTGTTACGCAACACGTTTGAGCTTCAGCAAGAACCAATGAGGTTCATTCTCGTGTTACGCAGCACGTTTGAGTTTCCGCAAGAACCAATGAGGTTCATTCTCGTGTTACGCAGCACGTTTGAGCTTCTGCAAGAACCAATGAGGTTCATTCTTGTTACACTTCACGTTTGAGCTTCTGCAAGAACCAATGAGGTTCATTCTCGTGTTACGCAGCACGTTTGAGCTTCTGCCAGAACCAATGAGGTTCATTCCCGTGTTATGCAGCACGTTTGAGCTTCAGCAAGAACCAATGAGGTTCATTCTCATGTTACGCAGCACGTTTGAGCTTCTGCAAGAACCAATGAGGTTCATTCTTGTTACACTTCACGTTTGAGCTTCTGCAAGAACCAATGAGGTTCATTCTTGTTACACTTCACGTTTGAGCTTCTGCAAGAACCAATGAGGTTAATTCTCGTGTTACGCAGCACGTTTGAGCTTCTGCAAGAACCAATGAGGTTCATTCTTGTTACACTTCACGTTTGAGCTTCTGCAAGAACCAATGAGGTTCATTCTTGTTACACTTCACTTTTGAGCTTCAGCAAGAACCAATGAGGTTCATTCCCGTGTTATGCAGCACGTTTGAGCTTCAGCAAGAACCAATGAGGTTCATTCTTGTTACACTTCACGTTTGAGCTTCAGCAAGAACCAATGAGGTTCATTCTCGGGTGTTACGCAGCACGTTTGAGCTTCTGCAAGAACCAATGAGGTTCATTCTTGTGTTACGCAGCACATTTGGGCTTCTGCCAGAACCAATGAGGTTCATTCTTGTTACACTTCACGTTTGAGCTTCAGCAAGAACCAATGAGGTTCATTCTCGTGTGTTACGCAACACGTTTGAGCTTCTGCAAGAACCAATGAGGTTCATTCTCGTGTTACGCAGCACGTTTGAGCTTCTGCCAGAACCAATGAGGTTCATTCTTGTTACACTTCACGTTTGAGCTTCAGCAAGAACCAATGAGGTTCATTCTCGTGTGTTACGCAACACGTTTGAGCTTCCTTATGTTCACTTATTAATGTTTATATGTAAATAAAAGCCTAAATTAAATCTATTCATCATATAAAGCGATCAAGTCTTCAAAAAATTTGGACTAAACCGCTTATTACATATGGATTAGTTTTACGATCTCTTTATGAACTTTTTGAAGTCAAAGTGGTAGTTGCTTAGCTGTCTATGGAGGGACAGAAATCTCTCAGATTTCATTAAAAAGATCTTCATTTGTGTTCTGAAGATGAACAAAAGTCTTACGGGTTCAAGATGACATGAGGGCGAGCAATTAATGACAACATTTTTATTTTTGGGTGAACTATCCTTTTAAAAGCAGGATGGATTCTGATTGGCTGTCTATGTTTTTATCATTCATCAGCTGGAAAAAAAATCGTTCTGAAAGTGATTCCAATGATATTGTTTCTCTGTGCTGTTATCATTTTAGTTATGTTGTAGTTTTAAAGCATTTTTTTTTTTTGGGAGTGCAGCTTGAATCTTTCCTGAAGCTGTAAACAACTGATTTATCACGCAGGTTCAGTTTGTGCATATGTGATCATGTTTAATAGTGACGCATGTTTTGTTTTTTTTGTGGCTTTCTCTGATAACACTTTTTTATTTTCAGAGTGCGAGTGTCGCGAGGGCGTTGGCAACTGTGAAGGGTGTTGCTTCTTACCTCAGGATGTGGTAGTTTCAGAAGTCCCCCCTCCTTTATCTTACCCCAACATTTACTGGATGGTACAATACAAAACAGAAAAGAAACTGCGTGATTCTACTCCAATGATTTGGCATTGTTTTGGAGGACAGCGAAGAAATTATGCATAGATAAAAAAAAGGACCAAATCAGATGGGTTTCACTCTGGATTGGGCATAAATAAATGCAGAAATCTGAAGTTTCTACTTTATAAACCGTTTAAATGTATGTATAAAACATTACGAAGCATGTAATGGAAACAAAATATTTATGATCAGCAAGCATTCCCATGTCAGTATTGGAAAATTTAGGAAAAATCAGCTAAATTTGTTGACTGAAAATGTAATGCATATTAAACAGACATGTAGATGATTGAGGTTTGTAAAGTGTGTGTGTGTGTGTGTGCTTCCACCCAGCTGGATGAGGTGAACTGAAAACAGTAAGGGAGGAGGCCACTTTTACTAGGTCATCAGGGTTTCCTGTTTGCTGACTGGCTTCTGAGAAATATCAGTTAAAGCAACTTCATAGCTGTTGTAAGAATATTCATGTAGCATCAGTGGATTTAAAGGGTCTTGCAAAATGTTTTCATTACAGCAACACGTGCGGACTAGAAAGTGGCACAGTGGCTTCCTGTAGTAGTACTAAATCATTGTTGTCCATTTGTTGCAGTTAAAATATTTTATTACAAATGTAATATTATAAATTGTTTAAATATTTATTTATATATTGATTTTACATGCATTTAATATTGCTTGTTTTAGATTTTTACAGTTTTAGATTAGCATTTTTATTTGATTTACACTCACCTAAAGGATTATTAGGAACACCATACTAATACTGTGTTTGACCCCCTTTCGCCTTCAGAACTGCCTTAATTCTACGTGGCATTGATTCAACAAGGTGCTGAAAGCATTCTTTAGAAATGTTGGCCCATATTGATAGGATAGCATCTTGCAGTTGATGGAGATTTGTGGGATGCACATCCAGGGCACGAAGCTCCCGTTCCACCACATCCCAAAGATGCTCTATTGGGTTGAGATCTGGTGACTGTGGGGGCCATTTTAGTACAGTGAACTCATTGTCATGTTCAAGAAACCAATTTGAAATGATTCGAGCTTTGTGACATGGTGCATTATCCTGCTGGAAGTAGCCATCAGAGGATGGGTACATGGTGGTCATAAAGGGATGGACATGGTCAGAAACAATGCTCAGGTAGGCCGTGGCATTTAAACGATGCCCAATTGGCACTAAGGGGCCTAAAGTGTGCCAAGAAAACATCCCCCACACCATTACACCACCACCACCAGCCTGCACAGTGGTAACAAGGCATGATGGATCCATGTTCTCATTCTGTTTACGCCAAATTCTGACTCTACCATCTGAATGTCTCAACAGAAATCGAGACTCATCAGACCAGGCAACATTTTTCCAGTCTTCAACTGTCCAATTTTGGTGAGCTCGTGCAAATTGTAGCCTCTTTTTCCTATTTGTAGTGGAGATGAGTGGTACCCGGTGGGGTCTTCTGCTGTTGTAGCCCATCCGCCTCAAGGTTGTGCGTGTTGTGGCTTCACAAATGCTTTGCTGCATACCTCGGTTGTAACGAGTGGTTATTTCAGTCAAAGTTGCTCTTCTATCAGCTTGAATCAGTCGGCCCATTCTCCTCTGACCTCTAGCATCAACAAGGCATTTTCGCCCACAGGACTGCCGCATACTGGATGTTTTTCCCTTTTCACACCATTCTTTGTAAACTCTAGAAATGGTTGTGCGTGAAAATCCCAGTAACTGAGCAGTTTGTGAAATACTCAGACCGGCCCGTCTGGCACCAACAACCATGCCACGCTCAAAATTGCTTAAATCACCTTTCTTTCCCATTCTGACATTCAGTTTGGAGTTCAGGAGATTGTCTTGACCAGGACCACACCCCTAAATGCATTGAAGCAACTGCCATGTGATTGGTTGATTAGATAATTGCATTAATGAGAAATTGAACAGGTGTTCCTAATAATCCTTTAGGTGAGTGTATGTCTTTATTATATTTCACTATGGCCCGGTTTCACAGACAGGCCTTAGATTAAGCCAGGATTAAGCTTTAGTTCAATTAGGGCATTTAAGTAGCTTTTATAAGCTTTTCTTAGAAAAAAAGCATTACTTGTGTGCATCTTGAGACAAAACAAGTTTTTTTTCAGTTAAAACAGCTCAAACATGCATTTTAGGCTGGGACTAGCTTAAGTCTTGTCTGTGAAACCGGGGGTATGAGTTTTTGCAGGCCGTGCATATAGCATTCATGTAGATGACAAATCTTCCCCAACATGCACAATATTCTTTACCGAATTGTATTGCATGAAATGTTTCTCACGGCAATCCATGATTTGCCCACATTCTGGGAAGATGTCACAATTGTGCATTTTAGAAACAAGTGTAGAAACTAAGAATTTTTTTGCTTTCTCCATTGGGTGTGTCAACTGCAAGAAGGCTTCCTTCCTTGTTACTGCAGGGTATATAATCGTTCAGAGACCCAGCGCCCAAGCTTTCTGCATCAGACCATGGCTCAACACCAATTACACCAGCATCACTGATAAGAGGTGAGTTAAGATGCACTTGCAAAATATGTCCTTGGTTTTAATTTAAGAAAAATTGTTTGACTTTTTAAAAAATACCATATATATTCATTTATTATAGTCAATTATGAACTATTTATTAGTAATTTGAACAGAAATGTTTTGCATTTATAATACTGAGATTAAAAACTTTTGATATTAACCATATTGCATTTAAATTAAACATTAAAACTCTTTTGTGCTTATTGATTGATTGATTCATTGCACGTGTTGGCTCTTTAAGCATGTCACGCTGAAATACCCTCTTAACCACAAGTGCAGTAGTGAAACTAGAGATATTTAAATGTACTGTACATGTGGCGAGATTAAATTAGGTCAAGCTCAAGACGCGTCTACTTCTAAAATAACATTTTTGGAACTAAAAAATATTTAAAAACAATATATAGTTAAAAGAATGTAATTATTCTTTACTATTCTCATCATTGTTCTGTATTTTGTGGGCGGTGGTGTAATCTGGCGGTTACAAATCTGGTAATCGAAACAGGCACTGCAAATAACAATTTCTGAGATGGCTCCATTGTGCGCTAGAGCAAGACGCTTAGTGCCAGCGGGACTGTCCCTGTAATGAAAAGCCATTTCAAAAAACAGATGGATTTTTATAAATGCATGGCATCATGTTAGCAGGGTAGCTTTGGTAAAATTAGCATTTCACTGCCATCACCTTTAGGATGATGATTTTACCAAGTAGGATGTGTTCCTGGATTGACAAAATCATAGCATATTTTTTTGGCATCTATGGTAAAAATGTTCTTTTTAATAACTTTCACTGAAAGGTTCTTTGGAGAACCCAAAATGGTTCTTCTATGGCCCCACCCTCATTTTGGAACCTTTATTTTTAAGAGTGTGGAACCTTTCCTTTGCACAAAACGTTCTTTAAAGTGGAAAATGTTAAAATGTTCTTCACACTATGAAGAGAATGGTTGTTTTAAGAACTGTGCTCTGAAAAAATCTTTAGGGAACCCAACGTGTTTCTTTTTTGGAAACTTTATTTTTAGAGCAAATTTGAAATGGCTTCACATTACAGTCCCGCTGCGCTGGCACTAAGCGTATTGCTCAAGCGCACAATGGTGTCATCTCAGAAATTGCTATTTGCGGTGTCTGTTTCGGTTACCAGATTTGTAACCGCCACAAGTTGGAAAAACTTGCAGGGAACTTGCAGATTTTTATTTTGTACTCATACATTTTAATTGCTCTTAACCTGAAATATTTCAGTAAGCTAATTCACAAACTTAACTTAAAATTATCATGTAAATTCAACTTAAATATTTTTAGTAGTGGAAACTTGGCTAGCTTTAACTAGCTAATTCAGTCAATTTTAACTTGCTAATTGGTAACAATGCTCTGATAGCATTAGCATAGCATAGGAATTGCCCAATGAGTATGGCAATATAAAACATTCAACATACCTGTTCTCAATCTAAGCTCATGCTCCACTCCTCACTCGTAACCCTCCAAAAAAAACCAACCCAACATAACAGAAACTTTTCTAAATTAGCATAGAAAAACATTAAACACTACTAAATCTACCACTTAACATTAATCTTGCACAAGTTTGTCTAAATTTAAAAGTTTATAAAACTCAAAACAGATTACTTAAAATGTTTTGTGAACTCAAAAGAAAAAGAAAGTTCTAAATACTCATAAAAGTTCATTTGATTGAACTAATTTGTTTAATTTAAGTTTAACCTACTCAAACCCTATCATTAGGGTTTACAGTGTTCATGTTCAACCCACTAAAAATCAATTAACTTTGTCTAACGAACTGTTTTCCATCAGGTTATTCCGAGAGGGAAAGAATAATCGGCACTTATTCCGAAGGAGCCGGAGTCTGATTGCCTGGAGTCCGATTGCATCGACGACCGAATCGACCCCAGTGAGATTCAACTCCACGCTCCTGCCGTTCACACCATGGATGTCCTGCGATCTTTCAGCTCCGCCTCTTCCTGTCCAAACATCTACAACTGGACTAGCAACAGCCTCATCCTGGGGCACTACAACTTCACTGGGCGCCTCCAGCACCGCAAGCCCTCGAAGAGCGGCGTCACCGTCGTCACCGTCCTGTTCCTGTGCTTCAGCGTCTTCATCATCTTGGAGAACCTCATGGTGCTGTTGGCGGTGCTGTTCCGCGTGCGCCTGCGTCATCGCTGGATATTCATCTGCATTGGCAACATCGCGCTGAGCGACCTACTGACGGGATCCGCCTACGTGGTCAACATCTGCATGTCCGGCGAACGCACTTTCAAGTTAAGCCCAGTTCTGTGGTTGTTCCGTGAAGGACTTCTGTTTGTGGCCTTAGCGGCGTCCATATTCAGCCTGCTCTTGATTGCCGTAGAGCGCTACGCCACTATGATGAAGCCCGTCCACCAGAAAACCGCCACAAAGACTTACCGAATCTACATAATGGTGGTGCTGTGCTGGATAACAGCCTTAATAATCGGCTTCCTTCCGCTGATGGGCTGGAACTGCGTTTGTGACCTGAGAAGTTGCTCTACACTTCTGCCGCTCTACTCCAAGAGCTACATCTTGTTCGCCCTGATCATCTTCTTCATAATCCTGCTCACAATTGGCGCATTCTATTTTGCGATCTACTGCCACGTCCGCAGCAGCACTGAGACGATATCGGGACGCAGCCGCAAGCGTTCGCTGCGCCTCCTGAAGGCTGTGATCTCCATCGTGGGAGTCTTCATGGTGTGTTGGGGACCTTTGTTCATCCTCCTGTTGGTGGACTTCTTCTGCTACTCTCGCAATTGCAGCACGCTCTTCAATCCCGAATGGGTCATCGCCCTGGCCGTGCTCAACTCCGCTATGAACCCGCTCATTTACTCGTTCGGCAGCTTGGAGCTGCGCAAAGCCATCGCGTCACTCCTGTGCTGCTGCTGCCTGAAGACAGGACTGTTAGACCCCAAGACCTTCTTGTCCAAGGAGACCTCCAGCACCTCGGGAAGTCGACACAGCAGCTTGCGCAACAGCTTCAGCAAGGTGCGAAACCTGAGCACCAGCCCTCCGCCCGAACCGAAGAACGGCAAGAAAACACGCCTCAGCTCCACCACTTCTTGTTTATCTGCATCGAGCGGTTAGGCCACGGTGGGCAGGTGTGTTTCACCTTCGCCACAGGAACTGCACCTCCTCAAACTCACCATGATTGTGGCTTTCACTTGCTGTGGGTTAAACGTCAGCTGGTGCGAGTTTCCATGCTGATGGTTAAAACACGCAGAAATGACTAAAAGTGAGCAGCTGTGCAACAAAAACATAAAAAATGGAAAAAAAAAAAAAAATTCACGGAGCTGAATGTAAAGCAAAGCAATCAGACCTGTAAAATTCTCAAATACCAAACTGCCTTTCCTTGTTCTATAAGAATGTAAAAGTAATATAAATACTGTAATTTAAATATTAAAAAGTATATTTTCATATTCTACTTAAAGTGAAATGTTTATATTTTTGTACATGCACATGTAAAACTGTTTTAAAGTTTTCAGGGCGACATTTTAAGTGTATGCATTGTGAAAATTGTGTAATAAATAAAATAAAAATGCATTTGTCCCACAAGATTTCTTGAAGATTCTCAGTCAATACCTTTCATTGAACACAAGAGGGAGACAATATACAGACTTCTTTAATGCAACATGTGTCAGGACATCGAGGGCATCGGGTATTTTCATTTCAAACACATCAAACTAAGCTTATTTGTTAATAATAATAATAATAATAATGCATACAATATAACACAATAATATTAAAGATGCCAAAAGATGCCCAGCGATTAAGGTTAGGACTCTGGATTGATATATTCTGATCCACATTTTGAAATCCACCCCAGCATTCAAGAATCTACAAAAAAAGTGTGCATGGGAAACCACAGCCCTCCAAAAATAACATGACAGCTCATCTTAAAACCATCTGGACGATCCAGACAGCAATTGGAAGAATGCACAGTGACAGAAGACATTAATATGGCCAGAGATTACAGAATATTAAAAGATGTAGCCTACATGGTAACAAATGTACGGGCAACATACCAGTAACGTTTCCTAAAGAATCATTAGCATGTTAGCTGTAGTAGTTTACTAAAATACTTGAGGAAATACATAGATTTTGACTCAAAATGGCCCTGATTAGCACATACTTGATGGGTGTTTGTGATGAATTGCATTAGCACCATTTTGAGATTTCTTTATTTTCAAAAAGGGACTATGTACATTAATGAACATTCATGAATGTAAATGTACCCAAATTAGCCTGGAGGCTAGTTTTCATTGGTAGTCCCTTTGCCAGATGTTATTAGGCCTAAAAGCATAAAGGCCTGTTCATCTACAGAGAGGTGCAGGTATGACATCACTTTGTAGGCCAAAATGTGCGGAAGCGAGTTAGCATTTTAGCACTTCCAGTTCCCTCGTCCCAAAGTCGATGGGTTTTTTGAATGGGGTTTTGGTGAACACAAGCTCAAGACACTTTCACGTTTTATTCTACGACATAAATGTATTACCCCACTCGTGATTTTTTGAAGCTGTTACGTGTCTTGAAAAAGGCGGTTGCTAACAAGTGGCTAAATGGGACTAGAGGCTGTCGAGGAGATTAAACGTCATGCTGAACGTCACGTTAAATCACGCTGAATAGGTAAACTCAGTCCGCTTTTACATCCTTATTAGTGCTCTTATAAACTTGTCTAACTCAAACTTTCTGGGAAAATGTTTTTAGATAAAGACTGAAAGAGTTGTCGGATGCTTAGTGATGGTGACGTTGAAGTCGAGCGACCGTGGTGTAGTCCGTTTATAGCTTACCTTTAGCTTTTCACTTCTGGCGACTGCATTTAGACTTCAAAATTCATAAAAGTTCATCTGTGATAATTATCTTGATGGACAAAACATGCAAGTATCATAAACTTATGTTGATCACAGGGCTTGTTTTTTAGCGATAATCCAAAAGCCTATGGAAAAATCCTATTGGGTTTTTCTCGAGGGAACCAGTGCGATGCGAACTGCTGGTTGGCCTACAAAGTGAGAGACTACATTAAATATATTTTTTTGTGTTCCAATTTGCTCAAATAGCAAAAGAAAAACTCAACAACAGTGTTTTCACAACTTTCAAAAAGAGGAGAAAAATAGAGAGATTGATAGCAGCAGTCAGAAGGGAGAAAGATGTCAATTTTACCATCACTCCCACAGCAGCTGTATTAGAAACACCCTCACAGCAGTCTTAACTAGTTTTTTTTGTAATTGGATGCAAAGGTAATATAATACAAGTGTTATAAACAGGCCCGTCGCAAGGGGGGGTGCGAGGCCCGGGTGGGGGGGTATTTACGGGGGTCTACTGTTGCTATAGTGACGAACAATTTGTTGTTTATATGGATATTTAAGAAAAAATTTAGTTTAACAGCATTAGGTTCAAGAAGTTGAACTGTGTAACTGAACTGCGCAGTGCGCACATTTTGACGCTTAAATTATATTCTAAATTATGAATGGGTCAAACGTGTTTGCAAAACGGCCTGAATCCACTTGAATTAGAACTGCTCTCTCACTGAATCATCTGAAGCGATTTCTCAGTCAGTAAAATAAACAGACAGTATTGAGAGAACAACCAGCGCTGGTCTTCAGTGGTTTTCCTCTGTGAACATGCGCTAAATTGATGCCTGACAATTTCGTAGCTTTTTGCAGTTTTCCGATTTTAAAACGTTTAACACATCTAGAGATAGAGTAGGCCTTACTCGTTCTGCGGTCCCGCTGCTCTCACTGATGCTCCGAAAGGTGTGTAATAGTTAGGCTATACTTATTTAACTTTATAGTGTTAAATAACAAACCCTTTGTGCGTACCGTCAGATGAGTACCGTTTCTCCATCCATGCAATAAATGCACATCCTTCTATGAGTGCGGATTTCTAGCGTATTTACTTGAACTTCTTAGTAATAGGCTATCTATGGTTTGACCCATTTTAGAGGCGGCCAAAATCAGTATTTGAATGGACTGAATAAAGCTTTCTCTACGAACTTGACATGCGATGCCGCGCTGATGACGTACGCGCATGAATCAGTCTCAAGCCCAGAGAAATATTGTAAGTTACTGCATAATACATTTTTAACAAGCAGAGTAATACAGCTCAATCTTTTAACTTTTTTCGAAGGACAAAAACATGAACTTTGCGCACACTTGGCACAGCCCTTGCCATGGTACTGGTTATAAATATACATAGATTAAAAAAAAAGAAAATATAAAAAACGTTGCAGGATTTACGATGCTGATAACCGTTAAAACGCGTCATCAGTCTGTGAAATGACAGCCAATCAGAATCCTCCGTACTTCACAGAGCGCGGACATTTAAATTGTTAATAACGGATTTTAATAACGGAGTGTCTTTTTACACCAACTGCAAATAGCGTGCCTTGTTGACAAGTGCTATTCGCACTAGCTCCGCTTAACAATGCCTGATTGAAAAAACGCGGATATTTAGGTGTCTTCAATGGCGCAGTCGGTAAAGCGTAAGACTTAAGGATCTTGGTTTTGACGCGATCGACCCGGGTTCGACTTCGCCTTTTCCCATCACATACAAAGGCATTTACTTTCAATAAAAATTAAGAAAATGTTCTAAAAGTAGAAATAAAGTGCCTAACGAAATGTTTAATAATAATAAAAGCATTTATTGGGTAGGGTTAGGTGTAGGGAGGGCTTTTAATGTCCCATTAAGGCAGCATCCATTTAATACTTTTAATAAATATAATCATTTACACTCTGTTATTATTGCATCCTGTTAATGTACAACAATACTGAGGTGCAAAGTGTATGTATCTGTCAAAATAAAGTATAAATTGCATGTAATTACTATTTACACATATTGCAAAGAACTGCTACTTTTACATGGTGTAAATAGAATATATCACTATTTTCACTTAGTAAATAGCATCTACAGCTATTTGCACTTAGTGTAAATAGCAATTATTGCTAAGAAAATTGCTATTTTTACTTGGTGTGAACAGCATCTATTGCTATTTGCACAGCTGCCTTTTAATAAACAGAATGTTATTGTTCGTTGGTGTCGACGCTAATAGTCATTGTTATGGGTGTGAACTGACCTAAAAATGCCATCACAAACACGTTCCTGGGATAATTACAGTGTAGTTTATGACTGCATGACCTCTTGAAGGAAACATGGATTTATGTTCTTCTCATTATAGAGGGCACGAAGGGTTAACTGCGGTTGCGTGCAGACAGACCGACCCGCCCTGCGTGATTACCGCGCGTCGCCTCCAGGTGTTCTGCAGACAGATAGTGACGTCATCGGATCGGGTTTCTGCACATTTGTAGCTGTTTAGCTTCCATTCAAACCATTGCAAATTAATTCAACATTACAGTTAATGGACAATTCTGAGCAGAAATAAAGGCAAACACAATGTTCTCATTGTCTAGTATCTTATTTAATTAAGAGAAACATGTTGTTTTAATGTTTGTGTGAAAAAAAAAACACAAGATACAACCAACAGATTAGACGTGTTCCTGGTTAATTATTGTGATTTGCATATAACTTCACTGTGTGATATTTGGCTCTGGGCAACATAACTATGATTTTTCCCTTTAGGACAAGAGTCTGCCAAACAAGAAATTAAGCATGTGTTTATCGTTATTCATTTGCTTCATGATTTAACTTGCTTGTGAGATCCTGAAGATTAACCCAGATGTTGCCTGAGAAAACTTCTGCCAATGCAATAAAGTGTCTGCATGCTGATTGGATGACAGGAAAACATGCTGCATGCTGATTGGAAGAGAGTAAGGGGTACTGCTTGTTGATTGGAGGATAGTAGCACATACTGCATGCTGATTGGATGGCAGTTCATATGTGGCATGGGGACCTCACAGGCATTCATTTGGTATCAGCATGTCTTTAAATTGTATTTTAATAAATACATTACAACCACTTACATTCAGCACAGATGTGAAATCCTTTTCCGCATGCGCTGGATCATGACCCCGAAGGATTTACGGACACCCGGTACTGTGGGTTTCTTCACATGGCTTTGCTGCTTTATTGCACAGCTGGTCTTGTTCAAGTTAAACCAATTATAAAGCGCACAGCTCTGGTCTGGACCGCAAACACACTGACTACATGGTGGCGAAGGGAACAAAACAATATCAAACAACTTAAGGAGGCCACGTCACGAAATCTGGTCAGTCTCTGAGCGCATGATAAAAGGCCTCTGACATTGCTGTGAAACTAAAATAAGAGGCTTTCTGCTTTCATCCCCGCAGCTCCTTCCCACTGATGCATTTATGACCTATAATTGTTTCTGAGTAGCACAAATCTTTCCAAGTAGCTGTCAATGCTGCGGACTGAGAACAGTTCAAGTAAGGCCGCAAGACCTGCAATATGGAAACTATCCTATATAGATACTATATAACAGATCAATGATCAAGAAGCAATCAAATTGTGCAGCATTTTTTTTTTACTATGTAGTAGTTTTTGGCACCCTAGCAACTGCATAGCAACATGCAGTAAACCCCTCAGAACATCCTAATAACCCCATAGCAATGTTCTATATGTCTCAGAATTCCCATGCAATCGCATAGTAAATTAGCAACATGTTAAAAATCACTCTGAACATCCTAGTAACTGCATAGCAATGTATATTAAGGCACTCAGAATTCCCTAGCAACCTCATAGCAACACGCCTAAAACTATTTATAACACCCTAGCAATTACATAGCAACGTTCTAAACGTCTCAGAATTAGCCGATATGGATAGGAACTATACTCTCATTCCTGCGTAATAATCAAGGAACTTTGCTGCCGTACTATGGGTGCAGCAGGCGCAATGATATTACGCAGCGCCTGAAAATATTCCCTAGCACGCTCCCTGTGCAAGCAGGTTGTCACGTTGGTTATGTTGACGGAAGTTAGCCTATTTTCAGGCGCTGCGTAATATCATTGCGCCTGCTGCACCCATGGTACGGCAGCAGAGTTCCTTGATTATTACGCGGGAATGAGAGTCTAGTTCCTAGCCATATCGGTCAACTTTTCATTTTCCGTCGGTCTTAGTACACAGTGTAACTACAGAAGAGTCAAGTTTTAAATAGGAAAAATATCAAAAGTCTTTGGTCATTTTTGAGCGAGATGCTAACGGCCTAATCAGATTCAATGATCTATGCTAAGCTATGCTAAAAGTTCTACCGCCAGATCCGGAGATCGGCTGAATGGATTCGAAAACAGTAAAACTCAACTGTTTAACTCTAGAGGAGTTGGAAAATGAGCAAAAAAAGTGGAGTGTTCCTTTAAAACTAGTTGAGAAACATGGTGAAAACATTCAGAACACCCTAGCAACTGTAGCGATGTTCTAAACAACTCAGAATTCCCAAGCAAATGCATAGCTACATGCTAATAAATACCAAGTACACCGTGACAACTGAATAGCAACCTGTTAAAAGCACTCAGAACACCCTAGCAACATGTTAAAATCAATCAGAGCAACCAAGCAACTGCATAGCAACCTCCCAAAAACTATTCAGAACACCCCAGCAACTGCATAGCACCATTCTAAAGAGTGTTCAGAACACCCCAGCAACTGCATAGCAACTTTTTAAAAAGTGTTCAGAACACCCTAATAATTGCATAGCAACAATCTAAAAAGTGTTCAGAACACCCAAGCAACTGCTTAGCAACATTCTAAAAATGAGCAAAATTCAACAAGCATCATACTAATATATATATACATACATACAGCATTTCATAATCTTTTCCCTAATGGTTACAGGAGCAGCTCTGTTAAGATGCAAAAAAGGAAAAGACAAAGTTAGACTGTAGAAAGTTAACAGTCTGAGGTAGATTTATGATCTACCTGAAGCCTTCCATTTTTTATATGCGTAAATGGATATGACAGTGCGACCTATATTAAGTCTCTTGCCGTAATTCATTTTAACTATCTTTGACACGGCGAACACCCAGAGACACTGCAGGCGTTTTTGAAGCATGCAGAATATGAGGTAAAAGCTGAAACATCTCGATATCGTGTGTTCCCATGACCATGCTTATGCTGAAAACAGAACGCAATGCTAAAAATATGGATATGGCTTTAATCAGTATGCAAAAAATCCATTATCCTCAATGCCTTGACTTCTAATGGTTAACCATTCATATTTTAATCAAGGTTGGTTCACTCGGAAAACATGTTTTATATTCACTGATGACAGATGTTAATATACCAAGTTGATGAGAAGCACACTTCATGCTGATAGGATGAGAGTAAAGGACACTGCATGCTGATTGGAGGATACTTAAGCGTGCTGTATTCTGATTGGAGGAGAGTAAATGACACTGAATGCTAATTGGAGGGTACTGAAGCACGCTGCATTCTGACTGGAGGAGAGTAAAAGACACTGAATGCTGATTGGAGGATACTGAAGCACGCTGCATTCTGATTGAAGAGTAAAGGGCACTGAATGTTGATTGGAGGATACTGAAGCATGCAGCATGCTAATAGGATGAGAGTAAAGGACACTGCATGCTGATTGGAGAGTAAAGGACACTGAATGCTGATTGGAGGATACTGAAGCATGCAGCATGCTGATAGGATGAGAGTAAAGGACACTGCATGCTGATTGGAGGATACTGAAGCACGCTGCATTCTGATTGGAGGAGAGTAAAGGACACTGAATGCTGATTGGAGGATACTGAAGCATGCAGCATGCTAATAGGATAAGAGTAAAGGACACTGCATGCTGATTGGAGGATACTGAAGCATGCAGCATGCTGATTGGAGAGTAAAGGACACTGAATGCTGATTGGAGGATACTGAAGCATGCAGCATGCTGATAGGATGAGAGTAAAGGACACTGCATGCTGATTTGAGGATACTGAAGCATGCTGCATTCTGATTGGAGGAGAGTAAATTACACTGCATGCTGATTGGAGGATACTGAAGCACGCTGCATTCTGATTGGAGGAGAGTAAATGACACTGCATGCTGATTGGAGGATATTGAAGCACGCTGCATTCTGATTGGAGGAGAGTAAATGACACTGCATGCTGATTGGAGGGGAGTAAAGCAGTGGCGTTTAGGACTTCACTCCTGTTCCTGCTGAACTGAGCCAGCACTCAATAAGCACACTGATACCAGTTTAGCAGGCACAAGAGGGCACAGCCCTTAATCGTTTAGTCAAAACCACACCATCGCAATTATACAAATGATCTGAGAGGATTTGTCTGGACAATTTGCAAGGATGGTCACGACACCACACCTTGTTTGCAAAGACTCTGACCCCAATTTTCAGTTAATTGTAGGTTAAAAGTGCAGTTATCGCAGCTGGCAAAAGCAAATGCCTACACCGACAACCCTACACAACCCTACACATCTGCACGTCTGTCCATCAACGTGACGGATAATGATTCGTTGTAGCTCAACCGCTGCCCCTGCTTTCCTGGAACATCTACACCTTTCAGCTTTTTAATGACTGGAGTGAATTTACTAACATACAAGAACTGGTCTAAATGGACTTTAACTTTGTGTGCCAGTGCTTCCATTGAGTTCGACAAAGTGGTCAGAACCTGCTCTGTGAAATGAAAGCCTGACACGTTTGCCTCATCCATCTCAGCTAATAGTACTCAGACAATGGGTCTAAGAGCTTAACCTGCCTCATTTGCTTGCGTGTCCTAACTGGTTTCACATTTACTGGCATCCCACCCTTCATTACGCCCAGTTCCTGCCCTGTCTCACTTTGATGCCAGAGCAAGTAGGTGGACTTCACCTGACCACGATGGAGAGGGTGGATTTCCCTGTACACATACCGTCATACAGTTCACTTCAGGCACTGAACTTAGCCACTGTGAACAGTATTCTTAAGGGATCAATGCTCACCAATTAGCTAAGCTCTGCGCCTTGAGCAAGTGATGACCTGATGGACCAGCTTGAGATGGAAAGGGTGCGACCGAATGAGGCGTATTAGCTAGAAACAAGATGTATCTTGGGTAATTATACCCGCTTAGTCATTGTGACCTTGCACAAATAATTTACAATGCAGGGTTTGAATAAAAAAAAAAGTCAATAGCTTCCACACTTTAGGCTGTTGTGAAACTCAGATAAATAATATTAATGCACCATGTTGATACCAAGTTGTCAATGTTTGGCTTAGTGTGGCTCAGTTAGATCATGTTGTTTGAAGTTGTGACTACACCATCTGATTCTAAAAAGCATTGACTGCCGTTCAAAAATAGTTGCATAAATAAAATAAAATAGTCACTAGCGAAGGCTTTGGGATTGTGAGCTGTTGTAGTGCCATCAGCCAGTCCACATTATTTTATTCAGGATTCTTCAGTCAATCATAACGTACCGTCTGATAACAGTATCTAAGCGCTGCGCGTCAAACATGGTTTGCATCTCCATTTTTTATGAAACTTGCCAGATGCCCTTTTGCCTTCGCCGATATTCCAGTAAGCCATTATCTGTCATTCCTGAGGAAACATGATATTTCCAGAGCGATGAGTCACTGTTTGTGTTATTGAGTCTGAAAAATATTCCAAACAGTTGCACTCACATGAACTAAATGCCAAAGAGGTTGCATAAACAAAGACTGAATCTCAATATGTCGCAGCAAGCGCCACGTAAAAAAAGTTTTACATTTTCTGAAGTGGCGTTTGTCTGAGAAAAACTCACCACCAATGATGATAACTATAACCATAACTATATTAGTGTCCACACCAACGCACATTAATGTTCTGTTTATAAGCGCACGCTGCAGTTTTGTCACCTGCCACTTTAATTTCACAAAGCAGGATGGATTCTGTTTGGCTGACAATTACGATTCATTAGTTGGAAAAAAACAAGAGATTCCAATGACATCGTTCCTCTGTGCCGTAATCATTAGTTAGTTGTGGTGTGGACTATTCTTTCAAATTTAGAATGATTTTTAAAAACTTTATTGTCCTTGGTGTGAATGGGCCTTTACTTTGGTTCCTCCTGGGATTTTTTTTGTGCACATTTTTGCCCAAAGACAGGTCCGTATGTAAGGTTTCTTAGAAAAGTAATCAACCAAAGTTTAAATTCTCGGAGTCAGGGGTTTGTTTAAATCACTAATCCCAAGTATGTGCAGAGCCCCTAAAGGGACATGGTGATGGAAGAAAATATGAGATGTGAGGAAAAATCATAAATCTCAAATCCCTTGACACTTTGCGTTCACTCAAAAAATGTTTGATTTCCCCCGAGAATATTTGCGTTCGTTCGCAAAACTTTTGAGTTCTTTGTGAGCAAACGCAAAGTTTCTTGGGGGAACGCAAAGGTTATGCGAGTGAACGCAAAGGGCAAAGGTTATGCGAGCGAACGCAAAGGGCAAAGGTTATGGGAGCGAACGCAAAGGGCAAAGGTTATGCGAGCGAACGCAAAGGGCAAAGGTTATGCGAGAGAACGCAAAGGGCAAAGCTTGTGCGAGCCAATGCAAAGGGCAAAGGTTATGCAAGGGAACACAAAGGGCAACGGTAATGCGAGCGAACACAAAGGTTATGTGAGCGAACGCAAAGGGCATAGGTTATGCAAGGGAACACAAAGGGCAACGGTAATGCGAGCGAATGCAAAGGTTATGTGAGCGAACGCAAAGGGCAAAGGTTATGCGAGAGAACGTGAGCAAACTCAAAGGGCAAAGGTAATGCGAGGAAACACAAAGGGCAAAGGTTATGCGAGCCAACGCAAAGATTATGCGAGCCAACGCAAAGGACAAAGGTTATGCGAGCCAACGCAAAGGACAAAGGTTAAGCGAGCCAACGCAAAGGACAAAGGTTATGCGAGCCAACGCAAAGGACAAAGGTTATGCGAGCGAACGTGA
Source organism: Coreius guichenoti (assembly GCA_039654105.1). Lineage (NCBI taxonomy): Eukaryota > Metazoa > Chordata > Actinopteri > Cypriniformes > Gobionidae > Coreius > Coreius guichenoti. Next base: position 3,692,415 of record CM077192.1, on the reverse strand, counting down.
GCGAACACAAAGGGCAAAGGTAATGCGAGCAAACGCAAAGGACAAAGGTTATGTGAGCGAACGCAAAGGGCAAAGGTTATGCGAGCGAACGCAAAGGGCAAAGGTTATGCGAGCGAACGCAAAGGGCAAAGGTTATGCGAGCCAACGCAAAGGTTATGCGAGCCAACGCAAAGGTTATGCGAGCCAACGCAAAGGACAAAGGTTATGCGAGCGAACGTGAGCGAACACAAAGGGCAAAGGTAATGCGAGCAAACGCAAAGGGCAAAGGTTATGCGAGCGAACGCAAAGGGCAAAGGTTATGCGAGCGAACGCAAAGGGCAAAGGTTATGCGAGCCAACGCAAAGGTTATGCGAGCCAACGCAAAGGTTATGCGAGCCAACGCAAAGGTTATGCGAGCCAACGCAAAGGTTATGCGAGCCAACGCAAAAGGTTATGCGAGCGAACGCAAAGGGCAAAGGTTATGTGTGCGAACGCAAAGGGCAAAGGTTATGCGAGCGAACGCAAAGGGCAAAGGTAATGCGAGCCAACGCAAAGGTTATGCGAGCCAACGCAAAGGTTATGCGAGCGAACGCAAAGGGCAAAGGTTATGCGAGCGAACGCAAAGGGCAAAGGTTATGCGAGCGAACGCAAAGGACAAAGGTTATGCGAGCGAACGCAAAGGACAAAGGTTATGCGAGCGAACGCAAAGGGCAAAGGTAATGCGAGCCAACGCAAAGGGCAAAGGTAATGCGAGCCAACGCAAAGGTTATGCGAGCCAACGCAAAGGTTATGCGAGCGAACGCAAAGGGCAAAGGTTATGCGAGCAAATGCAAAGGACAAAGGTTATGTGTGCGAACGCAAAGGGCAAAGGTTATGCGAGCGAACGCAAAGGGCAAAGGTAATGCGAGCCAACGCAAAGGTTATGCGAGCCAACGCAAAGGTTATGCGAGCGAACGCAAAGGTTATGCGAGCGAACGCAAAGGGCAAAGGTTATGCGAGCGAACGCAAACGGCAAAGGTAATGCGAGCAAACGCAAAGGACAAAGGTTATGTGAGCGAACGCAAAGGGCAAAGGTTATGCGAGCAAACGCAAAGTTTCTTGGGGGAAAAGCATTGAAATATAATTTTTCCTCCCATCTCATATCACCATGCCCCTTTAGGGCCTTCGTAAATATGAGCATTAGTAATAGTCATTTTTGGCTGATTAAAGTAAAATAATTTCCTAGGTGGAGCAAGCACATTTTGATGAGTGATAAAACCAGCACAATAAAAGCAGGTACGTGCATTAGGAAAGTAAATAGGGTCAGTGTTGACTTTAAGCCACATGCACACAAGAGCCCTGACAGTCTAATTCAGAAAAATCTCTGTAGTTCTTTGTCTGTTGTTACAGGATCTCAAAAATACACCTGGTCAGGTTGGCGGTGTAGGTGGGGCACCTGAAGAACTGTGCAGGGGTGGAAATCCCTGGCAATGTGATTTTCAATTCTGTTTATCCACCAAATCACGATGCCAGGAACCCTCCCCACCACAGCTGCAACTTTAGATCCAAGAGCTTTACAGCTGCGGTCCAGCTGCGTCCCGGGACTGCCCGTACCCTATGGGGAGAGAAGGAGAGATCGTCAGCTTATCCAAACCAGGTCTGCATTGTGGGGTTCGACCCCGGGCGGCAGTCTAAACCACTGTATATCATTAACACTCTCAGGGAAGCTACTCTAAAAATGTAGTTTCAAAGCCAAGCTTCTCATAACTTAAAGTAGTTAACGCTGAAATGTGTAGGTTTTTTGATGTTACAAAAACTTTCTGTTTGTCCCACCAATTGCAGATGGAGTGAGTGTTCAGGAAACCTGTTTGAAAACAGTCATTATTTAGCCATTTCATTGGGAAAAATGTACGCTTACGCTTAACTTAAGTTTACTTTACAGTGAAGAAAAATATCTGAAAAAGTTGTTTGCTAGATTATGAGAGATAATAAAATGGAAGCTATGGGGATAATATATTTTATAAAATTATGAGACTATATAATTAAAAAAGTATAATAAATAAATTAAAGAAATATTTAAAAATAGTTTTGATAAATGTAAAAAAAAAATTAGCACCACAAACAATTAGAGTTACGTCATCAAACTTGTACACATAAATTAACACTAAATACAGCATATAAATCTTATGGTTAAGTATTTTTTCCTTATGTTATCCAGCTGAAACCAAAATCAATTTTACTTTTCCCCTTAAAAGAGATTTTGTTTTCACTGAATAACATCAAACCTGGGGCGGTGCATCTATTCATAATTTTTCTTTATCTATTAATGTGTCTGCAAAGCTTCAGCTTGTCTATTATCATTTTTTCATATGATATTATATTAGATTATATTACTCCAAAAAAAAAACGCAGTGTGCAAGTTTTTTTTTAACTACTTTTATGGCACCTTTTTTTGAGATCTTTGGAGCATGACAGACACAGTCGCTATGAACTGTCATTCAAAATAGTCAGATTTAGCGCTTTAAAATGTCTAATTTAATGCTACAAAAGAAATGAACGACATGAGAGTGAATTTCTTATTACGTTTTAGTGAACTATTCCTTTAAAGTAGCACTGCTTTAGAAAACTTCCAGATTCAGTATATTAGGACCTTGATTGGAGGATAACAGGCTCCACAAATCCTGATCCCAACAGTCTGAAAAACACAGTGTACTTAAACCTAGAATTCAATAATCGACATCTATAAATCTTCTAGTTTAGCTGATAGACATCAACTGCCTAAGAAGAATCCAACATGATTAAACAGCAGATGTTACCGTGCAGACGGCACAGATTCAGCTGTCCAGTCAAAGTTCATAGTTTCAAAGCGCTTCGTAGAAGACAAAAAAAACCACCTGTGTTGTGAATGGCTCAAGTCTTGAGAGCTGCACACAGCTACCGGACAAATTTGTTCCCAGAATCCTATTTTAAGGGCAGAGTGAATTTAACTGTAACATTTTTTTCTCTTCCTTTTCCCTCTTATGGACTGAAATTTCCTCAACAATATAAAACGAGGGGAAAGGGTGTGAACGTGTAGAAAAGAGTTTGCTACGGTCCTGTACAAAAGCTGCCCGAAATGTCTCAAGTCCTTTCATGGACCTAATCGGAACAGAATGATCCATTAGATTTGGACATTTCAGACTGGAGGACGGAGAACCGAATTTCAAAGCCATGACGACTGCAACTTTTCGTGCTGCAGAAAAATGTGATGTATTATTGTTGTTTCCACAGCATTCCTAGGCCACCCTCGTAGTGATGTAATAATGGTGAGATTGTGCTCCTGTCTGATACCATTTTGCTGAGGGAGAAGAATATATTTCAGTATATTTTTATTGCTGAATATATTCCTAATTTGCATCACTACATCATGTTCGTTCAACAACTTCAAAGTATTTTAAGCAAACGCAATAGTGTTGGTGTACACTGTGTTTACGGTGTAGCAAGAGTCTGCAACTGTCCGGCTTTCTCCAGGAAATTGCAAAAGGGGTTGAGGGTATGTGTCAGTGTACTGTGAATAGAACACCCTGGTGCCAAATTTTTCTAGCCGTACTTAATCATGTCTTCCCGTACTTAATCATGAAAATTGATTGGCTGTCTATATTAAAACAACATTAAACCAATGGCTGAAAAGAGTTTGTGTCACCATTTACTCCCTTAAGTTGTTCCAAACCTATATGAGTTTCTTCTGTTGAACACAAAAGAAGATATTTTGAAGAATTTTGGTAACCAAACAGTTACATTTTTCCCCCCTACTATGGAAGTCAATGGCTACCGTCAACTGCCTGGTTACCAAAATTTTTCAAAATATCAGAAGTTTAGCAGAAGAAAGAAATTCAGGTTTGGAACAACTTGAGGGTGAGTAAAAGTGATGACAATTTTAATTTTTTTGGGTGAACTAACCCTTTAAGTAAACGGAAGAACAGAATAGAATAGTATGATCACATATTAATCAAAAACAGCATTACATTTGCATTTTGCATGAGGAAGCAACGAAGGACCATTTCCATTATTATTCTTTTTAAAGGGATAGTTCACCCAAAAATGAAAATTCTGTCTCAAGTTGTTCCAAACCTGTATGAATTTCTTTGTTCTGCTAAACACAAAAGAAGATATTTGGAGGAATGTTTGTAACCAAGCAGATCTCGGCAGCCATTGACTACTATAGTATTTTTCCCCCCACTATGGTAGTCAATGGCTGCCGAGATCTGCTTGGTTACAAACATTCTTCCAAATATCTTCCTTATGATAATGATGTAAATGATGACAGTATTTTCATTTTTGGGTGAACTATCCCTTTAAAGGAATAGTTTGCCCAAACATGAAAACCGTTGCGACGTTTCCAAACCCATTTGCTTTTATGTTGGCCTTTTTGAAGCTGGACAATCATAGTCACTATAAACAGTTACATATAGCCAGAGCTTCATAAAGACGGTTTAAAAATGTTTAAAAAATAACAACACAGGTTTAGAATGGCATGAAGCAAGGCGAGTAAATAATATGTCTTGAATTTTGTGTGAACTATCCCTTTAAGTCAGTCAATACTCCAAAGATGACCGTGACCATGCCACACAGCTCATGGCCGGACTGGTTCTGCTCCGGCGAGCAGCCATGCAGGAAAAGGTCAGACAAAATCTCTGAAACTGACTGGATAATGGCCGTATGGCCTCATGTTTGGGAGCCGTTAAGACTAAATCATCTGCGGTAGAAATGTCAGATTCTAAAAACATGTCTTTAGGGTTGCGTTAAGACATTTCTAGTGCCTCCTACCATATCGGTTTGGATGAATATCATGAATAACAACTCAAATCTTTAGAATGTACATTAATAAGAAGAGGCAAAAGTGGTGTTCAAAAGCCTGAGACCATAAAATTAAGTTTTGACATAAAATGAAGATGAAACATTTCTGCACTACTTCTAGGTCACTAGTAAATGAGTGGCATTGATCATATGACTCTTTGTAGACAGGCGATGAGGCTCAAGATGCTCTTTGGATCATGTCAAAAACAAAAGAGATACACCAAATATAAAGACATTCATGTTCACTTTTCAGTTCAACTTTTAACTTAATTTGTTATGCTGACAGTATAATATGTAATGGAAAATTTGCATTAAATTAGAAAAGCAATTTACTAGTGGTATTTGGATCCCATCCCACTGTTTTTTTACACTAATGTGAAACACGTTTTTGCACATAATATTGCATTGCATACATAAATGACACACATGGAAGCATTTTACCAAATTCACTAACCAATCTGCTAATATTTCATCCTCATGAGAGGTCACAGACTCAATGATCATAGAATAAATACCATTTAACTCTAATTTCCTTTGAAGTGCACATGACGGAGACCGCCGCAATGCATTTTAAACGTCATAACGTGTTGACGGGGTGACTGTGATCTTGTCAATGGGGGAAATCCATCTTTCTAAACATACAACGCGCCTCAAATTGCTAGCATTTCAATTCTGTGACGCATTTCTCTTTGCAAGCTGATCGTCACTTCAGTGCACATTGACCTGTAGATACAAATTTTCACTTCTATTTCTGATCAATATAGCAGTCCCTCATTTTCCTCATTTTTCATTGCACAGCATGGTCTTTCTGGGATGTTTTGTAACAAGTGCGCAATATCTTTTCGATAGAAGGGACATAAAACAAATTAATCTAGCACGGAAGTTAAAACGAAAGGATTTAGTGGAGACCTGCTGTCTCACAAGGTGTCCGGAGCACTAAAAACGTCAAACCCCAAGCTAATGCATTATAGGCCCGTGTCACCACGTGTGTGAGCTTGTACTTCACCCACAGCAGAACTTTCCAGAGGGTCTGTTTATGGCATGCTTGTAAAGTAAAAATGCAGCAGTCTGGCCTATCAAAATCATTTCATGATGTGGTTTGAATTTGTCTGGCCACCTGGTTCAATCATTCCAACCGCATCCCATTCATGAAGGACGGAGTTTGAAAATATGCGTAAAATTTCCTTCTACAGCTTCCAAACTTTCCAAATGGGTTGTAACTCACTCTTGTACACATTTAAATATTTATCAGGGTCCCTGCAGTTGCACCGTGTTCAATACAGTTCAATACAGAAACCATTCAATCCCAATGCAAAGTACATGCAATGTTTACCCAGAGGGTCTGACGAAGCAAAAAACTTATTGATCTGCTTTGGAATGTTTCAGTTTCATTTCAGCTTAAATTAAATTTAAAACAAATATCATTGTGAAAATTATCATAGATCTTTACACCTAAAATGAAAACCCAACATACTTTGCTATAGACAGACTGACAGATAGACACATACATACATACATAAAGTATACTACAACTACAGTCTGTCAACTTCATTACAAAAAAATAACCAAAAAGTCATCTAGCATACAATATGGAGACAAAATGCCACTTACCGCATTATATCATGAATTGTGACCGTAGGGTTCACATGAGGGTGTTGGAAGTGAAGTGAACCTCGCCAGATCATGTCATTTCACATCGAACTCCGACGCGAATTTACCATTCATGCTATGGTGAAGGTTTTCCTCTTAGTATTCATGAGCCATGTATTAGCCATTTGACGAATACCAAGCGACGTCAGAAAAACGTAATTAATATGGAAAGTAAAAGCATTTTCTATAGGAAGGACAGCGGGCGACGTCAGAATAATTTAACTAATGTTTATAAAAGACTCATTTGCCATTGGAAGGCTGTCAGCTACGTCATCACGATCTAATTAATTATTCAAAAGATTAACCGTTGCCGTTGGACTAGCGTTTCGCGCGCTGCCGATCTGAGGTAAGGAACTATCCAATTAACAGCTAAAACTATCGCAAAAAACTTGAAGAGTTTGTTCCAAAACCACATGAATGCTGTCAATCCATCATCTGAGAGAGAAAAAAGCGGGATGGAGGGAAAGAGAGACTGAGACACGTCTAATTATTGTCCCAGAGGATCCTCACGGTCCATTTATGAATCACCTCAGCGCGTTTTTCTCCAGCTCCGGAGAATTCTTCACCATGGCAATAACATTAGCCTTTAGCCAGAGGAGGAAAGCTTTTAGTGCTTAATGCTCTCTCTCTCTCTCTCTCTCTCTCTCTCTCTCTCTCTCTCTCTCTCTCTCTCTCTCTCTCTCTCTCTCTCTCTCTCTCACCTCCTTGCCCCCTCTTTTTGGCCTCCTGACTGTTCCTTAAAGGAAAAGTTCACCCAGAAATGAAAATTCTGTCATTAATTATTCATCCTCGTGTTGTTCCATACATGTATGTTGTTGTTTTTTTTAACTTGGAACACAGTAAAAGAAAATATTTTATGAGATAATCATAAAAGCATAAGTCAAATGTAGTTTTAATGATGTTAAATGTCCACAGAAAAAAATAACAGCAATACTGGAGAAACATAAAGGTGAGTAAATAAAGACTAAACATTTATTTAATTTTAGTCTACGCTATCCCATAAAGGAGCACTGTCCATCCTGTCAACTAATCAGAATGTGTGCAAACATTTTGAGCTTCCTACAGTAATAATTTTGGTCTTATTTGCATCACGTTAATGCTCAAATGTTTTTCAGGGGTAAACGGAAAAAACATCATGTTCCAGATCAAAATGTTTGATGCTAACAGTTTCTGACAAGAACGGACAAGAGTCGTCGTTCTTTCCTTTCTAAATTTACTGGCAGAAGATCTCAAGAACACTTGAAAAACAATCTGAACTTAATAAGGAAGTGTTCACATAAACTGACAATTTAAACAGTCCCTCTTTCCGTAATGCTGCAGTGAAACCTCAGCTATGTTGGAAAGAAATAGCATGAAGTGATGTAAATGTTGCCTGTGGTCATTTCAGATCTACATGATGATAACTATTACCACCAAATCTAGCTTACCAGTAACTGTCTAAACATTAAAATTTTGTGGCAACCAACATTTCTTTCAGATTGTCCATAAAAAACACTGTATAATACTTTCAGTGACATGGAGTGACGGAACTTTTGCTGCCCTTGGTTTGTTTGTTTTGCCTGTGCCAGCGTAGTGAAGAAGAAGTGTGGCTTGTTTTGGTCCGAGTGGGCAGTGGATGTTCGGATGCCATGCCAGCCCGTCGCTCTGCTCGGAAGAAACGCCCACACACACACACACTAACACAGACGCACAAAGACACAGTGCCGTGTACACGGAGGCCTTGGTGGTATGTGGCAGATACCCAGAGCTGCAGCCCACTCCAGTGCGCCAAAAAGAATCCCTCTGTTCATGAGGTGGACCATCACAACAGACTAAACAAGGGAAAAGGTCTTTCTCTTGTGTAACCTGAAAAGAATTAAAGACTTTCCCATGGCATAGACCATGAAATAACAAGAATTCACTCTGATATACAGTAAGTTGCATGCAAGTTTTGACCTAAATTTGTTGGGACATACAGTCAGATTCATTTCTATAGGACTACACAAATCTGCAAGGCTCCACCATGTGGTCAAGATGCAGAATTATTGCCAAACACAACACAACTGATTCCCAGAAATCTTGTCTACAGAACCATAAGTCTAAGCTGCACTAAGATGGTTTTTCGATGTGTAAAGGCTGTTATATTTTAAGATTTTTTTTAAATGAATATGTTAATGTTAAAATACTTTGTCCTGCCCCAGCTGAATATGCAGAGATGGTGCAGTGGATTGTGCACATAATCAGGACGTCTAAGTGCTATTTTCTCACGGGGACCCCACACTAATACATTCAACACTTGATGTGTCTTAAATCTGTAGGAATCTGCTTCTAAGGCAGGTAAGTCTAGCTAATTGTTTTGTCCTTGTTCCTTATTGAAACTCTTTACACATAATTTTCTGTTGTTGTTTTTTTTTTTTTGAGGCAATAATACAGAGCTAAACATTGTAAACTGACCACCTTCCCACCTAAAATTATCAACTAAAACATTTTTAGTAGTGAAAACATGGCTAGCTTTAACTAGCAAAAATGCTACCTTGTTAATTGGTAACACAATGCTTTGATAGCATTAGCATAGCATAGCATTTGCTGAATGAGTAAGGCAATGTAGAACATTTAACATACTGTATCTGTTCTCAAACTAAACTCATGTTCCACTCGTCATCATGATGGTAACCCCCCAAAAAACCCAACATAACAGAAACTCTTCTAAACTAGCATAATAAAACATTAAACACTACTAAATATCCACTTTAACATTAATCTTGCACAAAAAAACATTATATAACACATTACATGGGCATCGTATGTGGGACAAGACCCACCCACTTTTTAAGACCAATGATATTGGACCCACTCACTTTTACCCTCTAATTCAGCACGTCTGTTCACCGACCCCTAACCGATAAACACTTCATTATTAAACACGCGTTAGATGCTTTATTTCCACTTTTCGAATATTTTCTTCATTTTCATTGAAAATAAATGCTTTTCTGATCTGATATGTGATGGGAAAAGGGATTAGAGTGAGTTTGGCAAAAGGCAGATTCGAACACATGGCAGGAAGTTTTGACGCAAATCGACCATTTGCGTCAAAACTTCCTGCCATGTGTCTTACCTCTACACTATTGTCACTGTAAAATAAGTCGGTGTCTTCTGTAATTTTGTCTGGCCCAACCAGATGTTTAGTAAACAAGGCGGGCTATTTGAACTTAATGTAAATGGCATCTACTCCAGTAAATTTTTTCTGGGGGAGGACCCACCCACATTTTTTTTTTGCTTCTGACGCCCATGATAACACTTAATTTTAGCATTTACTCTCCCTTTTGATTGTCATGGCAAAGCATGCTGGGAAATATAAATCCCAGCCCAATTTTAGTTAAATTTAAGTTTGCCTAAATTAAAAGAAACAAGTTCATAAAACTCAATGAAAAAATCCAGATTACTTAAAATGTGTCAGTTTTGTGAACTCAAAAGAAAGTTCTAAATACTCATAAAAGTGAATTTGATTGAACTAATTAGTTTAATTTGAGTTGGCTCTACTCAAACCAATTAATTATTTTGAGTGTTAGGGTTTACAGTGCATCAAACTTGCAGTGAACTCGAGTCTGTTACTCTCTTAATTTTCTTTTAATTCTGTATTGTGAATGATGAGAGAGCCTGATTCAGAACGATCACATCTGTGGTTACGTACATCCTCTTGAGCAGATGAGCATAAAATCCTAAAAGACTGCCTGCATTGGAGGCTCCAGACCACAGATGGTCCTCCACATCTGGCAGCCACCCCTGTGCTCACATCAAAGTCCGATCCTGGATGGTGAGGACAGGTGGCATGGTAATCTCGTTTGAAGAAGCCCCTGGACATCCAGACTTTAGTGGCATATGCAACACCCTTCAGTGAGATAATGCAGTGGTGGATTGCATAGCATCCTGACACATGCCTCACCGCAGCTGATCTGAGATCATTATTTTGCCTGTTGGGTGGCGTGTACTTCAAGCCGCCTCTGCCTTTAGGAGCGGTCTTGACGTGGACAATTCATCATCTCTCCCTCACCACTCCATCATTCGCACAGGCAATCCATCAAGACCAGACGCCGAGACAAGGCAGCGGAGAATAGAGCCGCTCTGGATGAGACGGTAATGCTGTCTGCAGCCATTGCTCAAGGGAGACGCTTGACTTTACCACTTTAAGCGTAGTGTTGTAGTCTTAATGCGGATGTAGTTTATATCTCAATTACAGCCTTGTCCTCTAAAACACTGGACTGGATGCACAGAAAAATTGTTAGATGTTAAGGAAAGCACTTCCCTGCTTTGTTAACAGCCTGACCTTTGCGAGACCTTTAAACTAGACGTTAATCTAGACTTGCCTATTATATCCATAAGACCACCATTTGTTCTGTTTGTAAACATGGGCGGCAATCTGGCAACCGGGCTCTTTTTCGACACTTGTGGCTATGTTGTTTCTTCATTTCCTGTGTAGAGCCTTCCAGATTTGTGTCTGGATCACTGACAGCATATCAACAACGTACAAACACTTCCTGATGTCTCCAAATCCTCAGGTAGTCCAGAACTCATGGCCACTAATTAGGATCTGATGGTGTGATTTAAATAAGGTATTTAATTCTTTGTTGCCCTGGAGCTAAAAGAATCAAGATCCTCTCCATCTCGGGTATTTGTATGAATTTGGTTGAACTGATTACAAAAGAATCTTTTATCTCAAGCTGTTTAAATCACAGTTAATATGAGCAAACACTTTTAAAATTACCTTGAAGACAAGAGAAAACCTTGGCTTGAAGACAGTAATATCTTTATGCACATCTTGCCATGATTCATAACTGGATCACAAACAAATGCACAAAGTATCGAGACTCAAGGGCCCAGCAAAATGTATTCAAGTCCTACTTTTTCTGTGACGAAACACGAAAATAAAAACCTTGGACTCTGAGATATGTGCTATTCAAACTGACTAATCAGTTATGCATAAACTTTGATGTGCATAAAAGTGATGGTCTTTGATTCAATAATTTCACCCAAACGATTAACCTTGTCAGTACTGAACTTTACCATATTTTAGATTAATTCAAAATCGCATCCAAAACTAGTGGCATTTATCATTTTGGATCATTCTTTCTCTTTTGTGTAGATGAGACTGTCGTACAACGAACAAAATGTGCCCTTTTATACAGTAAATGTCGGCCAGCGTGAAAAAACGCAAAATATTAAAATAAACAAAACACCAGTATTGCGTTCAAGAACCATAAGTGCAGCACTGATAAAACTTATTGTGACACAATTACGTGCCAACAAGGTTATTTTAGTGAAATATTGTGACATTTTGCAGAAGTGGCCTGTTTTATCATTGTTTTCTTCTAAAAAGTGATGTGAAACAAAAGTCTTACTCATTGTTTATGATATTGCGTCCACTTTAGTACTGCACGAGACAAATATGTGTTGCACAGCAGCCAGATTAAATCAGAACAGTTTTGATACATCATAATACATCTGTGTCATACACGCAAAGTTCGAATTTCTGTAGTGTGTCTTCTGTTTGTCGCTCTAAAGGTCATACACTGATTTAATGTCAGGCCTGAAGCGTTTTTATATTAAAAGGCAGACCATAGACATCATGTCCTGCTCTTTGCTCTTTTCGAGTAAATGGCTTCTTTCAGAGCCATAGTGGGAGTTTAATTGCAGCATATTAAAGATGTTATTATTACAGTAACTGCCGAGCCCACACACATACCTCTGACTTGCTGCAATCTGTTTTGATGCTTGAACAGTGCTTTCCCTGCTAAAAAATTCGGTTCTAAGAACGTTTTGGTAACGTTCCCATTAGGTTACGAAAACGTTATTTCGTAATGTTCTCTGAACGTTTAAAATTTCATTTTTAGTTGGTTATACAACCATTTTAGCGGGAGATTATCATTTTGCTAACATTACTTTTGAATGTTATCTGAATGTTCTGAAACTTGTATGTATTAACATTTAAAAATGTTAAATGAATTTCCAACATTCCATATTTATATAACATTTATGTGCGAACATTTTTTGAGAATGTTTTTAAAGACCAGGGGCCTCATTTATAAACGTTGCGTACGCACAAAAGAAGGCGTACGCCGCTCTCTACGCAATAATTGGTATTTATAAAAAGCAAACTTGACGGGAAAATGTGCGGTCCTTCACGCAAGCTCTGACCCAGGCGTACGCACGAAAACGGGTGAAATGAGAAATGGCGACACCGTCGGCAGATGGAAGAAACACGTGAAAGTGTGTGAAACTGTAGACCGTTGTGTAAAAGAAATGGCAATACTGCCTCTCATAAATAAGATGAAGACTTCACAAAGCAAATCTTACAATTAACAGCCTACACGAACACCCGTTTGATCGATCTGCAGTGTAAAACAAACAAAATCAAACGAAAATTACAACAGAAATGCAAATTAACACATATTTGCAAAAAGAAAAGTGAAATATGTTCTGCAATAATATTGGCATGTTATGCAATTCATCCTCATAAATAATATGGTAAACAGAACGAAATAATGTACAAAACTGATATTCTCGTCATTGTGTCCGTCTGGCGGAGCAGATATAGATGCAATTAGATAGATAGATAATTAGGGAGATATATAGATAGATAGATAAATAGATAGATGTATTAATTGTCCACTGGGGAAAGTTGTTTTCATAGTAAAAATTTGTTCATCAGCTACGGAATCATGGTATTCATGCATATGCCTTTAGTTTGTTTTATTTTTGATAAAATAACGTATGACGTGGCAGACACACTCTGGCGATGGAGCGCTAGACGCTCGACTTTGCCTCGACTTTGATGTCCGACCATCTCTTTTTTATTTCGGCCACGGTCCGAGGTTGTGAGGCTACAGCATTTACGGCGTCTGCAACCTTTTGCCACTCAAGTGCCTTTTTGGCATTAGTAATGCCCACATTGTGCCCTCCAAACAACATTTTTCTCCTCTTTTCCACCTCGCCACCAACGATAACTTCTACTTCACATTGAGTGAAGTTACGTTTTTTTGATTATCTCTCTGTTTGCCATGATTTCGCAATCGATGAATATTAACTTGTGGGCGTTTCACGGACTATTTATGGGCAACTATGGGCGTGACATGAAGCCGCAAAAGCTGCACTACATTTAGAATTGATTGTGATTTATTAAGGGAAAACTGCGTAGGATGTGCGTGCGCACGGTTTTATAAATCCGAATGTTTCTGTGCGTACGCACGTCCTATGTTTCATCCGTACGCCACTTCTGACGCAAATCCTACGCAAAGTTTTATAAATGAGGCCCACAAATGTTCTAATCTATGGTTACTTGAAGACCCGGCTCCACAGGGGGGCCAGGGTGGATATGGCCCACCCGATCAGGAGCTTGGCCCACCCTGGCCCCACACCAAATAACGACCGATTTTAAAATTGGTGCGATGTTCAATTCAGCTCCATATTTTTACGGAGATCCCTCAAAATACCACTGGGTATAAAATTTTTGCCTGTTATTTAGAAACTAGAAAGCAGAATTAGAACGTGTGTCCGCGGTCTTCATATACATCCAAACTTTTTAAACCGTTCACGCGCAGTAAGACAGCTGTGTCAGCACGCTATTACTGAACTAAGTTCTCTTTTGTGTCTTATCGCGCTTAAATGGACGAAAACACTAAGAATTAAATCAAAGCACATAAGCTCATAAGCACAGTCTTAACTGAGTTAAAATAAAAAGTCTTAATGAACATAAACAGTTGGGAGAAAATCTGATGTATGTCAGATCTGTCATTTGGACTTACAGTGATAGCCTAAAACTGCTCAAATCTGCTCATGACTGAATAACTTCTTTAGCGTTAATATATAGTTCATTTATACAAACCCGATTCCAAAAAAGTTGGGACACTGTACAAATTGTGAATAAAAACAGAGTGCAATGATGTGGAAGTTTCAAATTTCAATATTTTATTCAGAATACAACACAGATGACATATCAAATGTTTAAACTGAGAAAATGTATAATTTTAAGGGAAAAATAAGTTGATTTTAAATTTCATGGCATCAACACATCTCAAAAAAGTTGGGACAAGGCCATGTTTACCACTGTGTGGCATCCCCTCTTCTTTTCATAACAGTCTGCAAACGTCTGGGGACTGAGGAGACAAGTTGCTCAAGTTTAGGAATAGGAATGTTGTCCCATTCTTGTCTAATACAGGCTTCTAGTTGCTCAACTGTCTTAGGTCTTCTTTGTCGCATCTTCCTCTTTATGATGCTCCAACTGTTTTCTATGGGTGAAAGATCTGGACTGCAGGCTGGCCATTTCAGTACCCGGATCCTTCTTCTACGCAGCCATGATGTTGTAATTGATGCAGTATGTGGTCTGGCATTGTCATGTTGGAAAATGCAAGGTCTTCCCTGAAAGAGACGACATCTGGATGGGAGCATATGTTGTTCTAGAACTTGGATATACCTTTCAGCATTGATGGTGCCTTTCCAGATGTGTAAGCTGCCCATGCCACACGCACTCATGCAACCCCATACCATCAGAGATGCAGGCTTCTGAACTGAGCGCTGATAACAACTTGGGTTGTCCTTGTCCTCTTTAGTCCGGATGACATGGCGTCCCAGTTTTCCAAAAAGAACTTCACATTTTGATTCGTCTGACCACAGAACAGTTTTCCACTTTGCCACAGTCCATTTTAAATGAGCCTTGGCCCAGAGAAAACGCCTGCGCTTCTGGATCATGTTTAGATATGGCTTCTTTTTTGACCTATAGAGTTTTAGCCGGCAACGGCGAATGGCACGGTGGATTGTGTTCACCGACAATGTTTTCTGGAAGTATTCCTGAGCCCATGTTGTGATTTCCATTACAGTAGCATTCCTGTATGTGATGCAGTGCCGTCTAAGGGCCCGAAGATCACGGGCATCCAGTATGGTTTTCCGCCCTTGACCCTTACGCACAGAGATTGTTCCAGATTCTCTGAATCTTTGGATGATATTATGCACTGTAGATGATGATAACTTCAAACTCTTTGCAATTTTTCTCTGAGAAACTCCTTTCTGATATTGCTCCACTATTTTTCGCCACAGCATTGGGGGAATTGGTGATCCTCTGCCCATCTTGACTTCTGAGAGACACTGCCACTCTGAGAGGCTCTTTTTATACCCAATCATGTTGCCAATTGACCTAATAAGTTACAAATTGGTCCTCCAGCTGTTCCTTATATGTACATTTAACTTTTCTTATTGCTACCTGTCCCAACTTTTTTTGGAATGTGTAGCTCTCATGAAATCCAAAATGAACCAATATTTGGCATGACATTTCAAAATGTCTCACTTTCAACATTTGATATGTTATCTATATTCTATTGTGAATAAAATATAAGTTTATGAGATTTGTAAATTATTGCATTCCTTTTTTATTCACAACTTTTTTGGAATCGGGTTTGTACATTATAGTATTTCGTACTTAAATGCTGGCAGACCTACCTGAAATATGTTTATTTCATTTGTATCTATGTTCTATTGTATTTGTGCTATTGGTTGTAATTTGTTATTTAACAATATTTATTAAAATACTATTTATTTTCATGGTGGGGCCAGTGAAAATGTTGGCAGAGCAAGTAACCAGTAAACTATCTTAGCGTTGAGCTTTGTGTGTTTATATATAGAGTTTCTTTTAAGACCTGCTCCTTTTGTTATAAAATAAAGTTACAAAATATTGTATTTTAAAAAAATTAAATAATGTTAAAACTCCGGCCCACTAGGAATGTCACCTGGCCTACCTTACATCTCAAAGCTGAAGCCCGGCATGAACGTTTATTAGGGTGACCAAAGGTCCTGTTTTCCCAGGACATAGACATTTTGGTTATAGATAGTATTTTGTAATATAACAATTTTCTATCCATACAGAGGGGGCATACTTTAAATTTATTGAAATTAATAAGGCATCTTTGAGTAAACTTTGAGTATCATTTGAGTATCTCATTGCCGGGCCGAGTGTCCTGGTTTTCGGTAATCAAAATATGGTCACCCTACGTTTATTCATCACATTAGTTCATCACCTTAGCCAAAGTTCTGGGAACGTTCCCTGTTAGCTGGGTTATCACATTAGATTAAAGAGAAAAAAACATGATGCCACTTTTGTGACGCACAAGAAGTGCAATTATAACCGGCATGTTTCAAAATAGGTTTGGTCGGCCACATCATTGCAGCATCACAATAAAAACAGGGTCATCGTAGGATAGGCCTAATGTAATACATTTTTCGCATGCATACAATTCTGTTATTGGTGGCAAATTTATCTCATTTATCTATAATGGTAAACAAGGGGAGAGACGTTTAGTCTCATTTGCATTTTCCAGACATTTGGGAAACCCATCAAGCACTTTCGAGATGATATCGTATGCACCACTTCACAGTATTTTCCCAAACAGAACATTAACGCTACTCTGCAAAGCTCTCAGAACAATAACCAGACGGGTTGCAAGCTGTCAAACATGAGATCTTGTGCTCGACGGAGGAAGGAGAACTATAAAGAGTTCAGGCCAACCTCCTGGACCCGATGAAATTGATCTGCTCTGCTAATGGACGACACACATCTCCCCGGTTTGAGGAAGCAGAAAGGCTAGACGGGATGTTGGACATGCTCTGTGCGTATGGGTCAGCGGACAAAAGTGGCACTTTCATTCGGAGCCCAAACTTTAAATATCAGATAAAGGGTGCCGTCCCTGCCTGCATGGCTTTCAGAGAGCCGGAGCGCGTCTGAAATGGGATATGAAGAGATGAGCCACGTGAGTCTCTCCTAAATGCATTAATGCAACTTAATGGAGACGCTGGCTCCTCCAGGACTACTCCGTCCATTAGCTCTGACTGCGCTGCTTTTCCAGACCACCAGAATGCAAGCCAAACTAGACAGCACTGTTGATGTTATATCTGTTATGTTTACGTCCACGTGTTTATTACCCAGAACATGTGCACGTCTATAGGCAAACCTGTTCACCACAGTGGCTTGCACACACACACACACACACACACACAAACAGATGTGAAAATGATAGCTTTTTAACTGTTCACAATGTAGACAAGGGTTAAAATTAGACATTTTAGTGCACCGGTGTCTCCTCCAGTAAGACCAAAAAGCCTGTGAAGTGCCGAGCGCCTCCTGCTGGAGAGGAGAAACATTCACAGACTGTGATGACGTACTTACACAGCACCTACATCTATCAAAGTTTATATATTTTTAAGAATTTTATGTACATTTATAACACTATACATTGTGTTATATTACCTTGGCATAAAGGGAGGGAGTGATGGTAAATTTGACATCTTTCGCTCTTCTGACTGATCTCTTTTTCATATTTTGGAAAGTTGTGGAAACTCATTACATTATTATATATTATTCAATACATTTATATAAAAGAAATAGTAATATGTTTTAGATGTATATATAGTTTATGCCAGAAAATCAGTGGTATAAAGGAGAAGAATGAGCTTGATAATCATGTAAACATTTACAAATAATGTATTAAATAACGTTTTAATAATGTAAAGCTGTTTATTTTTTTCCAGGAGGCGCTCGACATAATAAATGTAATAAAACATGGAGAGACTCTTGAACCTCAGAGTGAGAAAACTTTATTGATAAAGGCAAGCAAATACACATGACAGATATACAGCAGGAGTAAACTGAGATCTGTGTCTCTTATCTGAGGGAAATATAAACAAAAAAGCTTTTTAAATAGGATTTTTAAAAATCTAACACTGAAAAAGAGCAAAAGCTCAAATAATCATCAGTATTTATTATGACAAAAACACACTTGAAGAGCCTTTAAAGTTCATCGTTTAGATTTCAATACTTCCTGAAAAAGATGAACATATAATAAAGCTGTAAATTAATATATCTCACAAATATTATTATATGCAAAAAACTAGTGTGTGAGAAATGTCATCATCAATCATGTACCTGATGTGTGAATATGAGCTTGATCTCGTTCAGCTCTTCTGGATCTGATGTCATAAACCACAATAATGACAGTAGCCACGCCCACCAGAGCAGAGAGGACCAATCGGATCACAGCTTCAGTGGGACCACAACAGTGGACAGAGTCTGAGGAATAAAACCATCAAACTGAGATCAGCTCAGTCAATAAACGCTAATATCAGCGCTGACATCAACTAATATCAGCCGTGCTGCCGTACCTGCACATGTGTGACAGAGTTGAGTGATGTCCAGATGTTGAGTCTGGTGGCTGATGGGATTGTTCAGCACACAGCTGTAGGTGTTTTTATCCTGATATTCCACCTCCAGAGGTAGAGAGAGACTGATGCTGAGATCAGACACACTGATGCTGGACAATGAACTGTTTCCTTTGTACCAGGAGAGAGTCACATGACTCACATTCAACACTGAACACACCAATGAACAATATGATGATGATGATGATGAAGATGAGTCATTGCTGATGACAGGAACAGGCAGACGAGCTGGAAAACATGAGAGAATAAATAGAAATATGAACAAATCTATTTTCGGTACAGTATGTTAAGTGAGTGTTTCTATCGTCTCAAACTAAAACAATCTGATAGAGAAAGTTAAATATAAACCTGCTGTTACTGTAAAAAGATAAGATAACTAGTAATTTTAACTAATTAGGTATGATAAGATGCTTCTTTAGATCTAGCTGTAATAAATAAAACGTGAAACTGATATTTAACTCACTGTAGACAGAGAGACAAATAAAAGAATGCAGCCTGAAAAAGTTGATCAGTAGTTCATAACGTCCATCATGTTCAGTTGTGATGTTTGTGATGGTCAGAGATCCAGTTTGATCGTCCAGCTTCAGTCTGTCTCTGAATCTCCCATCAGGAACATCATCATCTACAGTGAAACTGTCGTCCTGTATATTGATTTCAGCTATTACAGTGTATTCAAACCTCCACTGAATCACATCATCATCCTTCATTTCAGTAAAACCAGAGTTTAGAGTGACTGAATCTCCCTCCTTCACTACTACATCAGTAATAACACCAAACACACTCACAGATTAAAGCTTTGTTCTGTTGGTTTGATGAAGCTTCACTAAAATACTTTATTCATTTAAATGTGAAGATTATAATATTCTGCAGCACAAAGACAAAAGATGATGAATGAAAGGAGAAATAGATTTATATATGGAACAATAACTTAAAAAAGACACTTTAGTCACTCTCAAACTAATGCTGTTGAGTATCTGAGATTCATATTTATATTATTTTATTTCATCAATCCATAAGTTTGACAGTTGACAGTAAAATCATAGTTCAATTATTTATATATGACAATAACATTGTATATTTATTCTTATTTAACCAGTAATTTATCACATGATACCAGAACAGAAATAACTGAAGCCATAAAAACACATTTAAAACTCACCAGCCAGACGCCACAAACAGAGCAAAACTAATCTGAGAAACATTTTCTTCATCGGTTTCACTCCACAAATATGAAAAGACAAACTCTTCAAAACAGGTAGAGTAATAAAATGACAGATGTGCTTTTTAAAGTCATGTGAAACTACCATCTGCTAAAATAACTGCACACTGTAAGCTCCAGGCTGCAACTTCCTGTAGATCCTGTTCGATGGTGTTATTTTCAAAAGTGTCCCGTGAAGTTGAGAAGTTAAACATGTTACTTTGTTGAGTCTTAATCTAACATTTAAATATTGTCATGAGATCCTGTGAGATTCAAACCAGTGTTATTTCAGTATCTTTGAGATTAACTATTCATTTTGTAATATTTTGAACCAGTTTTCATTTTAATATTTTCATTTATATTTTTATAAATAAAAAGTTTTTCACGTTTCATTATTTCAGTTAACATATATATTGTTTTTATATGAAACTAAAATGTTGATTTTCAACCTCAAACTGAACAGGGTGGCACTGGACACCCCTGACATCTGACTGGCCACCCCAAAATTTAGATCGCTATTTCCATTTCACATCCTATTGAAAGAAGCATGTATTTTGACGTGCGGCACATTGTTCATGTATTAACGTTGAATATTAAGAGAATATTAACGTTAGTTGCAAAACAGATGATTAATAATAAAAGGGGTCGCGCATAAGCGCATTGTTCACAATCCTGCACTGCCATTCACAGTTTTCTATTAAACGACACAATTTGTCTTAAAACGTTGTTAATGTATAATGACTTCACCCTAGGCTGGAAGAGTGTGTATAGACTTTTTTAAGTAGCTATTTTTCTTTCTGTGTAAAGTCTGTGTTTATGGAAAGATATAGCCTAGTTTGCGCTTTTTTGTTTCCGTTTGTGCAGTTTTTACAGCAAAACACATCAATGCCACTTTTTTTAATTCTTGAAGTGAACCTTTTTGCCTGTATGGTGATTAGATATACTGTTTTGCATTGCCGCTTTATTAAACATGAGAACGCGACGCGATGCGTCTGGAGCGCGGCATATGGCGCTTCATCAATAGCGCGAACACAGAGAGCGCGTCTTGCGCTTGAACGGATAAATACGCATAAAGGTATGCCAAAAATAACGAGTATCATAGTAAACACATTCGGCTATGTCTTAACTGAATGTAAGCAGCTGACATGTGAAATCGGATGCATGTCTACACTCACCTAAAGGACTATTAGGAACACCTGTTCAATTTCTCATTAATGCAATTATCTAATCAACCAATCACATGGCAGTTGCTTCAATGCATTTAGGGGTGTGGTCCTGGTCAAGACAATCTCCTGAACTCCAAACTGAATGTCAGAATGGGAAAGAAAGGTGATTTAAGCAATTTTGAGCGTGGCATGGTTGTTGGTGCCAGACGGGCCGGTCTGAGTATTTCACAATCTGCTCAGTTACTGGGATTTTCACGCACAACCATTTCTAGAGTTTACAAAGAATGGTGTGAAAAGGGAAAAACATCCAGTATGCGGCAGTCCTGTGGGCGAAAATGCCTTGTTGATGCTAGAGGTCAGAGGAGAATGGGCCGACTGATTCAAGCTGATAGAAGAGCAACTTTGACTGAAATAACCACTCGTTACAACCGAGGTATGCAGCAAAGCATTTGTGAAGCCACAACACGCACAACCTTGAGGCGGATGGGCTACAACAGCAGAAGACCCCACCGGGTACCACTCATCTCCACTACAAATAGGAAAAAGAGGCTACAATTTGCACGAGCTCACCAAAATTGGACAGTTGAAGACTGGAAAAATGTTGCCTGGTCTGATGAGTCTCGATTTCTGTTGAGACATTCAGATGGTAGAGTCAGAATTTGGCGTAAACAGAATGAGAACATGGATCCATCATGCCTTGTTACCACTGTGCAGGCTGGTGGTGGTGGTGTAATGGTGTGGGGGATGTTTTCTTGGCACACTTTAGGCCCCTTAGTGCCAATTGGGCATCGTTTAAATGCCACGGCCTACCTGAGCATTGTTTCTGACCATGTCCATCCCTTTATGACCACCATGTACCCATCCTCTGATGGCTACTTCCAGCAGGATAATGCACCATGTCACAAAGCTCGAATCATTTCAAATTGGTTTCTTGAACATGACAATGAGTTCACTGTACTAAAATGGCCCCCACAGTCACCAGATCTCAACCCAATAGAGCATCTTTGGGATGTGGTGGAACGGGAGCTTCGTGTCCTGGATGTGCATCCCACAAATCTCCATCAACTGCAAGATGCTATCCTATCAATATGGGCCAACATTTCTAAAGAATGCTTTCAGCACCTTGTTGAATCAATGCCACGTAGAATTAAGGCAGTTCTGAAGGCGAAAGGGGGTCAAACACAGTATTAGTATGGTGTTCCTAATAATCCTTTAGGTGAGTGTATATTTAATTTATACAGTGAAGATTATGCAATGTTATTTTACGTTTGATTATTCAATTTCTGTCCCTGAACAGTGTTAGACCTGAACCTTCAAGCACTTCATTCTTAGCACTGTTCTCACTTTATGGCTGACTGTTCACTTGTATTTAATAATGTTTTAAATTGATGTACTAGTCTACTTGTCGTTTTTGCTGTGGAATATCCGTTGGAATCAAGAATTTATTTAACTTATTTATTAGAATACAATGTTACATCGATCAAAACAATGAAAACAAATAAGTATTACAAATGATATTCTTTCACGGTCTATGGACCCCCCCGGCCACCCCATGTATAAAAGTCTAGTTCCGCCACTGACCGAAGAGGAATATAGAAAGACATTATAAATCAGTCAATCCAGTTCAGCTCTTCTGGATCTGATGTCATAAACCAGGGCAGCAGCCATAGCCCCGCCCACCAGAGCAGAGACGACCAATCAGATCCCAGCTTCTCCAAGCGTATCAAACTGCATCAGAACTACAAACCAGCCCGTGTCTCCAATCATGTGGTCTCCTCAACCACCACCAATGTGCAGCACCACCTGGATGATGCGACGGCAGCCATATTGCTCCACCACACACCAGCTGATTGGTGGAGAGGAGACAGAGTGATGAAGCCAATCAGGATATGGGGATGATTAGGAGGCCATGATGGACAGAGGCCAATGGGCAAATTTGGCCAGAAAGCCAGGGTTATACCCCTACTCTTTTTCCGAAGGACATCCTGGGATTTTTAATGACCACAGAAAGTCAGGACCTCGGTTTAATGTCTCATCCGAAGGACATCTGGCTGACAGACGTCTTTTTCTGTATGGGCCAGCATCGGCTGAACGCAGTTGTAATGGTGTCAGGTTCTTACCGGTTCTAACTCGGTGTAGCGACGTGTATTTACCTTCGGCCCGAGTTCGTTTTGTCACAGGCGGGCCACTACAGGAATTAAGGAACTCAGCTGCGTGAAAACGTTTTGGCGGTTAAATCCTGAGGAGGATCCTGCGACGCAGGAATCATTTCAGCTGAAAAACGAGTAAGTAATTTAATTAATTTATTGTTTTAGTGATGTTTGATGTTTTAATTGTCAAGATAAAAATAGTTTGTTTAATATCTAGATGTTTGCAATGATAATTACGAAACGGCAGAATACCCATTCGGTCCCGGAGATACAGAATGTTGATCTTTTTAGGATAAAACTATGTATTTTTTAATAGAAAAACTGCTCTATATCCAGTGAACTGCAATGTTGGCTAATAAAATGATATTGAGTTATATTCCATTTTGTTTGCTAAAATTTAGTCATTCAATTCGTCTTTTTCAACGAGTGATTAGTTATCGAATCATAGGAGTCAGACTACGCTTTCGGCGCCATAGTTATCTATACAGGCGGCTCTGTGTGATTTGATTCACTAACCTTTCAAAAGAGTCATTTGTTTGTGAATCGAACTACACTGACCACCAGCTGCATCACACCCGCGGAGACAAACTCATATGTGTGTGATCTGAAATTAAATAAGATTTATTTTGTTGTAACACTGCTATGGGGAGCCCGAAACGGAAAAGCGCTATAGATACGTAAGCTGCAAAATAAGTGCAGCTTCTTAAATTGTGTTCTTGAACGTAACGTAATCTGCTTCATTAGAGCAGGTGTACTTTGTTTAGAGCGAAAGAAATACTATACAATAAGGTTTCATTTGTTAACATTAGTTAACTACATTAGTTAACATAGACTAAGAAAGCACAGTACTTTAGCATTTATTAATCTTAGGTCATTTCAACATTTACTAATTATTAAAATTAGAAGTGTATTTGGTACGACTAGAGCTCTGTAAGCTGTTTATGTTCATCATTATTGTAATGTTATGTGCTTTGAGACATGAGGTAATTTAATGCCGTCTCGTGACTCTTTGCAGACTCTGCTGTGCACGTTCATGTGGGATCTCATGCTATTGCTAGCTCTCCGAAATTGTCCACCCTACCTTTAAGTGTGCTTAAAGTCCCCAATAAAATATTTTTAAAAATATATTTTTTTCAAGTTAAAAAAGGAAAGCATGTTATACTAATTAATCTAGCGTGAGCAAAGTGATACCAGCAGATGAATATATAAAGCCATTAAAATAAATTAAGATTAATACATGATTGATATAGATATGAGGAATTACATCATCATTTAGGTTTATGATGTGTGAAGACGTGCTTGATCCAGTTCAGCTCTTCTGGATCTGATGTCATAAACCACAAGAATGACAGTAGCCACGCCCACCAGAGCAGAGAGGACCAATCGGATCACACCAATGAACAATATGATGATGATGATGAAGATGAAGAACATTGTGAAGAGTTACGGCTGATGACAGGAACAGGCAGACGAGCTGGAAAACATGAGAGACTTATATTTATAAGAGATGCAAATTTAACAAGATTAAACTGTCAGAGAGAAAAATGTCATACAAAATGACAAAATTAAAGATGTTTATGTGGTTTGAATGTTTTATAAATATTTATTAAACAATTATTTGTGTAAAAATAATTAAAGGGCACATAACACACACAGTTTCTGCCAGTCTCATGTTAATCTTGAGTATCTATAGAGTAGTATTGCATCCTTCATATCTCCCAAGAGTCTTTAGTTTTATCATGTTTATAAAAGACAGATACACTGTACAGATTCTTTCCGAAAACAGCCGAGCTCATGGAGGCGTGCAGTGGGCGGAGCTAAAGAATCATGACCACGCACACACTCACACACACACAATACATCATGGCATTATCCCTGGATAACTTTCTATTCACTATACGTTGGTGTTGTTCACATTATATGCACTTATGTGCCGATTGCCAACAAAACACACACATTTGATGCAGTTTCACTCACCGCCTGGGGTTTCCACTCATGACCAGGAACAAACAAACACACTTGCAGAACTCTGTTGCTGCTCCGGAAAAACAAACTGCATCCAGTTCCCTTAAAGCTGGGTTATTTGGAAAGCTGAACAAGGTTATCTTTCCCTCACACCAGAAACACACTTCTTTAGTGACATTGATGATTTAGTGGTCTTAACACAAAATGACAAATCTTTCTTGAGCAGGTCCTGTGCTGTTGTCTGGCTATCACCAGACCAAGCTCAATCTTTTAAGATTGAACATTGGTCTGGGGAGTCTGCTCTGTATTTTCTACTGCACAAGAGGCGTGATCAATGGGCATAGTTCAAATGACTCTGTACGCAATTGGATAGTCCTTCAACCAATCAGACCAATGATCCTGGTGACGTACTTTGCAGAGCGACGCGAAAGTTTGTAGTAAGGCAAACACATCCTTCTTTTGTAGGAATTGTTCCAGGGCAAATTTCTGTTCCGTTTTCAAAGAAAACTTGCCTTTTAAATCTTTTAAAACAGCGGCGACAGCGACATTAACGGGTTGCTGCGCTTCGGTGGCCGCCATGTTGAATGTAAACAAAACGCTGCTTGCCGTTAGACTGGGTAAACCCTGATTGATAGCCAGACAAGATTGCCGTCTCTTGACAATGAGAGAGCAAGACACAGGGCAGCAGGCAGGAGTTACAGACCAGAATATCAGGGGGGTATGTAAGTAGCCATAGCAACTCACTCTGAACATAACCTGCTCCGGAGCCGCTCACGATCCAGGGTTAGTTTGCTTATTCAGATGTGTTTTATAGAATTAATATAGTTATATTAATATAACTAAATTTGTTATAATATACAATATTATATATTAATTCTAAAGCACTATTATAACAAGGTAATGTTTAAATGTTAATTCAATTCAAATATATTATTTATTTTATTGTCATCTCACACATGGATCTGCATTAAATTAATTAGCATCAAACAAACAATATATTATTTATTCTCAGTGAATAAAGATTACTTATTAAACGAAAAGGTTGAAAAAATGATTGCATAATCACCAAATAGGTGGCGATGTGCACTAAGTAGGTTATGTAAATCACCATTAAACAAAATAAGAAGATGGTATGGCGCGCTTTTTCTTAGCGTCTGTTTCCATGGTGAATCATCGATTAGTCGCTCTGTTGAGGATGTTCCCGGTTAACACACAAGACATACTCTGAGTTGTCTGAACTTACTCACGGACGCGTTTTTGGAACCAGCATACCTTGAGTAAGCAAGGTTTGGGTTAATCAACCGAGAGTTCAAGGTATATGTGACGGTAAGTTAACCTTGCTTTCTGGAGTACCCCCCAGTGTTTTAATGGATATATTTACAATTCTATCAAACAGAAACAAAGCACAAACATTTGCTTGACCAGCCGCAACAGCAGCACATTGTAAAATTATTTATTTACCTCAAACTCTCTTTGCAGAACACACAATCCTTGCTCCCTGCATCTCCCCAATCATTTCCTCCTCTATAATCTTTTCTTTTTCTCCTTTTTGCTGCAAATCAGCGCACAGACAATTTGGATTGCAAACTTCCTGCAGTTTATCATTTTTAATAACAATTCCAGTCTCGCGCGAGAACTCCGGTCTGACACACGTGTGATCTCGCGTTGTTTACTTGTCAGATCTCACACGTGTTTGGTTGTGAAACGTAGTTTGTGCACCGGAGAGAGTTGTCGGCCATTCTTCCTCTTGTACTGTCATGCAGTGTGAAACCTCCTGACGCCGATCCATCGTGCTAGATGTATGATTTATTGTAAATAAAAGTTTAGTTTGATGTCACCATGATGGTGATCAGTGTTTCCTTTAGTTGGGCTCTTGACCCTTGACTTTTTAACATTAGTATTTAAAACTTTATAGACTAAAATAACTAGCTTCCGGCGGTCAGCGGTACGAGAGTTAATTTGCGCTAAAAGAGTAACCCCCAACACTTTTTGTTTTGCTCTATCCTCTGCGCTACTGCGTTCGTCAGTGCGCATGCGTCAAGGGTTCAAGGGTTCAAGTTTTAAATATGGATATTTTTCTTACACAAATGCGCCACTTCGCTTCAGAAGGCCTTTATTAACCCCCCAGAGCCGTGTGGAGCAGTTATATGATGGATAGATGCACTTTTATGGACTTCAAAAACAGAGCAACTCTCACTGCCATGATAAAGCTGGGAAGAGCCAGGACTTTTTTAATATAACTCCGATTGTATTCGTCTGAAAGAAGAATGTCATATACACCTAGGATGACTTGAGGGTGAGTAAATCATGGGCTAATTTTCATTTTTGGGTGAACTATCCCTTTAAGCTTTAAAATAAAACCAAACACCTCAATGTTGCAATAAATCAATGTCGACAAAACATCCTCTTAAAGGGTAATTAAACCCTAAAACTTTTTTTAGTTTATGATCTACAAGACTGGGGCTTTATTAGTGCTGTTCATTGATTAGAGTAAATGTTTTGACATTTGGGTATAAAGTGTTTTAATTCTACAATATATGGTGTAAAAACCAAGCGGCAACCTCCCCCCGTTTCTCTTGAAGCCAGTACGGAAGTGGTTTGAACTGTAATTCATCGACTGGCCGCTAGAGGCGGGCTCCAAAAGAGAGCAGAATCTCACTGAGCCTCATGTTAAAATGCCCAACTTTACAGCAGAAAAAAAACATGTTTACAGCCTGGTACAAATTGTGGTTTTGGTCTATATATCTAATTTTGCCCTTCATGACAACTGTGAGTGTTACAAGTTGTGGTGCGGCAGGGAAGAGTCAGAACAGGACTTCCAAAATAGACGGGTTTAATCAAACTAGACACAAACAAACAACCAAACAAACATAACATCAAGAACGGACAAGGAGTGCTGGGAGTGAGTTCAATATAAAGGGAGTGCAGGGACCAGGTGCAGGGAATCCGGGGAGAGCGGGAGAGACGATGAGGAAGTGAGTTCAGGTGTGAGACAGGGAGGATCCTGGGAAATGGAGTCCGGGACAGGCGTGGATTGTAACATTACCTCCCCCCCCCGGTAGGCGATGTAACACCGGGGAGGGGGGGTGGGCGCCCTGGAACAGAATGAGGACTGTGAGCTAAAATACATTTATTACGACCTTTTGGACACTGTAGTAATTTAAATTGCATTGTTCCCGCCTCTTTGCCCATTTTCTGTTATCCGGGAGTGACGCGCTGTGACGCGCTGCCAAGATGGCAACGGCCGGCTCGACCCTACTTTAGGCTTCAGAAACGCTCTTCAAAAACCTACGTCACGGACACTACGTCCATATTTTTTTACAGTCTATGGTAAAAACGTCTAAGTGCTGCCCTCTTAAGGTTGAACGCTGGCTACTGCAGTTGAATTTTCCTATTGGACGTTGTTGGCCATCGTGACGTATGTTGGCTCTTCCAACGGCTCACTACCCACACCCCTGGCACGAGCTCAACCACTGTTGCGAGTCAGGAGTTGGAACTGCCAGTAATTAAAATGATCAGGATAGCGTATATTAGCATCTAGTTAGCATAGCCATTTATATAGTTATTTAGATTATTTTTGTTAGCATTTTCTATGAGCAAGCACGCCCCCCGCTCAGCCCCGCCCTCGGTTCGTCTCCGCTGGGCTCTGCCCACTTTTCCAGCATTTTTCAAATATTGCAAGTGGGTGGAGTTAGGCTCTGACCAGGGGTTGAGTTACCCTTTAAACATCTGCAAACTCTCAGTTAAGCTCAAGTGCACGAAGATTCAATACTCGCAATCCCAACTCCTGACGCTACAGTGGTTTTGACGGAACAAGATGTTTTTATACCAGTATGCTAATTCAACTGTCAGATGAAACGAGTTTGCAACAAGAGGTGTTACATGTTACATGTTTCTTAGAAGCGGCTCCTCTGTCCTGGGCCTAGTGAATGAGAAATGGTTTTGCCCCTTTTAAATTATATTTTGCATAACAGGAAGACAGCAGGGTGAGGGTAAGACGTATTTAAGGCCGCCCGCACTGGACGAGGCTGTCCTTCTCTGCAGAAACTTTGTCTGTATGTGAATGGCCTTCTTGTAAGAATAAAATACTTCAAAGATAAGTGGGTTTGGTTTTCATTACAATCTCACCACTAAAGAGATATTTTTCCACAACAATAATGTTATTATTATAAAAACGGCATTATATTAATCCAAGTTAATTTGAAGTACGTCTCTAAGATGCCTGCTAAAGAGCGCTTAATCTGGAAAACATCTGATAAAATTCTTAGAAATTTTTTTCTAAATGTCTGTTTAACATCTGGCAGGAAACAACTTATGTCCCTTTCACACCTACCTTGTCCGGATTTTCTGACTTTTCAGTTTGATCCGAATCAAAATTACAGGTGTGAAACCTCCCCCGGACCACGGTCCGCACCAAACAGACGAAATTTGGTCAGACGAAAAGAGGTGGTCTCGGTCCGGATCAAACTGAACAAAGGTTTGGTTCGTTTCTAATGTGAAAGCATTTTCTGTATGGTTCGGACTTTCAGACCATTTACAGGAAGTCCCGGTGGCCAGTATGGAAACAAATTGCCACTTGGTCTCTTCCCAAATGGAGGCTCACAGGATTGCTTGCAGTCTTCTCCTCCTTTCCTGCCGCCGCCGATAAAATGTTCGCACAACGAGGACGTTCATTTGGCGAATTTGAACTAGCCTCGAGTATAGTTGGTGCTGCAGGTAGTAATGCCGTAATAATAACAGTATAGTGGCAACGATATGCGTCCGTTCATTCATTATTGCCAAAGTTACCCGCCAAATTGACAACACGCTGACGTCAGACGCACGTCTGTTTACAAACCAATCAATGTCAAGATGCAGCCCACATAGATGACAGGACGCAAGTATGTCATGTAAAGTTGCAATGTGAAACCAAACCAAAACTAACCGATAACTTTGGTTCGGACCTTGGTGCGGACTTTCAGGTGTGAAAACGCCCTTAGAGACATATTGCAGATGAGCAAACATATACCTCTTGTAGATTTAAATTCAGACATCAAATAGACGTCTCTGTGGTGTACGTGTGCTATCAGGGTTGAGAGATTTAAAAATGAACATGTAGCTACTGCAGCCTACCTAATATTTATCAAAATTAACCGATATTGAATCAAGATCGGAATCGAATCGCAAGCTTATGAATTGAAATCGTGAAATTTGTGTCAAGCATTGATAAGATAAGCAGTCATTGTACCCAGGGACGGCGTTTTTTAAAGTGAGCACCGATAAATTGTGTTTATGTATTTGACTGTGATCTCAAAGTATATTATAATGTGTCACAAATCAGTGTTTTCTCAGGTTAAAGGAGAAGCTGGGGGAAGTGTGTGTTTATTATTGTGGATAGAAAAAAATAAAATAAAATTAATGAGCTAATAATAATGTAAACATTTACAAATAAGTTTTAATAAACCTTTATATGTGGCACACTGCCGAAATTGTTAAAATGTACATGAAGTTTGTATTCCTCCAGGCGGCGCTCCACATAATAAATGTAATAAAACATGGAGAGACTCTTGAACCTCAGAGTGAGAAAACTTTATTAATAAAGGCAAGCAAATACATATGACAGATATACAGCAGGAGTAAAGTGAGATATCTGAAAGAAATATAAACTATGAAACCTTACAAACTGGGTTTTTAAAACTCTGACACTGAAAGAGAGCAGAAGCTCAAATAATCATCAATATTTATCATGACAAAAACACACTTGAAGAGCCTTTAAAGTTCAGCGTTCTGCTTTAGATTTCAATACTTCCTGAAAAAGATGAACATATAAAGCCATAAATGAATAAATCTCACTAATATTAATATATGTAAAATCAGAAAGTTAGAAATCAGTTCTGTAAGAAATGTCATCATCAATCATGTACCTGATGTGTGAATATGAGCTTGATCTCATTCAGCTCTTCTGGATCTGATGTCATAAACTACAATAATGACAGTAGCCACGCCCACCAGAGCAGAGAGGACCAATCGGATCACAGCTTCAGTGGGACCACAACAGTGGACAGAGCCTGAGGAATAAAACCATCAAACTGAGATCAGCTCAGTCAATAAACGCTAATATCAGCGCTGACATCAACTAATATCAGCCGTGCTGCCGTACCTGCACATGTGTGACAGAGTTGAGTGATGTCCAGATGTTGAGTCTGGTGGCTGATGGGATTGTTCAGCACACAGCTGTAGGTGTTTTTATCCTGATATTCCACCTCCAGAGGTAGAGAGAGACTGATGCTGAGATCAGACACACTGATGCTGGACAATAAACTGTTTCCTTTGTACCAGGAGAGAGTCACATGACTCACATTCACCGCTGAACACACCAATGAACAATATGATGATGATGATGAAGATGAAGAACAGTTTGAAGAGTTACTGCTGATGACAGGAACAGGCAGATGAGCTGGAAAACATGGGAGAATAAAGAGAAATGAGGATGAATGAGGAATTAAAAACAGTTTAATAGAAAGTTAAATATAAACCTACTGTTAATGTAAAAAAAGGAATTAGTCATGATAAGATGCTTCTTTAGATCTAGCTGTATAAATAAAAAAGATGAAACTGATATTTAACTCACAGTAGACAGAGAGACAAATAAAAGAATGCAGCCTGAAAAAGTTGATCAGTAGTTCATAACGTCCATCATGTTCAGTTGTGATGTTTGTGATGGTCAGAGATCCAGTTTGATCGTCCAGCTTCAGTCTGTCTCTGAATCTCCCATCAGGAACATCATCATATACAGTGAAACTGTCGTCCTGTATATTGATTTCTGCTATTACAGTGTTTCCAAACCTCCACTGAATCTCATCATCATCCATCAATTCAGTGAAACCAGAGTTTAGAGTGACTGAATCTCCATTGTTGACTGACACTCGGTGAACAGGATCATCACCAAACCCACCTGAAGAACAGAGTTTTTCACAGATTAAAGCTGTGTTCTGTTGGTTTGATGAAGCTTCACTAAAATACTTTATTAATTTAAATGTGAAATTAATAATATTCTGCAGCAGCACAAAGACAAAAGAAGATGAAAGAGATTATATAGTGAACAATAACTAAAAAGACACTTTTACTTTAATGTTTAATGTCACTCTCAATCAGATTTAATTTGATCTGACAGTAAAATCCCAGTTGAATTATTTCTATATGAGACGAACTGTAACGTGTTTGTTCTGTTCAGGGTCCGTTCTTCGTACCTCGCTTAATACATCTGAGATGATTTGACAGATCCCAGATCTTCTAATCGTTATAACTGATCTCTGGCTAATTTGGTTCTTCAAACTAATTTGTGGATTGGATTAACATATCTGGATTAAGTTATCTGAGATTACTCCGCGTTCCTGTGTTCCCTGAAGAGGGCAGA
This sequence comes from Coreius guichenoti, assembly GCA_039654105.1. Taxonomy (NCBI): domain Eukaryota; kingdom Metazoa; phylum Chordata; class Actinopteri; order Cypriniformes; family Gobionidae; genus Coreius; species Coreius guichenoti. The sequence continues at coordinate 3,659,862 of CM077192.1, read as the reverse complement.
TGCATCGAGACTCGAAACCACGATCAGCAATGCAGCGATTGGCTGCAAGACAGCAGCGTGATGACATCATATAATTAAAAAGACACCTGGAGAAAAACTTGATGGATTCCCAATAATTTATATAATTTATAATTTTAATAATTTAACGATTTCTAGTATTTGTACAGGCTCTACATTTTTATTTCAATGTTGTAATTAGCAATTCATTTAATTTTATATTTGAAGCAGATCTGTTACGTGACAGCATTAATTAAAGTTTCTTAAGGGTCAAGATCAAGTTATCTGCATCAAGCCATCCCATAATATCCATCATCGCTCAAATTAATGCACGGCTCAGGTTAACGTTACAACATGTGTGTAAGACTCCAATAAAATTATAAAGTAATGGTTCCATCACGAATAAATCTCTCAATCAAGTGGCTGTGATGATAGTATTATACACAACATTATAATATTTTCAAATACATTTTTTTATTATTGTTATTATTTAAAATTATTATTGCCCCTGGTTCTGTAATGAACTCTTGTAATAAAGTAGCAGTGGCTGAGTCAGATTTTAAGTATCACCTCAAGATGCAATCTAATCCTGTTTACATGAAATAAGATGCTCCCGAGCAGGTTTAAGTTTATGGACCTGTTGCTATGACAGCAAGTCCAGGATGAGCATCAAAGAACCAAACAATCCAAGATCATGACAAATCGTCAACAATCAAATCCAGCTAACTGAGTTAGCGACGTACGTAGAATGGACCCCTGTTCAGTTCATCGTCCGGTATCGTCTACGTTACGTGGTTGTGTTTCTCCCCATGATTCTCCTGTGTATTGTGTGGATTATTAGAGTAAAGACTGTTCTTTGAGTTATTCCTGAGTCGTGCGCTTCACTACAGCCACCGTTGCTGACACTAACAGTGAATGTTAATCTTCTCTAACTCATTTAACCAGTAATTTATCACATGATACCAGAACAGAAACAACTGAAGCCATAAAAACACATTTAAAACTCACCAGCCAGACGCCACAAACAGAGCAAAACTAATCTGAGAAACATTTTCTTCATCGGTTCACTGAAAAGCCCACGATAGCGACTCTTAAAATGTCTGAAAGATTGATCTGAAACACGACTGAACTGTGATATTTATCTGGTTGTGTGTGAATACTCCAACCTCAGTTAGTTTCCGCTCACACATCCGTCTCCTTTAAAGGATTAGTTCACTTCAGAATTATAATTTCCTGATAATTTACTCACCCCTATCTCATCCAACATGTTCATGTCTTTCTTTCTTCAGTCAAAAAGAAATTGTTTTTTGAGGAAAACATTCCACGATTTTTCTCCATATAATGGACTTAAATGGCAACCAACGATTGAAGGTCCAAATCAATGCAGTTTCAAAGGAAGGGCTTCAGAGGCTCTGCACGATCCCAGACGAGGAATAGGGTCTTATCTAGTGAAACCATCTGTGATTTTCTAAAAATAAATAAACATTTATATACTTTTTAATAACAAAGGCTCATCATGCGCTGCTCTGCAATTATGCCCTGAATGAAAACTAATAGCAGAAGAGTGAAATATTGGATTAGATATCTGTATCTACTGGTGTGTTATTTAGTGCTGTGAGCTGTCAATCATATTTGACCTTTGACCTGTGACTCTTATTTTACTGTTGATGGATTCACATTATTTCAGTGTAAAGATGTTTTGTGTGGAGTGGAAGATTGTGATCTTATTAGCAGGAGAGAAAATTAAGAAACGCTTCAGCCACAAACTGCTGACACACACAGAGACGACAAACATCCAGCAGACGCTGTTTAGTCACACTGATGTTTGAACAGATAAAACAAGAGGGAAAAAAACATTGCAGGATCCATTTTGACTGAAAAGCCAGTAAATCACATGTATAATATTTGCCTGTGTTGTTACAACATATTAATGCAAACATACAGTAACCTGTAAATGTAATCGTTCATTTGGAGAAATATAATTTGGTCACCAATACATTTTTTTGATGAGAAATGCTTGCTTTTGATCGCAGACTTTGGTATTTTGGTGAATCTGAGCAAAATAACACTTAAAACTCTAGTTGAAACACATGCAAGTTTATCTTCGTCTTTTCATCTGAAGAAACTGAGACGTGTAGATTTGCTATCAAAGTCTGGAAGTGATCTTTGATAGCAATCTTTATTTTGAATTACTGGCATTTGTAAAAAACACTTTTTTCTATCTTAACCCTCTGAACCCTGAGGGGTTTCTGGGCCCTGGAGGTGTTGGTAACACTTCAGAATAATGGTCCGTCATTAATAGGTAACTATGCAGGAAGTAATGAGTAGTACTACATTAACACTTCAGCAACTACTATTAATTAATATAGAAACAAGCTTAACTAATCAGTAAGTAATATCGAATTTAGGACTAAGATAGTTCTTTATTAGGTAATCAATAATTACTGAAGGAGAAGAACTAATAGGTAACTATGTCAAATGATAAAGAATTATTAAATAATTACTAATCACAACATTAACATGTCTAAGATGTGAGCAATTGTCTTTTTTTACTCTCAGCGTGGTCATAAAATGCATCACTAATTACTCAAGTGTTACCTCACTCTGGTGAAAAAACATGTTTTTCACTTTAAAATAATGGTCCAGATCACTAGTAGTTCCTGAGTGACTAGGTAACACTTGAGTCATTAGTAGAGCCCTACCGATTTATCGGTCTGTCGATTTTATCGGCCGATATGAGCCTGTCACAGATATATCGGCATCGCCGTATATGCCGCAGATATGCCACGCGAATATTCACACAAAATGATGGCAAAAGGCCGGTCTTGTCGAGTATCATCGTAAACATAGGCTGCGTTTACACTTGGCATTAACATGCTGATCAAACAGATCGGATCATTATCCAATCAGGACACGGCGCGTTTACATTTGTTCACATTAAGTGGCCTCTGTATCTGGATAACAGATCGGATTTCCGCAAAATATTTAAGTTAGGTCTGTGGTGCTTTAAAGTAGGCTTGCTGCGATATTGCCGGTGTTCAGGCGCAACACTGGTTACATCACTTGCCCACCATGGCACCGTCCCCACCGGCGTTTTGATTTTTTTTATAGAAATACAATTATTTAGTTCAGTTAGAGAACAGACACTACAATTAAAAACTGAACGTGCAGCGTGAGCCGAACGAGAGTCTCAGCACAGACCAGCAGCAGGAGTCAGATTTCATTCATCACGAGAGTGAGGAGCTGAATGACAAGATGATGGTGGAAGATTTGGTTCCAACGCGAAATGTAAAAGCGCCTATTTAAGGGAGTTTGTCATTGTACTGTTTTGTTGTTGTGTTTTTCATAAAGAATAATAGGCTAATGAACCCACCATTTAAGCAACCTGCCCCCGTATTGGCACTAATTCTAAACCGAAAGTAAAATGCGCACGGCCGCCCTGTCATTCATTCACGGCCGCACAGCCACTGAAAACACTCGCTTTTCTCTGCACCGTTATGAATGCCCGAGCGGCCGTGCGCATTTACTTTCGGTTTAGAATTAGTGGTTTAAAAGCCCCTGCTGGTGTTACTGGTATTACCGGTGTTGTCACGCGTCGATTAACCGGTGGGAAGATTTCCTCACCGTCACATCCCTACTTTAAAGGCAGAAACTTCAAATGTCTTCGTAGCTTAAAACAACTTTCATTTAGCCTCTATCAATGGCAGTGCACACAGCACGGAATTTTTGTGATTTATTCAACAAAAGTAACGTTACAATCGATCACAAATAGAGTACTAATCTACTTATTTAAATTTCCTGACATCAATCTTGTATGATGAAAAGATTCCGAGGCATTTCATGATTGAAAGGAGCGCGCAAGCATTTATATTGTATAGCAGTAAAACACGTGCAGAATCTGAACACCTTTGTATTAAAGAAATTAAAGAACACACATCACATTAAAGATCATTAATTAGAGCTAAACAAGGGTATAGACTATACAACAACCGATTAAGAGTAAAGATGATGCAAATTAAACAATGTCCCATTGCTTTCCCTCACTTAGCCTACTTTAATCTCCAGTCTTAGATCAAATTAAGTTTAAATGAAGGAGTACTTCCAAAGTTGATCATACAAAAATAACTGGGTTGATCATATTAAAAAAAATCACATCATCCGGGTTTAGGGTTATAGTGTGCAAATGCAATGACTATATTGACAGAAATGAGAGATTAATAAACATGCTGAAACAATAAAAACACACAACAACATTTAAAAAAAAAGCAATGTGTATTCCGATTATTCCTCTGGCAAAGCAGCGTGCAGCTCTTTAAGATCTAATGACTGTGATTGTACAGGCGACCGCCTCGTTCAGATAATGCTGAGCAATTAAAATTAAAAGTGACACACGGTAGGCTATCGTGTAAGTCTAAATAAACAGTTTTGAAGTTTCATTTCTTGTAAAAACTGTGTTTGTCCAATATTTTCTGACAGCCACGCGGAGAGTCTGGGAGGGGATTTATATGACGCCGACCTCTGAATGTAGATACAATGGCTGGATTGCGTTTACATTACACTCAGATACGATCACAATGCGTCCTCGACTACCTCTGGACCAGGGGCCTGTACCATGATGGTAGTTTAACAAACTCAGGGTTACAGGATTAGTTTCAAGTTGACAAAACCAACCAATCTATTCAGGCTTTGTTGGTCTCATGATGCTGATCATCAGCTTTCTCTGTGAACTCAGGCTTTGATCCTGAGTTTAGGAGTTTAGCTGTGACATCAGTAGTGAACAGCCAATCACATGCTGTGGATCAGTGGAACTGAGATTCACTTCTCGCGAGAGAAGCAGCGAGATTCATTTCTCTTTTCTGCAGAATATTACATGATTGAAAAATATTAAGAATTTTACACAGCAAGAAGAAAAGAGCTGTCTATGAAAGAGGACAACTTAAAGAATAATCTTACTACGTCAGTGCAAGTAAAAGTTATGAAGTTAGTTTAGTTGCTATATAGAGAGAATTGAACATTTAAGCTCACATGTAGTCATTTTTACATTTGTTCACATTAAGTGGCCTCTGTATCTGGATAACAGATCGGATTTCCGCAAAATATTTAAGTTAGGTCTGTGGTGCTTTAAAGTAGGCTTGCTGCGATATTGCCGGTGTTCAGGCGCAACACTGGTTACATCACTTGCCCACCATGGCACCGTCCCCACCGGCGTTTTGATTTTTTTTATAGAAATACAATTATTTAGTTCAGTTAGAGAACAGACACTACAATTAAAAACTGAACGTGCAGCGTGAGCCGAACGAGAGTCTCAGCACAGACCAGCAGCAGGAGTCAGATTTCATTCATCACGAGAGTGAGGAGCTGAATGACAAGATGATGGTGGAAGATTTGGTTCCAACGCGAAATGTAAAAGCGCCTATTTAAGGGAGTTTGTCATTGTACTGTTTTGTTGTTGTGTTTTTCATAAAGAATAATAGGCTAATGAACCCACCATTTAAGCAACCTGCCCCCGTATTGGCACTAATTCTAAACCGAAAGTAAAATGCGCACGGCCGCCCTGTCATTCATTCACGGCCGCACAGCCACTGAAAACACTCGCTTTTCTCTGCACCGTTATGAATGCCCGAGCGGCCGTGCGCATTTACTTTCGGTTTAGAATTAGTGGTTTAAAAGCCCCTGCTGGTGTTACTGGTATTACCGGTGTTGTCACGCGTCGATTAACCGGTGGGAAGATTTCCTCACCGTCACATCCCTACTTTATATGGGATTTATATGACGCCGACCTCTGAATGTAGATACAATGGCTGGATTGCGTTTACATTACACTCAGATACGATCACAATGCGTCCTCGACTACCTCTTTATATACGTTCACATGTAGTCATTTTTATAGCTTTATTTATTGATTTTAAAGCTTATTTGTATGACTTTTACATAGGCTATTTATATTTATTTTAACTAAGTGCCTATTAATGATTGATTAACTAAAATGATACATGTGTAATTGATTGTTTATAATAATTACATAAATGATATCTAAATCATTAAAAAATTATTATAATAAGCATTGTTAAAAGCCAGACGCTTTTAAAACCCATTTGCCTTTAATTTTGGAGTAGAAACTTTATTGCATCAGAGGTGTGTCACTTTACTCACAGCTGATTGGTCCAATTTCAGTTTGAGATCTCTTACCTGGAACATAACCTGCCCTGAACACTGCTAAAAGCCAAACCACTTTAATGGTACCTAAAACCCAGGATTGGCACACAGTCTTTTCAATGTACACTTGTTTTTTCAATGTGAATGTGGACAACATCAGTTGTGGATGTGGATACAGGTCGCATGTTAATGCCAAGTGTAAACGCAGCCATTTTCAGTTATGACTTAAGTGAACGTAAACACCAGAATTTTTGGTCATTTCACAAGTTTCATGGCCCACAAAATATCTTGTTGTATGAACATGCAATATATCAAAAGAAAGAACAGACCCTCTGTTTTATTCTAGCTTCATGCATTCTTTTTTATCAACACTTGAATGTAAGTTTCATGAAGAAAAGTTACATTTTGAGAAAAAAAATCAAGACTAACTTACATACAGATGGGATTCAGAACGGGGAAGTCCATCAACACCCTCAAAGCTTCACAGTCCTATAGCTCGTCCTGGGTCGACATTTCATTCAATAACTTTAGGCAGTTTTGATTTATATGCTGTTTAATGTTGATGATCGTGTTATTTTACATATGAATCTGCTTATAAGAGATCGCTTGTTTCTGCTTCTTCTTCACGTGTGTTTTGATCAGATTCTGTACTTGTTCAGGAGATGTGTAATAGCGCCCCCTACCGGAAACAGTGAAAACTCGGAAAAATCTCGTCAATGGCAGGGAAGCGTTAAAAGACGAGATAACAAAAGACGGAAAAAAATCACTCAGGCTCTTGACTGAATAACTTTAATAAGGGTTAATCTATATTTATACACTGAAGATTATGAAGTGATATTTTACATTTGATTACTATTTCTGTACCTGAAAATCTAGTTTAGACCCATAAAAAACATGAAAAGAACTGTTTTTCATTTGTATGTTTATGTTGTATTTATGTATAATGTAAGTATATTATGTATATGTATATTATGTGTATTATGTATAGTTTTTATTGTGAGTGTACACAAATAAAAGTAGACACTTCAAGGTTTAAAAAGACATATCTCTCATGTCTGTGCAGCCAAAAATGACGGAGTATTTTAAGTTGTTTTATGCTGTCCTGAGGAAAAATCCAGCAGAACGTGCCAGTGCATTCGTCATGTTCAGAGGGTTAAAAATGTCTCTAAATTGCTACATATGCTCTCAATGTCAGATGCAGAAAAGTTAATTCATACGTTCATGTCCTCAAGGCTAGATTATTGCAATGCTTTACTGGGTGGTTGCCCCGCAGGACTAATAAACAAACTCCAGCAGCTCGAGAACCAGGAAGTGTGACCATATTAGTCCGGTTCTATCAACACTGCACTGGCAGTGCATTAAACAGTGCATACATTTTAAAATTCTGCTGATTACTTAGAAAGCCCTGAATGGTTTAGCCCCTCAGTACCTGAGCGAGCTCTTATCACTTTATAGTCCTTCACATCCACTGCAGTCTCCAAATTCTGTCCAGTTTGTGTGCTGCTGCGCGTCCCTGTGTGTGTAATAAGCAGAGTGTACGCGTGTTGTGCACCCGCCTATAGGCGCATATTACTAACGCGAAGCGCCCCTTAAATAACACAAAAAATACTGCGCTATTGACTTTAGACCAGGTTTTTGTTGGTCAATGGCGCAGTTGTTTTCTGTTCCTCAAAATAGCAACGTGCCAGCAATGCTCCTGAACACACCTCGTTTTCAGACAAGCACGCCCATGGGCGAACAGATGGGCACGAGTGCATTTGTTATTTAAATAACGTGGCGCTAGACGTGAAAATAATAACTGCGTCGGGCTGAAACTAGCAAAAAACACTTGCGTCGCCCCTGGTGTCGTATTGCGCCGGGTGTATGATAGGGCCCGTAGTCTTGGTTGGCCGCCTAGCTCACAGTCTCTCTGTAGGCCCTCATCTAATATGGCATATAAATCGCCTGCATGGAGATGAGGGCTATATTTCTAGCATGAAAATACTTCTCTTACATTTGAAGGGTTAACATGACCCTTAACATGTCCAGACTGGTATAATTCTGTAGCAAAATGGAAACCATTCTGAAGCCATAAAAAAAAGAAACATTTTCTTCACTGGTTCACTGAGAAACCCATAAAATGTCTGAAAACACTTGTTATGAAACGGATGAACTGTGATTTTTATCTGGTTGAATCCTCACTAAACAGGAATCGACCTACGTCACAGTTTTTTATCAGAGGAAGTCATGAAAATGAACGAGCATCTGCGGCTCTTTATAGTGAATTCTGGCCCTCATGAGTGTTGTATTAGGGATCATGTCTAACGGTGTGTTTAATGTTGAGAGCTGTCAAGTCATATTTGATCTCTGAAACACAACAACAAATGAGTTGAAATATGTATTGGCTGCCTGTGGTTGTCTTGATGAGAAATATTTGAGTTTATGAAATCTCTGGCTTTTGTTTGCAGACATTGATGTCTGTGAATCTGAGCAAAATAACTTTTTTGAAACTCTAGTTGAAACACGTGAGTTTACCTCTGTCTTTTCTTCTGGAGAACTGAGAAGTGTAAAGGACTGGAAGAATGATTTCTGTTATTGAGGTTAAGTTATGATGAGCTTACACAATAATCCTCATATTTTAACTGTTTACTGCATATATAACAGTAACAAGGGTTAGAAAAATATACTGAAAAGAATCAACAACATTTTAGTGAGCCAACATCTCCAAGACAATTCACCTTTAATTTTAAGGCCACATGGGAAATTCTTCCCATGCGGGAGACTGAATGTTTTCTCGTGATGAGAGATAATTGAGCATATGTATATGTGTGAGGAAATATTAAATATTGTGTTAAAAAATGCGCATGAGAACATAGTTTTTCAGATTAAAGCTTTAAAATCTCTTGATGTTGGGTTGATGAAGCTTCATTAAAAAATGTTTTATTTAAATTTGAAGTGCATAATATTCTGCAGTAGTACCACAGTTCAATTATTTCTTTATGAGAATAACAGTGTTAATCCTCTCTGACTAATTTAACCATAAAATGCCACATGGGATGAGATTTTGACTGTGGGAAAAGACTCCAATCTAGTGGTCATCAAGGGCACTTCATTGTAATTATGGCATTTTTATTCTACACTCACCTAAAGGATTATTAGGAACACCTGTTCAATTTCTCATTAATGCAATTATCTAATCAACCAATCACATGGCAGTTGCTTCAATGCATTTAGGGGTGTGGTCCTGGTCAAGACAATCTCCTGAACTCCAAACTGAATGTCAGAATGGGAAAGAAAGGTGATTTAAGCAATTTTGAGCGTGGCATGGTTGTTGGTGCCAGATGGGCCGGTCTGAGTATTTCACAATCTGCTCAGTTACTGGGATTTTCACGCACAACCATTTCTAGAGTTTACAAAGAATGGTGTGAAAAGGGAAAAACATCCAGTATGCGGCAGTCCTGTGGGCGAAAATGCCTTGTTGATGCTAGAGGTCAGAGGAGAATGGGCCGACTGATTCAAGCTGATAGAAGAGCAACTTTGACTGAAATAACCACTCGTTACAACCGAGGTATGCAGAAAAGCATTTGTGAAGCCACAACACGCACAACCTTGAGGCGGATGGGCTACAACAGCAGAAAACCCCACCGGGTACCACTCATCTCCACTACAAATAGGAAAAAGAGGCTACAATTTGCACGAGCTCACCAAAATTGGACAGTTGAAGACTGGAAAAATGTTGCCTGGTCTGATGAGTCTCGATTTCTGTTGAGACATTCAGATGGTAGAGTCAGAATTTGGCGTAAACAGAATGAGAACATGGATCCATCATGCCTTGTTACCACTGTGCAGGCTGGTGGTGGTGGTGTAATGGTGTGGGGGATGTTTTCTTGGCACACTTTAGGCCCCTTAGTGCCAATTGGGCATCGTTTAAATGCCACGGCCTACCTGAGCATTGTTTCTGACCATGTCCATCCCTTTATGACCACCATGTACCCATCCTCTGATGGCTACTTCCAGCAGGATAATGGACCATGTCACAAAGCTCGAATCATTTCAAATTGGTTTCTTGAACATGACAATGAGTTCACTGTACTAAAATGGCCCCCACAGTCACCAGATCTCAACCCAATAGAGCATCTTTGGGATGTGGTGGAACGGGAGCTTCGTGCCCTGGATGTGCATCCCACAAATCTCCATCAACTGCAAGATGCTATCCTATCAATATGGGCCAACATTTCTAAAGAATGCTTTCAGCACCTTGTTGAATCAATGCCATGTAGAATTAAGGCAGTTCTGAAGGCGAAAGGGGGTCAAACACAGTATTAGTATGGTGTTCCTAATAATCCTTTAGGTGAGTGTATATTTTAATACAAACATTATTAGTAGTAGTAGTTGTAGTAGTAATAGTAGTAGTAGTAGTATAGTTCAGGGGAATGTTGTTCGGACAACAGTAATACAGATAATACAGTAATTATTTTTCATTGTATTATCAAACTAATACTTTATTGGTTAGATATAGATCTATATCTAGCCAATAAAGTATTACTTTGATAATACAGTAATGAAAAATAATTTATAGGAAAAATCACTAATGACTCATTGATTACTCTGTGAGGAAACAAACAAATATACATAAACTTCTTATCTTTTATAAACATTAATATCTTTAACCAATACAGAAAGTTTATAAACAATGAAAAATGTAATTTATACTTTGATTTATTATTTATATAAATAACTGCACTGCACTTCCCAAATGTAACTGATTTTGTATGATTTGCTAAATAAATAAATAAATAAATAAATAAATCTGACTGGAAAAGGGTCAGATGAGGTAGTCCTTGAATTTTCCTGATGGACCCCAACCAACGCCAAAAAGAGGCACACGAACGAGATTTCATAAATTGTAATTATTTTCTAAAATATAAAATTCTCAACTTAATGTATTCAACGTAATCTGTCATGGAAAAAGCTACACATCAATAAAACGTTAGGCTCAAAACAGTACGGCAGAATGCAGATGTGTAGGTGTCCGGTGATTTCGCCTGCCTGAAACGCTCACCACCGCGGCGCCTGACAGCTCGAGCGATCGCCGTCAATCATTCATTCAGTCTTTTTCTCCGTTTCTCTCCATCGGAATCTACCGAACCGGCTCCAGCATGTTCGAGGAGGCCAGCGAGGTGTTGGAGAACATGCTGAAGTGGTCGTTCCCGCTGAGTTTGGTGCTGTTTCTGGTGCTGGTGTGTCCGCTGCGCGCGGAAGCGGCGCATGAGTTCAGTGTGTACCGCATGCAGCAGTACGACCTGCAGGGACAAACCTACGGTAATAAACTCACACAACACGCTTTATATGAGCATATAATGCGTTATTAACATCTCTCGCTTTATATTCATGATATGCGGTGGCGTAGTGGATTATTAAGCAACGTCTGCTGGGGTTTAAACCTACAACCTTTCAGTTAACAACACCCCAGACTGGTATCACCGTGGTTTTAGTGTTTCTAGGTTCAAAATGTTCTTCAGGGCTCATAAGTGAAAGGTTGTTGGTTCGAAGACACCAACGGTTGAATAACGGACTTTCATATTTAAATGTCGTACTATGTTGAATACCGCGGTATTTACCGCGTTGCAATCACATCGACGCGGCGCTAATTTAGTATTATTTATGTACTATTATAGTTTTAATTTTTAATTTAGTTTTAGTATTTTATTTTTTGTTTAATTTTTAGTAGTTTTCATATGTGCTTTTGTCATTTTTACTATTTTACTTAAGTTTGTTTTTATATCAGCTTCATTTCATTTTTATCTTTTTCTAGTTAGCAATTTTAGTGCTTCAACTCTAACATATTTCAGTTCAGTTAAATTTAGTTTTTTTTTTAAGTTAACAAAAATAACCATGCATGTTACACCAAGATACTTTAGGAAATACAAAGTTATTACCATACTATGTGTTCAAAACATTGGTACCTTAACTCCTTCAAAGCTGTAAAGTTTTGTTATTTTTTTGCAGTGCTATTTTAGTATTTAATACTATCATAGTTTTTCTTATTTTTAAGTTAGCAATAGTTTTAGTCTTAGTTAAGGATAATAACCCTTTTATTGAAGCATCAGTATGTGGCAGCTCTGTTTATCAAACATCTCATCTTCATGAGTAGAAGTCATGAATCAAAACTGTTTTTTCAGGTGTTTATGAACTTCTCAGATATTTATTTGATATAATTTGGTGAAGAGGAAGAAAAACATTTGGTAACACTTTATTTTAAGGTGACGTAGTTACACATTACTACATGTACTTACTATAGTAATAACAGTAAATTATGCATAATTACGAGTAACTAACCCTAAACCAAACCACTGAGTACTTATTTGAATAAGTACAATGTAGCTACGTCACCTTAAAATAAAGTGCAACCAAACATTTATATCTACAATCAAAATGCAATATGTAATAGGTAGGTTTTTTTTAAAAATAGTTTTTCATGCATTAATAAGCCGAATTGATTCGCAGGTTCCCGTAATGCCATTTTAAACACAGAGGCTCGTTCGGTGGAGGCTGAGGTGCTCAGCCGTCGATGCGTGATGATGCGGCTCGCCGATTTCTCTTTCGAGAAATACCAGAAAGCCCTCCGACAGTCTGCGGGAGCCGTGGTCATCATACTGCCCCAGAACATGTCCACTATGCCTCAGGACATAGTGCAGGTAAGGCTGCGACCCTTTCAGAGGAGCGTGAGAGATGTTTCCACCTGGAGGCTGATTTTGGTCTCTTTTTGTCCACTGTAGCAGTTCATGGAGCTGGAGCCGGAGCTGTTGGCCACCGAGACCATCGTGCCCGTGTACTTCGCCCTGGAGGACGAGGAGCTGCTGTCCATCTACACGCAGACACAGATCTCCTCTTCCTCACAGGGCTCTTCATCAGCTGCTGAAGGTACCAGACAATATGCATTTCTGTGGAATCGCTTATGAACGATTGTAATTAATATTATAATAATTTGATCTATTTTCTTATTTTATATTTAAATAAAATATATAGTGTAATATTTTATATTAATATTAAAATATATATATATATATAGAATGTTAATGTGTAATTAAATTTTTATATATATATATATATATAAAATAGTTTGTAATAAAGTATACAATTTCTCAATTATAATAAATAAACCATACATATATAATGTACAAATATATTAAAGTGATATATATATATATATACACACACACACACACACACACACAGTTATTTTTAATATTTTGCTATTTTATATCAGTAATAAAATATATATAAAATGTTACTTTTTCATTTTTTTAATTGTGTATATATTTATATATATTTATATTCAATTTCTTAATTATAATAAAGCATACATAAATAATACAGGTATACTATATATCTATGTAATATATTAAAACATATATATATATATATATATATATATATATATATATATAATAATTTGTAATAAATTTTATACATATAAAAATGTGTGTGTATATATGTATATATATATATTTATTTGTATATGCATATATTATATATACGTTATTTATATTTGTATGTAATTATTTGTAATAATATAGTGGTATAAAATATGTTGTATTAATGCATAAATATATACTTTTTTATAATAACATTTGTACACATATCAATGTAATATATTGTGTGTTGTGTGTTTATATAAGTTTTATATATGTAAAATGTGTGTATTTGTTTTGGAACAGTGCTGCTGCACACAGCGACAGCCAATGGCTTTCAGATGGTGACCAGTGGAGCTCAGAGTAAAGCTGTCAGTGATTGGGCCATTACCAGTCTAGAGGCGAGTATAACTGATTCCAGACAAGACTAGTTTACCCATAAACAAAGGTTCTGTCATCAGTTACTCACCCGTATGTCGTACCAAACCTGTATGACTTTTCTTGTTCTCTGGACCAAAATGATGTTTTGAAGAACATTCACGCTGCTTTATCATCTAGTGAAAGTTGAAAACCATAACAAAAGTAGTTCTTCAACTTCTGGACTACAACAAAGCCACATTTGTGACCAAAATTCGAGCCATTATTTGCTGAAAATCTAGTTCAAACGTGGCCAATAAGGACACATCACAGCAGGATAAATTGAGAATCACGATTGTTTAAACAGAGATCACGATTCTGTACAGACAACTAAACAAAACATGTAATTTACTATAGGTTGACACAATTTTAAAAGCTGCAGTCTATTTAGGGTAGTAAAGACATCATTAAAGTCACCCATGTGACTCCAGTGGCCTCAATTTTATAAAGCGATGTGCAAAAAAACCCCATTATTTACCAATTTTTTTACAAAATATTAATCTCCAGCGCCTTCACGAGAGCATCACGACACGTGTGTTGTGTTGACGCGAGAGCGTGGATATGAATATTTTGTAAATAAAAATACAACTGAAAATTTGACCTTGTGTTGCGGAGCTGCCGACTTTTTAAAGTGAGATATGGCAGAAATGTCCCTCAATATGGCTTTGACACTATCTAGTTGCCTTTCTTACTCGCTTACAAATCGCAAAGCATGATTCTCCAGCGTGATTTCCATCATAAAATCTCTGAATTATGTCCTCAGGGCCGTCTCACAGGTTCCGGAGGAGAAGACCTGCCCACTATCGTCCTGGTTGCTCACTACGACTCTTTCGGAGTTGCTCCGGTAAGGACCTCGTGCCGATCTCTTTCATTCTTTGAGTTATTGTTGCGATATTGAGTGTGTGTTTTGTTCCAGTGGCTGTCGTACGGCGCGGACTCGAACGGCAGCGGGGTGGCCATGCTGCTGGAGCTCGCGCGACTGTTTTCCAGACTCTACTCCTACAAGAGGACGCATGCAGGGTAACACTCGAGCTTTGTTTAGTAAAACAGATGCTTGAAACAGATTTCTGTCTGCGTGCTTTACAAAAACATTTTTTTTTTTTATAGATACAACCTCCTGTTTTTCTTGTCGGGAGGCGGGAAGTTTAACTACCAAGGCACTAAGCGCTGGCTGGAGGACAATCTGGATCACACAGGTGCGAACGTGGCCTCACGACCTACACAGGGCGGGAATTTCACTCGCATTTGCCATTTAAAAATATCAACGTGCACAGCAAATATAGTTTCAATGAAGTGCTGTATTATAATGAATATTATGATAGTTTGATATGTTTATTTAATATTAATAGTAAAATATATAAAATATGGTATTTTGTTTGCCCAGTAAAACATTTTACATATCAAAATGCATATAAATATACACCGATCAGGCATAACATTATGAGGTGAAGTGAATAACACTGATTATCTCTTCATGGCACCTGTTAGTGGGTGGGATATATTAGGCAGCAAGTGAACATTTTGTCCTCAAAGTTAATGTGTTAGAAGCAGGAAAAATGAGCAAGCGTAAGGATTTGAGCAAGTTTGACAAGGACCAAATTGTGATGGTTAGACGACTGGGTCAGAGCATCTCCAAAACTGCAGCTCTTGTGGGGTGTTCCTGGTCTGCAGCGGTCAGTATCTATCAAAAGTGGTCCAAGGAAGGAACAGTGGTGAACCGGCGACAGGGTCATGGGCGGCCAAGGCTCATTGATGCACGTGGGGAGCGAAGGCTGGCCCGTGTGGTCCGATCAAACAGACGAGCTACTGTAGCTCAAATTGCTCAAGAAGTTAATGCTGGTTCTGATAGAAAGGTGTCAGAATACACAGTGCATCTCAGTTTGTTGCGTATGGGGCTGCATAGCTGCAGACCAGTCAGGGTGCCCATGCTGACCCCTGTCCACCGCCGAAAGCAACAACAGTGGGCACGTGAGCATCAGAACTGGACCACGGAGCAATGGAAGAAGGTGGCCTGGTCTGATGAATCACGTTTTCTTTTACATCACGTGGATGGCCGGGTGCGTGTGCGTCGCTTACCTGGGGAACACATGGCACCAGGATGCACTATGGGAAGAAGGCAAGCCGGCGGAGGCAGTGTGATGCTTTGGGCAATGTTCTGCTGGGAAACCTTGGGTCCTGCCATCCATGTGGATGTTACTTTGACACGTACCTCCTACCTAAGCATTGTTGCAGACCATGTACACCCTTTCATGGAAACGGTATTCCCTGGTGGCTGTGGCTCTTTCAGCAGGATAATGCGCCCTGCCACAAAGCAAAAATGGTTCAGGAATGATTTGAGGAGCACAGCAATGAGTTTGAGGTGTTGACTTGGCCTCCAAATTCCCCAGATCTCAATCCAATCGAGCATCTGTGGGATGTGCTGAACAAACAAGTCCGATCTATGGAGGCCCCACCTCACAACTTACAGGACTTAAAGGATCTGCTGCTAACATCTTGGTGCCAGATACCACAGCACACCTTCAGGGGTCTAGTGGAGTCCATGCCTCAACGGGTCAGGGCTGTTTTGGCAGCAAAAGGGGGACCAACACAATATTAGGACATAATGTTATGCCAAATCGGTGTATATGCTTTGTTATATAATGTTTGCATATATATATATATATATATATATATATATATATATATTATTTTTTTTTTAAATATATTTTTATAATATAGTGGCATTTAAGTCACTGTTAAAATATATATAATTCCATAATTAAATATATAAAAACAGTTTGAGGTAGAATTTTTTTTTAAACAGTATTGTACTTTTTGTATTCAAATAAATTAATCATTTCAGTATTTCATAAATTTTCATTGTGCTCCTAAAAATATTATTTGCCATAAATAGTCAATTTACAGTCAAATATTACAATAATAATATTTCTTACTTCATTTAATATTGTTATTTAGTAATAATAATAATAACAATGATAATAAGCAGCAAATCTGAAGCTTTACATTTTTTTAAAAATTGCAATCTTTATCAGGAAAAAAAAATAAATACGTGTCAAGTGCTGCTAAGATGAAATCATTTTTGCTTTTTAAATTCTCCTCATATCTCTTTATTAAGGAAAATATTTGATTAATTTTCATTGTGCCACTAATATTCTTTTATCCACTTTTATATTTTTCAAATATTATGTTATTTGTCTTAAATACAAATTATTTGTTATTTTACTGTCAAATATTACAATAGCTTAGCATTGCTTTTTAGTAATAAGAATACTAATAATAATGATAATAATCTGAAACGGTTTAAAAAAAATTTAACCAGAATCTTTTCTGGGAAAAAAATAGTGTTAAGCCCTTCTATGATTTAAATAATGTTTGTATATTTTTAAGGAAAGACAAATCTTTGATATATTTTCACTGCGCTCCTAAATATTTTTTTTTGTTAAATATTACAATAGTAATCTTACTTGAATATTGTTTAGTAAAAATAACAATGATGATAATAAAACACAAACACAGCAAAACACAAGCTGTTTAAATCAAATTTAAATGAAGAAAAAAAGCATTATTGTACGCTAAAGGATTGGTTTGACCTCGTCCTTGTCTTTCAGATTCCAGTCTGCTCCAGGACAACGTGGCGTTTGTTTTGTGTCTGGACACTCTGGGCAACAGCGACAACCTTCACCTCCATGTGTCCAAGCCACCAAAAGAGGGAAGCCCACAGCACACCCTGCTCAAAGAGCTGGAGACCGTAAGACTATCTGCTCGCTATTGGGAAATAAATACAAAAAAGTTCATTGTTTGCTCCTTGTGACATCAGACGCCATCGTTATCTCTCATTATTAGGTGGCGGCCCATCAGCACCCCGAGCTGAAGTTCTCAATGGTCCACAAGAAGATCAACCTGGCCGATGACACTCTGGCGTGGGAACACGAGCGGTTCGGCATCCGCCGCCTGCCCGCCTTTACCCTGTCCCACCTGGAGAGCCACCGCAGCCCCGCGCGCCACTCCATCATGGACATGCGGTCAGTGTCGTCCTCTCTGGACGGGGCGGGAGAGGCCACCGCTGGGTGGGTGATGATTGGTGCTCTCTCTCTGTCGCCCCATCGTAGCCACGACCGTTAGATCCCTCCCTCGCTGCTGATTGGTTCCTGTCTTTGATGTCGTCTTTGTTTCGTTTCCATTTCCTCGTAGGCCTCACGTGGATCTGACCAAACTCATTCGCAACACTAAAGTCATCGCAGAAACGCTGGCGAGAGTGATATACAACCTGACGGAGAAAGTAATGTGGCGTTGTCTTCATTCGTCTTTTTCTTTGCAACTATTAATATGTATGTACATTTAATTGGATGACAATATTAAATATTTAGAAATTATATGACAATTGGGTAGAGCTATATGATTAGAAAATCGAATGGGTTTTTTTTAAAAACCGCTTCAGCTTTGAAAATCGAATTCTGCACAAAAAATGCTAATGGAAATTTAATTATTTAATTACGATTTAACTAATTTAATTTTGTTTTGTGATAAAGATTGTGATTTTATGAAACTTTTTTTAAACAGGTCATTATTTTTATTATTTTTTATTTTATATATATATATCTGTGTGTATATATATTTCAAATGTAGTTTAACTTTTTACATTTATTATATATATTTTATTATTATTGCTAAATAGCAATATTAATCACAATAAGATATATTACTTTTTTAAATGATAAAGATTGCAATTTATGTGTTTGTGCTTTTTTTTTTTTAGACAGGTCATTTATTTTATCTTATTACATTTATTAGATATAATATTATTATTATAGGTCATTATTATATTTGTATCATATATATATATATATATTACAATTATTCGATTATTTTATTATTGCTACATAGCAATATTAATCGAAATATTTTTTTCTGATAAAGATTGCAATTTATAATGTGTTTTTAAATGGGGTATTATTATTTTTAATTATTTTGTATAATATAATAATAATAATAAAAACTAAATATTATACATATTAATTTTATATTATATATTACATCTATTAGTTATTTTGTCATCATTTTTATTACTAAATAACATTATTACACAAAATAAGAAATATTACTATTGTAATATTTGACTGTAAAATAAAGAAATAGAGTATTTAAGAATTCTTTTTACTGCTACTAATAATAAATAATAATTACGTTATTTTATAATACAACTAAAAATATTATTTTATAGTGCAACTGTGAAAAACAGTTTTTCACACAGTATTTATTTGGTTAAATTACTGCCTTTGTGATTTATTAATCACACTAAGCCATATTGCAATTTTGGTTTTATTTCTATTAATCGTGCAGCCCTATCATTTGCCAACATAAAGCTCAAAATGTGGCTCTTAATAGTGTAATAATTGTCATATGTCACCCAGGGTGCCAGCGGAGACCTGGAGATCTTCACCGAACAGATGGTGAGTATGAGAAGATGGACGGATGACACGTTACAGCCCAAAATCTGCTGCCTATTCTCCATATCAGTGTCAGTGTTTCTGAACTCCCTGAAACGCCTCCATTGTAGTCTTGAGTTTTCTTCTGGGAACCAACACGTCACAATATTCCTCATCATAATAATTCACACGCAGAATAAAGGGGCGGAGCCTGGTTGAGTTGTGTTGAAACTGGGAGGGGCGGGGCATTTCCCAAGCACGCTGGAAGCGCTTGACCAATCACAACACACCGCTCCAGCCGACCAATCAGAGCACATTGTGCTTTTCAGAAGGCGGGGCTTCATAGAGACAGGAACTAAACAGAGCGTTACTGACAGACTGGGAAGAGAGGAGCCGCAACAATGGAGAATATGGGGGAATAATCAACATTCAAGCAGGAAAACCTGTTCTAGTAGAGCACAAAAACACACATTTTTCAGCATTTTATTTGTTCTTTATTTAAATGCGCTTCTGCTTTCCCAACAGCAGGTGCAGGAGGATCAGCTGGCGTCACTGGTGGACTGGCTGACGGCGCAGCCGCGAGCCGCCCAGCTGCTGGATAAAGACAGCAGCATTATTAACACGCTGGAGTATTACCTGAACCGCTATCTGAAGGACGTCAAGAGGCATCTGGTCCGAGCCGACAAGAGGTGAAACCACCACAGCAGCGCTCGCTGTTTCTGTGTTGATCTAAAATAAATATTCAAAGGTTAATGATAATGTTTACATTTTTTGACAGGGACCCTGAATTTGTCTTTTATGACCAACTTAAGCAGACCATGAATGCTTATAGGTGAGACTGTCAATGATTTAATGTTTATTTAAATTAGTGCGCATTGATTTAAGCTTGTTAAACTTTTAAAGGGATAGTTCACCCAAACATGACACAAAGAAAGATATTGGGTTACAGTTGTGGGTTACAGATATTCTTCAAAATATCTTCCTTTGTGTTCAGCAGAAGAAAGAAATTCATACAGGTTTGGAAAAACTTGAGGGTGAGTAAATGATGACAGAATAAAACATTTTGGGTGAACTGTCCCTTTAAGGTTTGCATTGTTAATCCAGGATTATTAAACGTTATATTATGATGGATTTCATTCTTAAAACTGGTTTAGTAATGAATAAAGATGAGCTGACATTTTTAATTATATTTATGTGGTTAATAACTGACCCTCGTTCAGCTTCACAAGTGTGAAATGTTGCTTAACCCAGGGTTAAAAATGGTCTTAACCCTATATTAAAATTGCTGTTTGAATAATGTTGTTGCATTTGACACAATCCAGGGTAAAACCAGCGATCTTTGACCTGCTGCTAGCCGCCTGTATCGCATCTTATCTTGGAGTGCTGTATTTGGCTGTCCAGGTAAGATTAGTATTATGAAAATTATTTTTTGATTTTTTTGTTGTTGTTGTTGTTGTTGTTGTTGTTTTTTTGGTATACTCCGCATGCATTATATAATTGTCCAGGTCACATTTCACCCCAAAAACAAACAATTTTTAAAAATATTTTTAGCCAGTTTTATCTTTATTAATATATATATATATATAATTATAATAATAATAATAATTATTATTATTATTATTATTATTATTAATGTTATAGGAATTATATATACATATATATTTCAGAACATGTTTTCATTACTGTGATGGAATATATATTTGTAATATATCAGTTAATTTAGTATCATTGAGATACTATTATGGTTTTTATTAATTTTTTGAATTTTTTATATTCGTAATTTTTATTCTTTTTTTTTTTTTTTTTTTTGTTCCTCACATGAATTCACATTTCATCCCAAAAACAAAAGCAAAATATATGATATTTTATATATTTTAGCCAGTTTTATTTAGCCAGTATAATATTATAGAACTACTATATTAATAAATCTATATATATGTGTGTATGTAAATATATTTTCAAGACAATTTAGCACATTTTCACAACATATTCTCATTACCTTGATGGTATAAATATATGTTTGTAATATTTTAATGTTATTTTAGTATTATTGAGATACAATTATAGTTTTTATTAATATTTAGAATTTAAATAATTTCTTCTTTTTTTTTTGGTTAGTCTTAGTAATTTTTTTTCTAATTTTTATTAGTTTTTTTTAAATGTCTACAGTTTTTATTAATTTTTATTTTAGTTTTTTCGGTACATCAATTTAATCTAATCGAAAATGTTAAATGTTTCCCTAGCAACTAGCTGAAATAATATATGTGTGTGTGTAATATAAATATATAACATAATATAATATTTTTTTTTATTATATATATTTTCGTTTATTTCAGTTCACATTTATTTTATTTCAAGGAATGGAAATATGTTTTATGGTTTTAGTTTTGGTTAACTATAATAACCCTGGAAAAAAGTACATATATTTGTCATTACCGTAATAACCATATATCATATATTTATACATATTTGTTATTACTGTAATAATCATATATCATATATTTATACATATTTGTTATTACTGTAATAATCATATATCATATATTTATACATATTTGTTATTACTGTAATAATCATATACCATATATTTATACATATTTGTTATTACTGTAATAATCATATATCATATATTTATACATATTTGTTATTACTGTAATAATCATATATCATATATTTATACATATTTGTTATTACTGTAATAATCATATACCATATATTTATACATGTTTGTCATTACCGATATATCATATACACTGACGTTCAAAAGTTTTGATCGGTATGATTTTTAATGTTTTTAGAAGAAGTCTCTTATGCTCACCAAGGCTGCATTTATTTTGTTAAAAATACAAAAAATGAAATAGAAAGCTTTTGCAACATTGTACTACCATTCAAAAGTTTTGGGTCAGTATGAATTTTTTATTTATTTATTTATTTTTTTGGGAAAGAACTTCAGAAAGGATGCATTCAATTGATCAAAAGTGACAGTAAAGACATTTATGTTACAAAAAATACTGTCCTTTTGAACTTTCTATTCAACTAAGAATCCTGAAAAAAATGTTTTACACAACTGCTTTCAACATTGATAATAATCATAAATGTTTGTTGAGCAGCAGATCCTCATATTAGAATGATTTCTGAAGGATCATGTGACACTGAAGACTGGAGTAATGATGCTTTGATCACAGGAATAAATTACATTTTACTATATATTCACATAGAAAACTGATATTTTACATTTTAATAATATTTTTACAATATTACTGTTTTTTTGTATTTTTAATAAAAATAAATGTAGCCTTGAGCCCTATTCGGACGGTGATTGTTTCTCACGTGGACATCCGTAAAAATAAATGTGCATGCCACCTCAGTGATCAAACTCGTGCATTCGGATGGTGAGGAGGGAGTTCTGTGATCCTGGGAACGCTGCTCACGTGCTCAATAACATGACTGTATGCTGTAAATAAAATGTCACATGCTTGGTATAATAAGAATAAAAGCATATTTAATTTAATAATAGGAAATTATTAATTATTTAATTATTTAAATCTCCTGTTTAAAAAATAGGAAGATAGGATGTCATTATAAAAATGTGGAAATGAGCGGAAATAAGTTAGCCTCTTATTTACATGAGGTAAACATAATGCGGCTAATTTAAGGTATATAACGTTAATTACTGCCGTAATAACGGCCCATTTCAAATGGTACGGTGCGCCGCAGTGGTCAAAAAGGATGTAAACAGTGAATTTTGAAGTGATTTATTCTTGAAAACTCAGAGATGTGGATTCAGACGGCAATTAAATTACCTTGGTGTTTGTCTAAAAACAGTAGGTAATTCGGCCGGGGATTTTTACACGGGTAGTGGGAGAAAAACACTGATATTCTGGATTCGGACGGCAATAAAATCACTGACTAGCCCCTGTCAATGATGAAAATACCTTACGACCCCACGAGAAACTATTACCATCCGAATAGGGCTTTGGTGAGCATAAGAGACTTCTCCTAAAAACATTAATAATCTTACCAATCAAAAACTTTTGAACTACAGTGTACACTCACCTAAAGGATTATTAGGAACACCTGTTCAATTTCTCATTAATGCAATTATCTAATCAACCAATCACATGGCAGTTGCTTCAATGCATTTAGGGGTGTGGTCCTGGTCAAGACAATCTCCTGAACTCCAAACTGAATGTCAGAATGGGAAAGAAAGGTGATTTAAGCAATTTTGAGCGTGGCATGGTTGTTGGTGCCAGACGGGCCGGTCTGAGTAGTTCACAATCTGCTCAGTTACTGGGATTTTCACGCACAACCATTTCTAGAGTTTACAAAGAATGGTGTGAAAAGGGAAAAACATCCAGTATGCGGCAGTCCTGTGGGCGAAAATGCCTTGTTGATGCTAGAGGTCAGAGGAGAATGGGCCGACTGATTCAAGCTGATAGAAGAGCAACTTTGACTGAAATAACCACTCGTTACAACCGAGGTATGCAGCAAAGCATTTGTGAAGCCACAACACGCACAACCTTGAGGCGGATGGGCTACAACAGCAGAAAACCCCACCGGGTACCACTCATCTCCACTACAAATAGGAAAAAGAGGCTACAATTTGCACGAGCTCACCAAAATTGGACAGTTGAAGACTGGAAAAATGTTGCCTGGTCTGATGAGTCTCGATTTCTGTTGAGACATTCAGATGGTAGAGTCAGAATTTGGCGTAAACAGAATGAGAACATGGATCCATCATGCCTTGTTACCACTGTGCAGGCTGGTGGTGGTGGTGTAATGGTGTGGGGGATGTTTTCTTGGCACACTTTAGGCCCCTTAGTGCCAATTGGGCATCGTTTAAATGCCACGGCCTACCTGAGCATTGTTTCTGACCATGTCCATCCCTTTATGACCACCATGTACCCATCCTCTGATGGCTACTTCCAGCAGGATAATGCACCATGTCACAAAGCTCAAATCATTTCAAATTGGTTTCTTGAACATGACAATGAGTTCACTGTACTAAAATGGCCCCCACAGTCACCAGATCTCAACCCAATAGAGCATCTTTGGGATGTGGTGGAACGGGAGCTTCGTGCCCTGGATGTGCATCCCACAAATCTCCATCAACTGCAAGATGCTATCCTATCAATATGGGCCAACATTTCTAAAGAATGCTTTCAGCACCTTGTTGAATCAATGCCACGTAGAATTAAGGCAGTTCTGAAGGCAAAAGGGGGTCAAACACAGTATTAGTATGGTGTTCCTAATAATCCTTTAGGTGAGTGTATTTATTCATATTTGTCATTACCGTAATAACACATCCATTTTAAATCTTGTTTTCCTGTAGAATTTTGGACTTCTGTACGGTTTCCTGCGTAGAGTCACGGCTCCTCGGGTCAAACAGCACTAACCTGTGGCCACGCGTCTCTTCACGCACCGGCAATACGAGGGGCCGCCCGGGTCTCAGCAGAGCCAAGAGTGTGTTTGCTTTCTTTATATCACACCTAGTTTGTTTGTTTGTTTGATTGATTGAGTGCTTTTATGAGAAAGAACATTAATTTCAATGCCAAGTGTTTCATCCACTACATCTCCGCTAGCCTTTCAAGTCTTCCTGGTCTCGACGTTGCCTCAAGGTCAGCGTCCTTAAAAATACAATCCGTAATCATTCAAATGGAGTTAATTTAATATGGCGAACATTTAAGTGTCGGTGTGTTGCGGTTGTTTAATTGTCGTCATGAGCTGTGCGCTTCTTGCATCAATTGCGGATTGTACTTTAAAGCGGTTTCCCCTCCTCATGTCGTTATTCTTCACTGGCAGCTACTATAAAGTGGGCCAAAATTGTTGCTGGTTGAGTTGAAGTCTGTCAACGCTCAAGATTGCCACTCTTCGTTACGCGAGTCTCAACTCAAACTGCTGATTCTCTTCAGAGCGAGTATTATATGTCGTTTGGAAACTGTTTGGCATTTCATGTTTCGCAGATTCTTTTATCCTAAAGGTTTTCCTCAAAAGAGTTAACTCCATGATTCAAGACGTTTAAAACTCCCAGTTCGTTCTTGCATCCTAATTCCACATGTCGTTTTGACATCCCAAGTCCAGTTCTGCTTTTCACTATTTATTAGGAAGCAGTGTGGTACAAATGTGGTGTTATTTATGGAAGCTGATACGCTTCGACATGCACTGATTACTTTTTTTCTTTGTTCTCCAAACTTGATTTAACTTTACAAATCAGAGGTACATTAACTTGATTCTTAAGGAAAAGGATGAAGAAAAAAAAATAAAGGCATTTGTTGAATTAAGAACACATTGCAGTGGGTTTCTTTAGACAGTTTTTATTAAATGGAAAAACATGACATGACAACTTGTTTCAATTCACCAATTCAAACTGAAATTGTTCAAAATACCTGTCACTCCTTGTGGTCAGATCAAAATCAAGGAAAAGAGTGAATAAATGGTCCAAGAAATAAAATAAAATAACTTATTTTTCCCATGTTAAATTAATCAGTATAAATCCCCTAGTTACTTTTTTTTCTTTTAAAAATGTTTCAGGAAAAAATAAACAGTAGTAAGAAATTACAGTGCAATTTTAATTAAATAACATTACAAAATACCCCAGGCAAAAACACCTCAAATCTAAAGTTGCTTTGCCGTTACACTCACCAGAGGTTTTATTTTTGGCACTTCTCAAGAGAATTAACATATTTTAAGTATATTCTCAAAGTCATAAAATTATTTACGTTCTCCACACTTGCATTCTGACTGAATAGAGCAGTGTTTTGAATGGAAATTAATAACAAACGACCCAGAACTTATAGAGGACATTTTTCATAAAGGATCAATGGAGGTTGTTGCTAGCTGGTAACCCAAGATCAGTGGGAAACATTTGCGCATGTGCGTCTGACGCTGTCAGCGTAAGGGAATCTTTTTACTGAATGTTTTAAGCAGATGCGTGTATATGTCGCAAAAGTTTCGCAGAATGAGGATTACTAGACAGAACTGCATGTTCAACGTTTTTTTTCCCAAGCGGTTTGTCAATGCCGGGCAAGAAAAGTGGAGACCACAAACTGACCTTCGAGAGTACCATTGTAGACGTCTGCTGTATAAATAATGAATGTGTACACAGGAGAAACTCAGATGTTAGAAAACAACAGCAGCTTCAAAGAATATTTCAACAACAACAAAAAAATTGTGCCAGCGTTTTGGCTGAACTATCTCTTTGAGAACGCTTAAAACACCCCAAATCATAAACGGCTAGCTCAAGCTAGCATTACGAATGGAAGACATGTCACATGACCACAGCGACGTGCAGACCTCGTCAGCGTTCGTGCACTATTTTCCACCTGAAAGCGAAGATTAAGCATTGCACGCAACTTTTGATACAGCAGGCAAATAAACTTTTCAAGTATTGCGATATTTTTTTGGAGTGATCAATACATCACGACAGATAATCAGTTTCATCTTCGTAAAGCATATTCTCAAATGTCATGCGTTCCTGAATGCGACATTTGCATTTAAATACTTTAATTTGTGTAGCTAGTAAATGTTTCTCCATTGTAACGGACTGAATAAGCATCCACGATTAACCACTGTTTCCATATCCGTATTTATATAAAATAAACACGATATATCATCAGAGTGTATGATTTTTTTTTTTTTTTTTTTTCTTTGTCAATCCGAAGCTAGCTTCGATGACGCAACAGATTCTCGCTGGGGAAAAAATGCAAGCAGTTTTTTTGTAATCCAAACATTGAAAGCAATTCCCTTTCAGTCATTTACATTCAAACATGGTAATACTGTACAAACATGATTTTTTTTGTTTGTTTGTTTTTTAAGGTGGTTGTAACCTGTGTAGTTAGTAGATGTTAAAAAAAAACAAGGCACCTGATGTACTAGTTCAGTGGTTCTCAACTGGTTTTGCTTCAGGACGTAATTTAATATATTATTGGCCCAGTTTCACAGACAGGGTTTAGATTAAGCCAGGATTAGGCCTTAGTTCAATTAGGGCATTTAAGTTGCTTTTATAAACATGCCTTAGAAAAAAAACATTACTGATGTGCATCTTGAGACAAAACAATAACACTGACATATTTTAAGATATTTTCTTTCAGTTAAAACAGCTCAAACATGCATTTTAGTCTGAGACTTGGCTTAAGCATCGTCTGTGAAACCCGGAATAAGTTTATGTGTCAAAATTAATTGAGTTTATAAAAATATCATTGTCAGATATTTTTCTTGTTTTAAGCAAAGCCACTTTAAATTGTATAAATTAAGTAAGAACAAACTCTTTATCTTTGTTGCAAATTAACCAATATTTATTGTAGTCTGGGCGTTTTTTTGGTTTATGGTTTTTAAGAGGTTGGCATGTCTAATTTGACTAATAATGAACACGAATTTGTGACGAAATACCATTGAGTGTGATTGGATATCCAGCCTGCCCATTGATGCCAACAACAAAAGATATGGTAAGAATTTCCATTTATTTTACTACCCTAAATATGCATGATTTCATGGTTAATTGTATTGTATCATTTGCACATTATATGAATTTAACATTGCCTTCCCCTGCTTTTCAGAACAGATCTTCGACCGACCATTTGAGAACCACTCCACTAGTACTCACTACAACAAGATACGTACAAACCCTTTTAATGCCTTCATTCCTGGAATTAAAATACACCAGAAAAACAAAAAAGATCTAAATCTAATCAAACAAACTGTCGACCGCAAAACCTGATTACCCTATACTAAATGCATGGTATTGCATGTCATTTCCAGAGATATCCTAGTCACTCCTGCCATTGAAAATGACTTATTTAACTTTAAAAAAAGCAATATAAGACAACAAATAACATTCACAGTGCCATGATTCTATTATAATAACAGTGATTAAAAAACAATAGAGATAAAACAAAGACGATGGTTGATTTGTTTCTTATTCTCTGTATGACCGTCCAAGCACCTTGGCCGTCGGAGGTTAGAATAAAACTAGGTCATGTGAGTACCTCGCAGTCATGGATAAGTGCCTGCAGGTGGCAGCACCTAGATACTATTGATGCTTCTTCTTGCTGGTCCCATTCTGCACATGTTTCCTAAGAGGAAGCAAGATACATAAAAACCACAGAGTCAGGCTAGAAAGAGGTGGATGCATGCATGTGGCATGGTCAGATATCACTTCAAGGTCAGAGAGGTAAGGACAGGACCAATGCCATGACGCTAGTAACATCTACATGAGACGGCACTCTCATCCAATCGCCACTCTTCACAGATCAGGTTGAAACAGACTGCCGCAGTCTGTGATCTCAGATTGCGTTACCCTAAACCTAAAGCTATTGATGTCATCAGGCGTGTGGCACAATGCTACCTTACCATGTGGTCAGAATATCTAGAGCTATAACAAATACTGCCCAACTGTGAAACATCTGAAGGACTGGAGCCCAGATTAAGCAGAAATCAAGCGTAGAATATAGCCTCTTCTGTAGTAGTTAGCTTTATAATTTTTGGTAAAGCAAAACTACATTTTGACAGAAAATTAACATGCTGCCTTCAAGTTACATTCTCAATAATTATAATCACCAGTAGGAATGACCAAAAAAATGTATGTTTTGAACGCTCATCGAATTGTAATTGCGGCCTTTCCAACTTGCAAGTAGAAACTTCCCAAGGGGACTTTGAAGGACCAATGTTTTAAGGTAGTAAACTCTGCAAGTCTCAATTCTGCTAGTCAACCACACAACTTCCTCTTTATTACACGCACATGCTGTATACCTGAACTAACCACAGACTGCTGCATTTCTCCACTTACCCTTGAGTAGACATCTGATCTTTAGTGTCTGTTCTCTCCTTTAGGTCATCTTCCTCGTACTCCCGGACATCGTTTACTTCTTTCATCTGGCCCGTCAGGACCTTCGCCACAAACAGCACGATGAACTGCAAAAAGTGACCAAAACGTCTTACATTTACAGAAACTTTTCATAGCAATAACTTGAACGGGGGTAAATGGTGGTAGGTTCTCGGCTAGTTACCCAAAGTTACTTTGTAGGTTAAAATTCAAGTGGACAGTTAATGGGATCTGTCAAGGTAGTGTGCACTGTCCAAATTGTAATTGTACAACAAGATGCTTGGGATAGAGTATCTGCTAGATAGCTAGCTAACAGGAACTGATACCACTGATAACAGGGCAATAAAAAGCAGTCGTTTTAGTAGAACATTTTATCTTAAGCAACTTAAAGTACACTTATTCCTGGGAGAATCCCTCTAGAGCAGTGGTTTCTAATCCTTGAGTACAGTACACATATTGGATGCCTCCCTTATCTGACACCCGTTCAAGGTCTCAGAATCTGGACTGGTGTGTTTGATTTGGAGACATCCAAAATGTGCACGGTTGGGCGCACTCCAGTACCAGGGTTGGGAAACACTACTTGCTCAAGAGTACCATGATAATTGCTCATGGTGGACTCGTTACTCAAGCGGGCAACCTTTGGGTTACTAGCACTGAGCTCTACTATACTGCCACTGTGTTCTGAAACTACCCATTCTTACCAGGAACCAATAGATATTCATGAGGAGCAGGGCAAACAGGAGTGTGTTGAAGAAGAAGTAGAAAGGGATGTTGGGAACTGACTGGAGGCTAGTGACGCAGGAGGCCCACAGAACTTTAAGGGGGAACCAGTACAAACGGAACCAAAACCTGCACAAATAGCAAGAACAAACTAGATGAAGCATCTTTAGAGCATCCTCTGGACACTGGCCAAAGGCTAAGACAACACAAAAAATCCATTACAAAAGTGCTAATAAGTAGTTGTTACATGTACACGGGATTCTGTGGAGCAGAAAAATCTGGCCTTCGAGGACCAATGTCCTGCAGAGCTTAACTCTAACCCTATTCAAACACCTGCCTGTAATGTCTAAGTAATCCTGAATATTTTTTTCAAACTCCGCAGGACCGTGGACTCAAGGGTCAGAGTTGCCTATCCCTGCTGTAGACCCTTATATGGGTAATTTTATTTAACCAAGTAGGGCATGTTCCTGGATGAACATCCTTTGTTTTTGCACAGCATTCCTATCATCCTTTCCTAACCTTAAACCAAGGGTACTCAATCCTGCTCCTGGAGATAGTTCCATAGTTTAGGTCCAGAAATTACTTTAGGGTGCGTTCACACTTGTAGTACGGTTCACTTGGTTCGTTTGGTCCGGACCAAAAAAAAAAAAACATTTAGTCCTGGTCCGCTTAGCGTGGCATTTCTTGGCATTTCTATCACCGAACCTAAAGGCATAGGGATACGTTCACAACCTGATTGGTCTTTTATGATGTATTGCCTATTTTGAGCCGGAACTTATCGAACATCCAAAACAATGCTGTGTGCTGGGATAAATGCGCTCGTTGTATGTGCGTAGCAACATATGATGGTATTCTGACCAGCTGAGAACTCGTGAAGAGCTTATAAAATGTGTAAAGGAGTCAAAACAGCGGCAGGAATCCCTCCGTCACACACACAAACGAAGATCTGCTGCGAGGAGACTCGGTTCTGATGCCTGTACTGAACTGTGATGGGCAACATCGCGACTATGACGAGAAAAAACAGGTATGCTTGAGCATTCTGTCCTTTTTAGGGTCTCAACTTCCTGTTTTTGGTTAGTTTACATATCTTTGGTCCGTGTTGCTTTCATACATAATTGGAACCGCACCAGAGTTCATTTGGAAGCGGACCGAGACCCATCTTTTCAGTGGTCTCGGTCCACTTGTTTGGTGCTCACCAGGGTTCAGATGGCAGCGTATGTTCAAATGAACCGCACTAACAGAGCAATCGCACCAGAGTTTGTTTTAATCAAACCAAACATGCCAAGTGTGAACACATTCTTAGTAAAAGTTGTTCGAGCAAAATCTGAGGGTAATGATCATTTGATTGGAATATTGTTCCAGGGCCAACAAAGGATGCATGTCTACTTGTGCAAATCACTTTAAACCTTGTAGTTTTCCATGC
Organism: Coreius guichenoti; assembly: GCA_039654105.1. Classification (NCBI taxonomy): domain Eukaryota; kingdom Metazoa; phylum Chordata; class Actinopteri; order Cypriniformes; family Gobionidae; genus Coreius; species Coreius guichenoti. The sequence continues at coordinate 3,628,509 of CM077192.1, read as the reverse complement.
AGTGTCATGTTTGCATCAATAACAAAGCTTCTGGTTTCTTGATCAACAGGCAAAACTCACCATGTGATGCTAAAGCTAACGGCACCCATGTTGGACAGGACATCATTGATGAAGTACTCTTTCCCTCCCCGGATCTTGAAATAAACGTTGACCTTGGTGAATTCCAACTGAATGTCATTGATGTCATGAAGAAAGAGGACTAGAATGCCAATGTTGTGGTATCTGAGGACGACATGTTCAAAAACACGAACAGTGATGAGTGGTTAATGAACTGTGGCATTTAATTTGAGTTCATTCTTTGTATCATTTATTCTTTAAGATGCAAGTTCTTATTGTAACTATGGAAACTAAAACTTTAAAAAATGTAGAATAACTGTTATAACAAAGCCCGTAAATTGCCCCGACCTAAAGGCATAGGAGAATGTTATCAGGGCCAGAGTGATGAAGTGATGCACCACCATGACAAGAGAGTCCTTCCTCCATGCGTCCATGTAGACCGTGGCATATATAGAATGGCCGTAGAAGCTGCCCTGGATAAGATAAGCTATCGCAATATCGAGGGGTACTGACATCCCACTCTTCCAGTCTAAACCGAAAAGACAGAAAAAACAACACCATGAGACTCCACAACCATAAAAATAGATAGTAATGACCTTGACTTGCTGACAAAATGTTGAACATTGGCCTCATAAAACAGATGGTTTATGCTGATATAGTAGAGATTAAAGCTGTTCATGTGTTGCTCTCGAGGGATGTTCACGTTGCCGCAAGACGCCAGTAATTTTCTATGATGGTTGATGGTTTCCGTCAACAGCAACCTTTGGTGTTGTGACAATCTTTATTGGGATTAATAAAGTAGTATCGTTTTCTTTATGCAAATGAGTAGTGACATGATGCAGCAACTACCAATAGGAGCGTAAATGGTGATCAGTGGCCTGATGTGAAAATGGGACTTCACAATAACTGCTATTATATTGATAAGGAGTATTAACAGATAATAGCAACTTATGACCTTTAATGTTTAATCATTCATATTGATGTTTATTCTGATTTTTAGTCGTTAAACATCTAACACTGACAACAGCGATCACCAACAATCTTTTACTCAACAAATTGGCCTTTCTCAAAAACTTTCAAAAGTTTCCTGGGACTTTCAAGGATCCTGTTCATTTTACACACACATTTTTGAAGCATTAAATTGTATTTTGTACCATCTGAAACCAAAAGTAGTATGTAATCTGTTTACTAAAGCTTGTAAAAAGTCAAGGATATAGTTATTCAGGCCTGGGTTTAATCAAATTGTTATATGCAAAAACAGATCATGCGTCGGCTTTAAAGCTTACCGTAAAACACAGACGGAGGGTTTTGAAAGAAGGAATAACTAGTGAAAAACAAAAGGTAGGTGCTGTATGACCACGACATTGTGTAGAAGACCAGCTTCCACGCGCTCTCCGGCATCTTTGAGACATCTTTTGATGGGATACAACACCATTGTCCAAAAGGCTGTGGAAGACAAGAGGAAAGAATGAAATTGCAATGCTAGCATTTGCATAGCAGGTGTTCATTCGTCAACAAAGAAGACTTCTAGCAACTGAATGGCAGAGGATCAATGATGCTACACAATGCTACAAGGTAAAAGTATCAACAGAAAAGCTCATTTACCATGTTGTACACACCTGTAACATAGTAAATTCATTTGTGCATTTAATTTGCTAAAAATATGTTTTTAATTTACTTTGTGTATGTCTTCCCAGGTGCTTCTGCCTTTGTGATTTCATGTAAAGGATGAGTCATGAATTAGCTCATGACATCAGATGACTCAAATGACCCATTGACGGTAATAGCCTAAACCTAAAGTGGTACTTCATCTTTGCTAAACTTGGGTATTTTGTTTATGTGTGTGTGCTCACATGCCTTCACCTTATCTCTCCCATGACAGACTATCCTGCTTGTGTGGACACAAAAGCCGAATGTCACGGTAACTGAAGATGTTAAAGGCTCATCTTAATCCTTTATCTATTCACAAGCATCACCTCCACTTGCCGTTACCTAATCTGCACTCTCCCTTCTGCTCAATAGGATAAAAAATAGGCCAATGAAACTAGGCATATACATTGGCATCATTTGACCACACTTTTGTGCTCGTAGTCTCATGGTTGCCTGTGATTGGCCAAGAGACAATGTGGCGCGCACCGCAGGATATCCACCACGTGGATTCTGCTCTCCGCCTCCACCCGCTGGGGTTATTTATAGAGGCCAGCTGTCACCAAAATGCCCCACCCCCGTTCCTCTATCATCACCACCTCTAGCTGAGGCCCGAGGTTCAGGCTGACTGCTGCTGATGCTGGTTGCTGCGGCATGACGATTGACTGCAGCACATGGTTGTGATAGAGAGCACACATCCTTTCTCAGCTGAGCAGCCTGACATTGCTTTGCGCTCTAATGGGCACAAATTAATCAAATATAGTTTAGGCGAGTCTCAGAAGAAAACCACAAATGAGATCTCTTTAACATTCCAGTTGCTTCTTCTAGAAGTCTAATGGAGCTTGTCAGATTGACTCTTGCAGTGTGATCACATTTACCAAGATACAGTATGATCTTCCAAACTTCCATTTTTACTACGAATTTTAGTAGGGCTGCCTCCGACTAAAGATTTTTCTATTCGACTAGAAGTCGTTCATTTAAGCAGTTAGTCGACTAATCGCACGTTTACATTAATTTAATTACTTAAATATATACTGGGGTCTGAAGTGCACACATAAAGCTTGCGCAAAAGTAATGATTATGAATGTGTCAGAAAAACAAGGAGACATTTTAATTATAGGGGTTTTCGCAACGGGCAGTTCTAGGAACTAAAAGTTCCCCTAGGAACATTTTCCTGGTTGTATTCACACCGCCAGTAGGATCTCTGAAGTGACGTCAGCCACGGCAGACCTTTTATTTGACGGCACTCGCACAGCTCTCACATTCTCCGTATTCATTAGTTTACAATCTGTTTAACAGTCCTGTCTAATACATTATTAGATAGAACTGTTATACGAAGAAAGTAGACATTATATGAAAAAGTATTAGCGTTTGCCATGTGGTTGATGTCCAATGTCGCTAGCTGCGCAGAAATACATAATCATGTTTCGCTTGGTCCCCTCAAAGTTGTGTTGGGTTTTCTCTTTAGTGTAAAGGTTGAGAGGTCCATCTATCACGGTTTTCCATGTTCGTCGAGTTAGTTCTGCAGTAAATATATAGACTGTAATCTGTGTGTGTAGATGTTTTTTTTTTTTTAAATGGCGGGTGCTGGTGTTTCGCGTGCGTTCGGCCAATCAACGTACACTTCCATCACTGGTAGTTCCTATTGTGCTGGGTTAGACCCTACTCTGAAGTAGGGGCTAAATTAGTTTCCCCAAAAGGAGTTCCTAGAACTAAAATCGTTCCTAGTTCCTACGGTGCGTACACGCCAAAATCCGGGTACCTCCGCGAATAGTTCTAGGAACTACAAAAAGGTTCCTCCGGTGCGAAAGCCCCTTCTGTATTAAACTAGTGTTTTCTGAGTCAGTGTCGGCTGCAAAGATGAAGTTGACAATGCTGACTCCGCAGTATAGTGAATGCGCTTTTAGAGAGAAATGCGCCTTTCATACGGATTAGAAAAGCAAAGAGTATTTGTTTTCAATTTGAATTTTTCTGTTTAAAAGTAGACATTTCAAGCTTTCTGTAGATATATTTCTCATGTCTGTGAGGCAAGTAGCATACGCTGAGTTTCGGTTGATTTTTGTGACGCGCTCCAGTTCACGGAGACAGAGGCATCCTGTTTGTTTTCTTTATTTTACAAACGCACAGCGTTTTGTTGTTATTGTGAGTTTGAGTTTACACAAATAAAAGTAGACCCTTTACAGTTTCGAATGATGCATTACCCCTATGAACAAAAGCGACAGAGTATTTTAAGTTGTTTCCGCTGTTATCAGAAAAATATGCAAGTGATCACGCCGGCGCCACCGATGTTGTGCAGTAAGCGCGCTATACTTTAGCTTCCATACTCCACACAAACACTTGGATATGCGCCTAATAATAGCAGACATTTATCTAGGTTAACATTAGAGCGAGCAGCCATGTAAAGTTGCTACTACTTGCATGTTTCAAATGATAAGCCATATTTGAGGTCGATGAATGATGGGCAAACGTTTGGATTTCCTGACCGACATACTGTAATTACCACAAGATCCCGTTGTTAACAATCTGTCCCCCCCCTTTTTTTTTTTTCTGCGACTAACCGACTAATAAAAGTTTGGCCGACCAAGCCCCGTCTAGTCGACTACCGTTTAGTCAGCTTTTTTTTTTTGCTATGCAGATATCAGTTTCATAGATGTTACTGTGCCAACTGTGTTTAATTGGTGTCTCTTGTCATTTCTCCTTAGAAATGGCTGTTGTGATGCCTAATTAAACACAACTGACCCTCCAATAAGTCTACTGAGCTTTGGAAGAGCAACTCCTGAGCAATAGAAGTTTCCTCTGGGAATGCTTGTTATGGATGACACATTGCAACTCATACTGGGCCACCAACTACTTTTGCTTGCTCTCCCAGCACATGAATGGCAAGCAGAAGAGAGGGCTGAACTGAACCTGATGACCAAATGCGACTGAAACACATTTTGTTCTGGGGTCTTGTACAAGAGCTGACCTATCAATTAAACGTGCAGTTTCCATAGCAACTATTTTGAGGATGGTAGGTGGTTTTGTAAAATAAATCAAAGACAAATGACAACAAACACAATGTAAAAGAACAAGCCCATCTCCCACGTATGTAAACAGCAATTGATCACACAATGTAATTTCCTTCCTTACTTGTTGCTCTCTTTGGATCTGCATTATATTAAAAGCGCAACTTAAAGGAATAGTTTGGAACAACATATGGATGAATAAGCAATGACAATGAACTATTCCTTTAAAAGAAACGTACAAAGATCAGGACATTCAATCAGAATGCCAATATAGTTTTAGCCAATAAAACTCCTTTTCTAATACTTTGGCGGTTCAAGAGTCAGAAAAGTGATAAAAGCATCTCCACATGGCCAGATGGAGCCACAGAGCCAATTCTTCTCCCCATTTGCCCCTCAAACAGCCTCCTCCTTCCTCCCTGTTGGGCTGAGTTGTATATCCTAAGCTAATGTATCTAATCGAGACATCAGAGTACTTAAAACAGGGCGGCACAAAGAGGAAGGAAGGATGCAGATGACGATGCCTACCGATAATGACATGCAATTTCCACTCCGAGGACCAAACATTTGAGAAACACATCAACACTTGCATTTGGCACAGTGCAATTCATCAGGTCTCTGGGCGGGCATAAACTAACAAGTGCTTTAATTGCCTTTCAGGGTCAATTTACAGGGGCTGCACATTTCTGAAGGTTACCTTATGTTATCAGGTGGTCACCATAGATGTTAGATCTTCTGTCTGCATTGGCTGATCGCTGTTCCTGCTTGGTCAACTACCATAAGTGCTTATTTTGTAGTAAATATTTGTTTGTTTGTTGAAGTTCTACCATTTTATTCCAATTATCGTTAAATGTATCTATTGAACATATTGCTGATGGTGCCATTTTTACATATTTTTAAAATAACATTTACAGCATAAAAGTAAAATTAGGTTCACATTTTTCAACGGGTAAGTAAACTAATAATCAATGGACCTGCTGTTGTCGTAATTGTTTGTGCAGCAAGTTAGGAATGTGAACTGATCAAACACATGTCTGTAACTTTACTATGTTAAAAGCTGATGACCTCTGTCTGTATGAACTACTGCTGAGAAAGAACTCAAAGGTTAATGTCTGCAGAATACACAGCGTGACATGATATTCCATTGGCAGCTGTTCAGACAGCCAAAGTTAATCGTAGTGGTGATTGTTGTTTGCCAGAACATGATGTTGTTGGGCATTTTGATTTTAGTGAAGTGATTACTGAAAATAATGTCCTCTGGTCCAGTGGATGCAGTGGATGGTGGTCATCCCAGTCTCATCAAAGGTCAAAACAGCATGCGTTCGGCCACCCAGCACACAGTCAACACCTTGATTTTTTTTTTTTTTTTTCCCACACACACTGTTTATAGTACTGGCCAGATGGCCTTGTGCTAGTCATCCATCGAGTCGGAGAATGTGAAAGTGCAAAGGAACTTTAAAAATGAATGGGCCTCATTAGCACTAAAAGCTGATGCCATAAATTGTTTATTAGGTATCATGGAGATTCGTTTAAAAAGCAAGTAGAGAGATCATGTTACGTACCACACGCGTGTGTTTCTGAGTGCAGGACATAGTCCACAAAACACTTTAAAATCTGCAGACTGTGCCAAAAATTATCTCCCAAGACATGAGACAATCTTGTGGCCAAAGTGCGGATACTAAACTGCAGTACTGAGATCACACAGCCAAAAACGGTTTCAAAGGGGCTCCATATGACTTGTGCACTATATTCCATGTCTTCTAAAGTCATATGATAACTTGGTGTGAAGAACTTGTGAAGTTAAGCATGCAATAGTTTGATCTTGCGACTTTAATCTTGCGATATGTAGAAGGAGAGACCCTCTTTCATGTAGGGTGACCACCCGTCCCGCATTTTGCGGGACAGTCCCGAAATTGGGTAGACTGTGTAAACCCAGCAGCTCAGGCTGGAAACCTGTACATATTTCTATCCTGCTTCTGTTACAAATTTTGCGGGGACCAATCACAAACCGGCTTATCCACCTGGCGTGCTATTGGCGGGTTTAACACAATGACGGATAGAGAAGCGATGGATCGTTGGCCTGATTGGTTGAAGGACTATCCAATTGCGTACAGAGTCATTTGAACTATGCCCGTTGATCACACCTCTTGTGGTCTGATTGGCTGACGAACTATCCAATTTCATACAGAGTCACTTGAACTATGCCCGTTGATCACGCCTCTTGTGCAGTAGAAAATACAGAGCAGACTCCCCAGACCAATGTTCAATCTTAAAAGATTGAGCTTGGTCTGGTGATAGCCAGACACGAAATTGGGAGCTTTGTCCCACATCCAGCGAGACATAAATTTCATCCCTGAAATTACAATAATACCACAGTAAGAAATATAATAAAAACTGACTGGCATTTAAAAATCTGTTTGTGCAGCCGTCATGTTCTAGCTGTGAAAATAACCAACCAACGCAATCGTAGGGAGAGAGGTTTTCCCGCTTATGTACAACTGAGTGGACAACAAAGGAATAAGTGCGGGCCTCATCAAAGTCGGTAAACACCGCAAGGATTTCATCTCACATACTGGATAAGAACCTCAAGAGCTGCTCAAAGCTGCCCAAATTGATGACTTAAAGCATGTAATCATCCATCCTGATGGCAAATATTTCCAACGAACATGCGGCGATCCCGTGGATGCTCGAGCGCCACCCACGGACATGGTCGAGCACCTACGGAAAAACGAGATATTCTCCATTCATTTTAACCAATAAAAAATGTATTGCAACTTTCAGACGCAACTTTCTTCTCACGTTAATAGTTCATTTAAGGCGGTTTCGATGGCGTTATTATAATGACAAATGTTGAGAGCGCATTGTTGTAACGCGAGAGCGGCGCGAGCAGGACCCTTACGAAAAAGATGTATACTTAAGTAATGTAGTAAGTATACTAATATCAATGTGTACTAGTAATAAACTTGTAAGTGTACTATTTCAATACTGCTTGGGACTAAATTGGTCATTTATACTTGAAATATACCTTTAACTGTAATTTTAAAAACATTTTATTATAGATTAAAGAGTACAGTAGATTTTAAGTAAATTTCTATGCACACTACCAGTGGACTAGCCTACACAAAAATTCAGATACGCAGAATTAGGATCATATCTGTTTTATATCAATATTCTAATCAATATTTTCAAACAATGTAAGTTTAATAAGACTGTATGAAAAACTATGTAAAAAAAAAAAAAAAAAGTTAAACACAATTACAAGCCAAGTATATTTTGAATACTTAATTATACTTTTAAGTATATCTCGATCAAAATATCGAGTACAAGTATAGACCAAATATACTTAGACCTTTCTGTCAGTATAAGTCAAGTATACTTAAGTGAAATTTTAAGTATATTTCTGAGAAGTATATAATAAGTAGACTGAAAGTATACTCTTATTTTTAGTTTAAAAGAAGTATACTAATAGAACACTTAATAAACTATTAAATAAGGGGAATCTCTTCGCTCACAGGTGGATACCCTTCTCGCACAAAACTGGACGTGCGCACTTTCTCGCTCAGATATTAGGCTGCATGTGTGTGTTCAAACTTTGTCCTCCTGCATGTTTAATGTCGCCAGAAGCGCAACATTATAGTGTAGGCACCCACCGGCAGAAACATTAATCGGATATGCCAAGTTTGCCAACGAATGTAAAGCAATAGCATAATAGTAGTAAATGTATCTGTCTCTCACGTGTCCCGCATTGTCCCGCAAAATCACATCTACTGTCCTGCAACAGATCAATAGCCTGGTGGTCACCCTACTTTCATGCAGAGGGATATTATTAACAAAGAAGCACAAGATATTCAAGCCTGGCACATTGATAAGTGATTAACTGTAGCTTATCTCTTAGTTTTCTAAGTCATGCCTGTTTTTAATCACAAACTGCAGTGCTGCAACTCTTTTCCAAGACCTCGCACTCTCTTACTCATAGGTTACAAGCCAGACAAGGTCCTGACGCGTCACATATTTCCGTATAAACCTCACGCCAGCTGCCCCACGACATCCGTCAGGGTTTCTCCACGTGCTGAGACAAAAGAAGGGGGAATAAACCGCAGCCCAGAGCAAACATGGATGCAAAGGGCCCATGAATCATGGCAGCATTGATCCCAGTAACTGCAGCACATCAGCAAAGCTCACGAGAGTCATAAAAACACGTTTCAGGACAGGAAGTGAAACCAACGTTTGCCGCACACATCAACGTAGCCGAAAACAAGTAACAAATGCAAAATATAGTGCATCATAGTCTTGGAAACAAGACAATTTGATAAAGTTCATGTCTGGGAAACTTGATAGTTTATGTGGCCTGTTTGCATAGCCATCTTTGTATGTAAAAGATAAAATGCAAAGTAAAAAAATATGTAAAGCGAGTTTCAAGCAAATTTCACTGGGCTGTGAACAGCGAACCAAACAGCTGAGGTCTTTCTAGTTTAACAGTGGAAAAACTACACCAAACACCTCTTAAAATACACTTCCACATTCACAGCCTAACTTCTGAACTGCATGCATCAAGTGTTAAAACATCTGTTATACTGCTCTTCAGAAACAAGTGTGTGAAACAAGTGATGTTTGCTTGTGAACAACTCTCTCAGATTACTAAGACTAAGTATGGGTAGCAGTCCTAGTGATGCTTGACTTCACAAACATCACCAATCTCAGAAACACACTTTCTCACTCTAGATGCTCAAATGACCTTTAATATACAAATGGTGATGCAACCAACCTCAGATATTCATTGAGGTTGCCAATGATGCTTTCAAAACCTGGTGTTTAGTAAATATTTACGGGCTACTTCGCTGAACTTGAAATTTTTTCAGTGACCGATACCGAAAAATGAATCGTTTAAATAAAAGGCCTTGTCGATATCAGTCTGTAACTAGTAGTATTTGCATTGACTGTGACTTCTTCAGTGTATTTACCTCAAAGATGTACACGGCCAATCCCTTGCGCACCTTCGTCCACATGACCGCGCACATTAAGAACAGGAAGATCTCCGTCCAGGTTATGTAGGCATGATCCAGCAAGGCTTTTCTGGACAGTTCCAGTCCGCAGTCTTTACAGTCTCTAAAGGCACTGAGAATGACTGAATATGCTCTGGTGATGAGCTCCATGTAGCCAGGCATGGTCTCCAACTCCATGTCATCGCTGGAGGAACCATCATCCATGTGATTGGTTTCCATTATTTCCAGAAATACTGTAATAATTGCTATAATAACAAGCCACTTAGGGGCTAGAAAGCAATGCACAATTAAAAAGTGCCACCAGCAATAGCTGCTGTAAACCTTATGATTATGGTATCCTGTCTGACTTCTAAATTAAGACTAATAAACTACTAATGCCAATTAACAAATTATGCCAAACAAACAGATTTCAACATTAACCCCTAATGCCAGGAGAAAAAAAAGATTATTTTATATCCTATACTGCATACATGCCATTGTCAGCCATTGTTTGCCACAATCACCTGCTTCAATATTAAAAATACTGATATTAACACTTCCCTTTCCTTATGGTTCCAAAATCCATTGCACAGTATATGAATCAGCATTCCTGCATTGCCTACTACAGTTCATTTATTATAAATTTAAGCAGATGGCTCACAATTCTCTGAGCAATTCTGAAATGATGTTAAAGGTTAATAAAAACCATAACCTCTTTATATTCCGCGCATGTGACGTCTGTCCATATGCAAAATTCTTCATGTGCCAACATTGCGCGTCCTCTCCTTTACGTTATTCAGTAAATATAACATCTCCGGGTTTCATCTCATGTCAAGAGGTTTAAAGCAGAAATTATCCTTCAGTATGTCCATATGTCGGTCGAATATAGTAAGCAGGTAGAAATAAAAATCGCTAAATGAAGACGACTTAAATGAACCTGCGCACAAATCCTCTCAGCATGTGATACGATATATTCGCAGACGCACAATGGGCAAAAACACACAGACAAAAAAAACACAAAAAAAAACAAATGTACCTAAAGCCTCATGTGAGAGAGAAGCGACATTCGCGGCGCGCTTGTGAAGAAGTTGAGGTTAGTGACCAAAAAAAAGCAGATGATGATGTCCTTGTGTTCATGTTAGCCGGTTCTTTTGAACGATTCGATGGAGTCGATTCGCAAAGCGGGTATGAATCACTTGAGACGTCTGTTTGGGTGTAGAACACAATAAAATGTTTGTTTGAAATGGAAACAAAAATAGAATAAGTATAGCAATACATGGCAACAGTTTCATCGCAGGGCGATTCGAAATGGTAGCATTTGGAACAAGTTTCACAATCGGCATCTCAGAGAACCAAACTGGACAACGCAAACATTTACAATAAGAAGCACTCATGCTTATCAATGATGGCGATTACATAGTTTAACTTAACAAAGTCCCAAGTTACCATAGTTAAACTTCTAAATTGTTTTAAACAACAAATCGTTCATATAAACCGAATCGCCAAAATGACTCGGATCAATCAGTGGCCCGTTATCTTCAGGCACATTAGAGAGAGAGAGAGAGAGAGAGAGAGAGAGAGAGAGAGAGAGAGAGAGAGAGAGAGAGAGAGAGAGAGAGAGAGAGAGAGAGAGAGAGAGAGAGAGAGAGAGAGAGAGAGAGAGAGAGAGAGAGAGAGAGAGAGAGAGAGAGCAGGAACTTGTTTAAAGTGACAGTAACATAATTATCATGTGGAGTCAACTGTGGACCAAGTTGATTTTCTGCTCAGGACGCGTCTCAGAAAAGGGAAGGAAGTTCAAAGGTTTTCTTAGAATCTTAGAGATGTTTCATATGAAATAAAAAATAACATTTGCTTAATTTATATATATTTAAAAATCACATATTTTTATATTTATTTTCAGTATATGGGCCATTCTACAGAATTAGTTCAGTCTTTTTCCACAAATTTTTATGTATGCAAATTGTATAACATCCAAAGCACACATTTATAGTAATTGTGCCGTTAATTGTCATATTGTATTTTCAGAAAGTTTTGGAATATCGCCCCAAATTTGTCAATACCGAAACACAATAATACATAATTTATCAACGAGGGTTATTGATATTGATCTATTAAGATTTTGTTTACATCTACCTTGCAAATATATTTTTTGCTATTTTATTAAAAAGTTTTTAGGGGTAAATCAATAACAACTACAATTTTAACAATATTTCAAGTGTAGTTTATGAGATTTGTTGTATTTTGAATCCAATCTTTGTAAAAGGCATAAAGCTAATCATACTGATTTCAAAGTAAAGGACTCATTAGTTTGAATATACATTGAACCAAACACTATCATAACATCTTAGTTGATAATTCAATATACTTTATTTTTGATAAAACATCCCATGTTTCGGTCGTGACGGCACTTTTTCGGTAGTGACAGTAATGTTTTGGTAGCGACCACATCGCAGAATTTTAACTCACATACTAAAACACTACTAAAACATACTAAAATACTAATGATTTGCATAACCGTACTAAAGTTTTGTTTATTTCCCCTAAATAAAGGATTATGTGTAACATGACTGTTTCAGTAGTGACAATTTTAGACACTTTTGAGCCTAGCTCAAAGATGCTAATCAGCACACAGTTAGCTAGCACAGTTCTGAACAGTTGTACACACATAAAAACTACATTTTATGGAATAACACCCAAAAAAGTTTGCTTAATTGCAGAAAAAAGCTGTTTGGTAGTGACGTTCCTTAAAGTTACACAGATTTTCAGACTTTTGCACACATTTACCTCAAAATGATGGGACTATACTATGAGAGAGAGGACAAAGGAATATTTCCTGATCAAAAATGTGTGGTTGTAGTTAAAATCAGTCTCAGCCAGTGGACTAAAACATACACTGTTCCGTAGTGACATGAAAACGCGGAACACAAAGAAAATACAAACAAAGAAAATATAAACACATTTTTTTTGAACTTCAAACAACTTAAAAACAACAATAGAAAAAAATGCAAAAATTATTTCAATATTATTTTCATAATTTGAAATTTAGGGGTTAGGGTTCAGGACAGCCACCTCCCAATTGACCAATACCTAATAAATTATGGTTTTATATATATTAATCTTACTGATATTTTAAATATTATTGTGGGATTCAATAGACAATAGAAGGATCTTACTAAACATCTAAGATTTGAATACTTAAATGTTTTTTAAATGTGTTTTTTGGTTGTGGGACAGCAGTTTGCACCAATTCTGTAGAATGGCCCATATATTTTATATTATACATTTGTATGTAATCTTAATATATATATATATTAAATTGACCACATTGGGAAAAAAGCATTAAATAAAAAAGTATATGAAGAAAATTGCTGATATTTTAAAGAGTTTGCAATACAAAGTTGTAGCGCTGGGCGGCGCCATCGGGCTGTGTAACATCCCATAATGCGCGCTGCTTTTCTTCTATAAAAACCATAGTGTGGAAGGTCTAAATAAAAGAAAAACTAGTTTTAATAGTAATAAAAGCATTATTAAAATAAATAAATAAATAAATAAATAATGTAATGCATTCATGTAAAAAAAAGAAAATATTATCAAATTTAGAAGAAACATTCCCATGTGTTATTATTGTACTAGATTATTTCCATCTGTGGTCGCAGGTGTTAGGGCTGTTTGCGTTATCAGTCACTGAAGAGGATATGGTTTAAGACTTTCTAGTGTTTATTTACAGCCACCGGATGTTTTTGAATGTGTTCCATTTATAAACGAAAAAACAGGTCAAAGACATCCGGTGAGGAATGACTGGATATTCAATCTGTCTTGCACCTATTTATTTAGGCTATTCCTTAATGTAGAGTTAACTTAAAGTTAACTAAAATATATAAATAATAACATTCTCAGGTAACAAATTAGTGATGAAATTACAGGTAAACAATCAAACTGTTATTATGCTGGACAGCCATTTTGTTTACATAAGAAAAAACACTAGTTACGAGAGTTCCCCTTCATTGTTCAACAGAATTTCCTCTGGGAAATTTTCAGCCTTGGATTTTCTCAGGATAATGACGGGAAACCATATGGAGGGCTGGACGCACGGGCCTCTCTTCCCTCTGATTGGCCCGCTAGGGAGCCAAACCCGAACGCGATTGGTCAATTAGAACGTCACTCACCGAGCGCCTGGGACCCTCAAGTTTGAAACTTTTCGAAAAGGTGGAGTCAGGTTACAAACTCTGGTAACCAAACGCGAAAAGAGGGAGAAGAAAACGCTTCAATTATTTACACCAGAGGCTCAGACCCAACACATACCTGTCGGACACATTTTACCCGCATAATAAGATCGTTTTAAGTCTTATTCTTGTGTAGGTTGTTTACTGGCTGTCAGTGTGTTTAGATGGAGGTTTGAAGAACGAAAGTTACACTTTAGACGCCCAGTATCCGGTTGAAATAGGCTAGAGGTGAGTGAGTGAGTTTCTAACTGTCTTCAATAACACGAATTCTGCATGTCGCACACTCATGAACACACGAAAATGTTATTTTTCCTTCTGTGTCTATATAAAAATCAATAATTTTGCATAGAACATGTGCTTTTGTTATTATTGATTGAGGTTATTTTAAATGTTATTTATTCAGTAATGCATAGAGTTATCTTATATGAGAATACAAATAGAAATCATGCTTCTATAGCGTGCATAGACCATCACATTGTAAAATAACAAACCAAGATGAGAATTATTAATAATATGTAAACACTCTAATTTGACAGCAACTGAAACGCAGGCTACGTTTTGCATTTCAATGCATGCAAGGGATGCACACTAATGTAATAAATATTTGAGATGTAGGCTAATACAATGGAAACTCTATAAGGGTAACAGGCCGGTAACTTATTGACAGAGACAGGAGGATATGACCTTCTTTACTGGACTGCAAAGTTCACTTATATTGAGGCTTTGTAGCCTAGGAGACATTAACCGTCTGCATTCTTTCAGTTGTCTGGGATGTCTAAACCTTCGTTATGTTCCGCACACTCAATAGTTAGCTTTTATCATGGCTTTGAGGCGCATGTTAACTGGCATTGATTATAGGCTAATATATTTTGAACAAAGACCTAAAGCCTTTACCCTCAAGACATGTTGACTCTTGAATTGAGAGTCAGGTAGGTGGATATAAAGAACATGTTGTTTTGGTTAGGTTCATGAAGGCTCATTGATGCTGACTAGGCATTATGTATGTGTCTGGAGACTGTGGATGCAGGAAAAACCCTCATCCATCTTAGGCGGTTAAACTTTACTAGTGGTTGACCGATATGGGTACAATTCAGTGCTATGACCTCAGGGTAAAGCATAAGGGTAATTTATTTTGAAGTAAAGATTAAAACAAGAAGTCGCAATTACGAGAAACAAAGTTGTAATGGTGAAAAGTTGCAGTTCCAAGAAATAGTCGATTTTTTTTTACTCTGAGGTGGAAACTGGTTTATTTTGTGTTCATGCCGTTAAAAAAAGTAATGACAGCAAAATAAATTTTGCTCAATATTTAATCAAAAATCGCTAAAAACAGCATTTGCTCATTTTTTAAGCATCTCATAACTAATGATCGCTAATTCTGTCGGAGACAGATAATGAACGTTCCATGCTTTGATAACCTTTGCACAAAAACACACTTAGTCAACCCAAACCCTTATTCCTAATTTGGTTCATGCATTATTAAAGTGTGGGACTATTTTGTGGAACCGCTGAATAATTCATGGCACCGCAGGCTTCTCTAGGTCTGTGTGGCCAGAAACAAAAAAGAGTGCATTTTTCATATTATTTTGTCTGTAGCCCATGAACCCTGCACAGCAGACGATCGATGAGACTGAACAGAGCAGACAAGAGCAAAACCACATGAAATACATGCTGCTGTTGCACGCTGTGGTTGTGTTGCCTCAGTCCATACCTGAAAACAGAGCTAGTTTGAGTTTGGACAGTGGCCCTTTTGTTGGCCTTTCCAGCTGCAAGAAGCTTGTTTCTCGTTTCCTTAAGGCATAATTGCTTGATGGGCATCAAGGAGGTCTAGTATACTTGGAGAAATCAATCCGTTAGGTGTAGTTCCAGCATCTACCAGCAGGGAAGATAACAGCCAACCCTACAGGTGAAATCACTTACACACCTGAAACAATCAGTTCAGACAGACAGGCATGGCTCAGTGATCTCCAATGTTCTCCAACGTCCTCCACAATCTCTTGCTTTCCCACAACCCAATCATGGAGAACGCAACCTTATACCTCCAGGAAGGTGAGTGTTGGCTTCTGGTTGATGCTAAGCAACTGAAGATTTCAGTCTCTTGTTACAGCCTCTTTGTCCAGTGGTGAATCAAACACCGTGAGCGTTGCCGGGATATCTGTGGTCTGAAGTTGTTCGTTTCTCACTAGTCTCGGTTGTTACATGAGCTTTCGTGTTTTGTTTTGTTTCCACCCTTGTAACACTCACCACTAATGATGATGTTGTGAAGCTGGTTACTGCCCATTGTTGCTTGGCCAGCGTTCAGCTATTTTGTGCTGCAGTTGGCAGTGCAAAACATAAGAACGTGGAAGTCTTTAATCTCCTTGAGATGTGCTTATAGATTTGTATCAACCCATTTTCTTCCAAGACCATATTTCTTTTGAATGGTTTTAGTGTCATCTGTTTTGTGGGAGTATTTTGACAGCAGTTATTAGGGCCTCCAAATGCATCTAGATCTGGTTCTAATAATGCTTAAGTTATTCACACCATCGGCTCAGACCCAACATATACCTTGGACTAGGGGTGTTCAATGTTGACTAAAAGTGATATCTCTGTATTTTCGGTGATTTTATCGATAACGATAATTAGACAATATTTTGCTGTGTGTGTTTGTGCTGGTACCTTGGCACGTTTAGGACTGCCGTAGACCGCTGACTCCTAAAGTTTTTGATATTCTTCATATTCTGTGTGGTGGTCAGTTCGCAGCAGTGACAGAAATGATCTTTTCCCATAAGTTTTTACCTTTATGGGCATTTTTAACTTTTTATAAAGCCATTTTTAACTCAATTAAATGTATGCATCATCATCATCTGTGTCAAATTCTTACATTTAATCAATAAATTAAATTCGAATAAGACACAATAGGGCTGTTACCAATCAAATTAAATCATTATCAACAAAATTCATCTTTGCAATGCAGAGGAAACACAAAAGCTGCATTTGAAGTGGCATTTAGACAGGGCCGTAACCACCATAGGCATTGAGGGGGACAAGTCCCACCCCCCCATTCATTGGAAATGGCCAAATTGTCCCCCCCAATATATGGTATTTCTTAATGCTGCTCTGTTTGTTGTTAGAATGACAGATGGTTAAAGTTACATTTTTAGGCTGGTCTGCCTGAGTGGTCTAACAGTGCTAGTCAATGTAAAAATGATGGCCAATCAGATCAAAGAAGACGAGGCTTAATGTTCACTGAAGATGAGTGTGAATTCCAATGTGGCACTTTTAGTTTTTACAGTGAAAGAGTGCGTGCGTGATAACATATAACTAGCTAAACATTTAATATTTGACAACTGTTTTACGATGGATGTTTAACGACCCACAGTCACGTCACATTTTTTTAATGTAATTTCGCCATTTTGAATTGAAAATATGCTATCATATAATGATGTCATTCATAGTTTTTTTTTTGTTTTTTTTTTATATACATACACATTTTGACACATTAGACAAATTAGGTCCCCCCCAATGTTCAAGACATGGTTTCGGCCTTGCATTTAGATAATTTACACAGATTGTTTAATGCGGCTCAGGGGGACATAAATGCATTTAAAATGCGGTTACAAATAGTTTGTCCTTTTGGAGATTCTTTTTGCATAATGTTTTGATGTTTTAAACATAAAACTTTGAATGTTGATATTTTGAAATTATTTAAAAAATGAAAATATACTTTAAATGTGAAATTAAAACCACCAGTAGGTAGCAAGTCACTGTTAATGAGTCATTGGCTGAATCCGAAATTGCCCCCTATACCCTCAAATAGGGCATTATTTAAGGGGACAGCCATTTGTAGTGGTGTCCGAAACCATAGTGGTGCACTCATTCAATCCCACAATGCACTGCAATAACAAGTGTACAGCCGATGTACACTCAACGGCTGTCCGAATTCACTCACTCGTTTTCATTCACTCCTTCAAGTGAACTGTATTAGTGGACTAACGTAGAGAATAGTGATTGAGAGTTTAGGGGGCGATTTCGGATTCAGCCCTTGAGTTTCAACTGATTCATTCAACCGGCTGATTCATTCAGGAACGAAGCGTTTGACTGTCTTAATGAGTGAGTCATTGAATCATTCATTTAACCGATTCGTTCATTCAGTAACGAAACACCACCGTGTGTTGCTCAGAGATGCAAATCAGTCACTCCACACTCCTACCATGGACACATTTTACTGGCCTTATATGATAGTCTTAAGTCTTAATGTGGCTGTAGGTTGTTGGCTGTCAGGGTGTTTAGATGGAGGTTTGAAGAATGAAATTTCTGGTTCTAAAAAAAATAATGCTTCAATTATTCACACCATTGGCTCAGACCCAACATATACCTGTTGGTCACATTTTACTGGCCTTGTATGATAGTTTTGAGTCTTATCAATGTGGCTGTAGGTTGTTTATTGGCTGTCAGGGTGTTTAGATGGAGGTTTGAAGAATGAAAGTTATTAGTGCCCAAATGCATCTAGATCTGGTTATTAACATGCAAAATGGTTTTATAATTGCCTGGCAGGAATCGGTCAGATTATCATAATCTCACCTTGTCTCTTTCTCAAACGATTTACCTTTGATCTTGACAGATGTTAATACGAGGCTCAGCAAACGATGTGTAATCCTCTCAAAACACCCAGCGTTAGAGGTCCCTCTAACCAGGGATACCATCTTGTGAAGATTTTCCCAGGGAATCAAGTCACATCAAACGTGCCTTTTCAAAGAAATGCAAATGGCGTGTGTGCAAAAAGACAATGATCTGGGGAAGCTGTCGGTCTCAGACCACTCATGGTATCACTTCCTAATGACTTTTTTAATTAGCAACAATACATCGCAATGACTCAGAGTTGAAGACATTCTGTTGTGTGCAACGCGCCCCCAGGGAACGGTCATTTTAAGAAGGGGAAATTGTCCTGTCAGGCCTGTGCAAGACTTAGTAAGTCCATTGTTTTGTTAAAGCCTCTAAAGTGTAGTGTTCGCCATGTGAGAACGGAAATGCATGGATGCTGGATTGTTTAGCTGCAGACAAAATTTGTGAATGACCACCACATTCATATGTTTGCGGGAAACATGCACAAAGAGAACTTTTTATGTCTCACCTTTTTGATGAGTTTGGTTCCCTCACTGTCCTGAAGCATGAATGTTTAACATCTCATATACAAGCATGATTTGTGTTCCTCCCATTAGATTGTGTTATTTGATTTCAAGAGTCAACGTTCAGCATGTTTTGACTTCAACGTGGGAGTCGTTCCATATACGCTTCCAGGCGAGACATTCAAGATAAACATCTCTTGTCCCAATTTGGATGCATGACTGTTGTTTGGAAGAATGCTAAACCGCAGCTCCGTTTTAAGTTTTTCTTGTTTGGGAATCTCATTTTGAATGCCTCTTTGTTTGTGTCTCATCCGTAGACATCATGGACTCGTTCAGCACGAAGAACCTGGCCCTGCAGGCCCAGAAGAAGCTCATGAGCAAAATGGCGACCAAGTCGGTGGCCAACCTCTTCATAGACGACACCAGCAGCGAGGTACTGGACGAGCTGTACCGGGTGACCAAAGAGTACACGCGCAACCGCAAGGAGGCCCAGAAGATCATCAAGAACCTCATTAAAATGGTGGTCAAACTGGGCGTCCTCTACCGCAACGGGCAGTTCAACAACGAGGAGCTCGCGCTGGTCGAGCGCTTCCGAAAGAAGGTGCACACGCTCGCCATGACGGCTGTTAGCTTCTACCAGATCGACTTCACCTTTGACCGCCGCGTCATGAGCAACTTACTCAATGACTGCCGCGAGCTTCTGCACCAGGCCATCAACCAGCACCTGACGGCGAAATCTCACGGCCGTATCAACCACGTCTTCAATCACTTCTCCGATTGTGACTTCCTCGCGACGCTGTATGGACCTTCGGAAGTGTACCGCGGCCACTTGCAGAAGATCTGTGAAGGAGTCAACAAGATGCTGGATGACGGCAATCTTTGATGACAAACCTTTATGGAAACTATTTTTTTCAAATGGAGCTTAAGCTTGGAAGATCTTCGTGCATTGGACACTAAATGAATGTAGAAGACGTTTGTCCTTCAAGTGAAACCTCGCTCTCTGTCGAGGAGTTAGAGGTGGTTTACAGCACGAGCTCAACAAACCCAGTGCAGATCTTGCTCCTGTTTGTCTGAGGGTAATTTAAGAACTCCAATTCACTATCAAGAGGAAATGAAGGACCATTTGCAAACCTTTTGATGTTCATTTCAAGCACTGCAAACACAAAACACACTGGGGGGAAGTGTATGAAATGTTTCATCTCTAATTTTAGGAAATGAGCCTGCAGCATCACCCTCTCGCTTCCCGTAAATAGACACGCTAAATCTGGATCCCAAAAGGACTGTTGTTGTTTTTTTAGTTTTTGGACTGTTTGTAAGCGATCAGACCACCTCTGTGATTTCCAAACTTGGTCACATGTGGTTTACCTTCGTCTTATGTTTGTTTTTCACTCCATACCGCCCCCTGCTGATGGGAGGTCTTTACCATGACGCAGTTTCTTAGCAAGGAACGAAGAATTGTGTTAGAATGTCACTGTACTACCTTTCAGCATGTTTATTTGCTGTTTTAATGAAGGTTTTAAATGCATAAATACATGCCTGAGCCATTATTTTCCCTTATACGTCACTTTTGATTGTTTTTATTTTATATTATGAACACACAAATCAACTATTTAAAGCTTTATGTCCCTGCCGTCAATGAGCTCAACAGAGATCAAAGGAATACTTTGGGTATTATACTCTGTATATACAAGTTAAGCTCTTTCGATATCCCTTGAGGTTTCCACAACAAAACTGTAAAAGCTACCAAAAAATGTGCATACAGAAGTGCAGTTAATAGAAGTCTGAGGCAACTGTGCACTTGTCCCATAGACCGCCATTGTAAGTGCAAATCTGCCCACATTTTTATGTTTGTACGTCTACTTGATTATAACCTAGAATATATTCCAATTTTGTGTCTTTTTACAAAATGGCCTATACTGAATGAATCTCAAAGTTTGAGTTATTTGGATCGTTTTGGGATACTTAAAGGCTCTTATTGAATAGTTTAATGTGCGCTCTTGGCCTTAAAAACATTTTATCTTTATCTATGCACTTATTGTTGTTGTTTTTTTTCTCTTCTTTGTACATCAATAACAGAGAGTTGTTTGAATTTGTCGTCTTATTTTTAAGCAAAGCTCAAGCTTACAAATAAAGTATCAAATATTCCAAGGAAAAAAAAAGTGAAACTTCCGAGCAACTCCTCAGACTTTGGCAGCAGTGAAAGCCATACCTCCTGATTATCCTCAAACCTCTCAGGGTTCAGTCTTAAGTGCGTCTTTCTTGTGGCGTTTTTGGCCAATTTAAACAGATTAAGGACTGAATACCTTGTTTTTGGTTTTGCAGATGTCACCTGAGCATTACAAGACATGTTTTTAAAGGTTATTTTTGTTAGTCACAAACGAGTTCTGTTCATGTACATTGTTTTCTTTGTTTTCTAGAAATTATGTATATTGATACAGTATTTGTGTGTGCGTGTGTATATATAAATGTTATTCTTAAGAGGCATGCGTTGTGTTTCTTTAATGAGAACTGCAGAGCAATCTAGCTAAAGAGTGCAAGTAGTATTAACGTGTTTGCCCTGGATTACAGAATGATAATCTTTTTCAAGCATGCAAGATTGAATTTTTTTTTTTTTTTTTTTTTTTTCCTCCTCTCCTCAGAAAACCAAATCTTAACCTTTTTGTTCCTCTTACATGGACTGTATGCAGCAAGATTGCAAAATGCACATTTAGCATTAACGTAATCCATAATAAAAAATTTTTTATCATTGATTGGATTGTGGGAAGTGGGTGTTCCATACCAGAATGGATCTGCTCTGTATGACAGGTGGTTGGATGAGTGTTTTAGTGATATAAGCCCAAAAAAAAGGACAGTCATTTCAGATGAAGCATTATTACATTTTAGATGAAAGATTACGAAGACTGTTTTTTCCCTTTTTGAATAACATGCACTGAATAATCTTTCATAGTAAGACCAGAAATATGTATTGAGAAACTCTAAATTGAGAGAATTTTCACAAAAAATCTGAACGTGTGTGTGTGTGTGTGTGTGTGTGTGTCTATATATATATATATATATATATATATATATCACTGATCGGGCATAACATTAATCCTAATATTGTGTTGGTCCCCCTTTTGCTGCCCTGTATGTTGCAAGGTGGGGCCTCCATGGATCGGACTTGTTTGTTCAGCACATCCCACAGATGCTCGATTGGATTGAGATCTGGGGAATTTGGAGGCCAAGTCAACACCTCAAACTCGTTGTGCTCCTCAAACCATTCCTGAACCATTTTTGCTTTGTGGCAGGGCGCATTATCCTGCTGAAAGAACCACAGCCACCAGGGAATACCGTTTCCATGAAAGGGTGTACATGGTCTGCAACAATGCTTAGGTAGGTGGTATGTGTCAAAGTAACATCCACATGGATGGCAGGACCCAAGGTTTCCCAACAGAACATTGGCCAAAGCATCACACTGCCTCTGCCGGCTTGCCTTCTTCCCATAGTGCATCCTGGTGCCATGTGTTCCCCAGGTAAGCGACGCACACCTTTTTCCATTGCTTTGTGGTCCAGTCCTGATGCTCACGTGCCCACTGTTGTTGCTTTCGGCGGTGGACGGGTCAGCATGGGCACCCTGACTGGTCTGCAGCTATGCAGCCCCATACGCAACAAACTGAGATGCGCTGTGTATTCTGACACCTTTCTATCAGAACCAGCATTAACTTCTTGAGCAATTTGAGCTACAGTAGCTCGTCTGTTTGATCGGACCACACGGGCCAGCCTTCGCTCCCCACGTGCATCAATGAGCCTTGGCCGCCCATGACCCTGTCGCCGGTTCACCACTGTTCCTTCCGTGGAGCACTTTTGATAGATACTGACCACTGCAGACCGGGAACACCCCACAAGATCTGCAGTTTTGGAGATGCTCTGACCAAGTTGACTAGCCATCACAATTTGGCCCTTGTCAAACTCGCTCAAATCCTTTACGCTTGCCCATTTTTCCTGCTTCTAACACATCGACTTTCAGGACAAAATGTTCACTTGCTGCCTAATATATCCCACCCACTAACAGGTGCCATGAAGAGATAAGTGTTATTCACTTCAACTGTCAGTGGTCATAATGTTATGCCTGATTTGTGTGTGTGTGTATATATATATATATATATATATATTATATAAAACACATTAATGTTTATATGTGGTATTGGTATAAAAAGGCAATTCTAATTCTCCCTGAGGCAGTCCTGAGCTTGAAATCAATAACAGGGATGTTCATAGGCCTGTCGATTGTGAGACAATATAAAAAGTCTAAAAATGTGTGATGAGACACTGGTTTCGTTTGCTATTCTTCTCACGGCTGTTTCGATGTGCCTTTCTGACACGGCTTCTATATTCTATGCTGATGCTCAATCCCCCTCCGGTTGATACCTGAGACGTGACAGTAACCAGGGACTTAAGTTCTTCAGCCTGGCAAAATCTTTTTTTTTTTTTTTTTTTTTCTTCCCTCCTTCACTTGTCTGTCCTCTAGAATGTCCTCTGATGCCTAAAACCTGCTGTGTTTGTTTCAGTTAAAAGCAAATGTGCATGTACAGCAATTATTTATATAATAAAAACAGCCTTTATAAAGAAATCATTGATATTCCGTACGCCTCTCAAGGTTATACATTCAGTGGCGTTAAATTCCGTCACATCACCTTGTTTATCCTGAAGTGGAATTCCTGAGTTATTAATAGCTGGTGATGACATCATGCTCGACCCGATCACCGCAATGTCCCTTCACACCTAACCTGCAAAACGCCTGGCTGCCTTTTCATCTGCCCATCAGTTGTCTTGGTAACAGCCACCAGAGGTGTGGTAATGACCATCTGACCACTAGACAAAAGCAAGAATCATGTATTACAATCAGCTAGCAGAGGCTTGTAAAACCTGGTGCTTTTTGTAATCAAAATTGAGTAGCGTTGGTGATGCGTCGTGTAAATGTCTGAGTTTAAACACACCACAGCTGTCGAATAGCATCTGCAGGCCATTATATAGTGTCGTCAGACTTGACAGGTAACAGCACTTACCCGTCCAAACTGAATTTCAAATGAACTGCTGCGTGTTTCTGCTATTTATGGCTCGCACTCAGCGTGAGAGTGACGTCTCAAAGCACAGCGTTTGCCACTGCAGTGATGTGTCTGGTGTCAAAAAAAAGGCCCTCTGACTAGCGCTCTGGGACCGTTAGCCCGCAGAAGCTACATGGACGATATCATCTTTGTGGCTGCTTTCAAGCTGTTTATCAGTAATGTTGAACAGTGACTTTTCAGAGTCATGTTTCTGTTGGCTGCTGGACCAAGTGCTATACACAAAGATTTTTATTGCTTTTATTTGTAATTTATTCTTCTTAAAGGTCACCATTAGCATCTCCAAATCCTGTTTTCACCAAACGCTGTTTTCAAACTAGTTTCAAAATGCAGTACTGTATCCCACAATGCAATGTCCTTGACCTTCACATTCCCAGTATGATGAATGAACTGAAAGTAATTACAGACACAATTCTTAGCATCTTTATTTGATGAAAACTGCACAAAGTTGAGTTTAAAAAACCCAAAATTACAAAAAGTAGCTGTATTTATTTACAAGAAGCTAATTGGACACTATTTGTAAAAGACAAAAATGAAGCATAACTTTGTTTCAGTTGTTCATTTAGCAATATGTTTAAAATTATGTTTACAGTGCACAGTGTATACATAAAGCTGCAAAGTAAGCAACAAATCAATATAAGTTTAAATATCAAGTAAAGTAATGACAAAATATGTATGCACTGCAAGTTACTTAGGATAAAATTAAGTGTCTGCAGCCCCAATGTAAGTTTTTTTTGTTGGTTTGATATGAATCAGAGACTGTGTCAGGGGTAAAATTCTTGACCTTTCTCAGAGTGATTGGTCAGATTATGTGGAAATGAGAAAAAAACCGAAAGTGAAAAACTGAAAGCGGCTGGGAATAACAAAGGTTTGCATTTATGACCTTTCAATCTTGCATACTGCGAATATAAATGCTACCATGGAACTGTAACCACACAACAAAGAAATACTTAAAAACATGCACGACTTTCAGGTTAATCACATTTTTGAAAGAGGATTCAATGTCATTTTTTGGTGCAAAATCATTAGAAAATCTGTGGTTACTAAAACTGCATAATTAAAACTTGAGTATATGCTCTTTTTAGGAGCCCCTCCATACCAGATAAACCTGAAATAAACCAAAGACATGAAGAAGTATTTCCATGCTGCAGTGTGCCAGGTTATTAATTTTAAAAGTCGCATCCTCATGCGTTTTTTTTTTAGGGACTAGCCCTGCCTGTGCTGCCCCATAAAGCACTAGAGGGGGATTCTGCCTCCCTCTGGCATCCTGCTATAAAACTCTGGATGTAATTGTAGCGTACTGAGGCAGAACAGGAGTAATCAGATCAATCCCTGGGAACATACATGGAGATACAGCATCAGCACTGGATTAAACCCCCTTTACTGATTGAGGTACGATGAGTTCCTGCAAGTAGAGAGAGAGAGAGAGGAAAAGCCGTGAGAGGGAGTGGGAGGAAGAATCAACCAGAAAGGGAGGCAGTGCAGTGCGAGTGAGCGAGAGAGAGGGACGGGGAGGGAGTCAAAGGCAGGAAGAGAGCAACAGCCAGTGGAACAGAAATGCAGGGAGTTTGAGGGAGAGGGTGGAAAACGGATGCTGCCGCCAGCGAGAGGACGACAGGAGCAAAGTGAGGTGAGAGAGAAAGAAGGGCAAGGGTCCAGAGGAAGAAAACACACCGGGATAACATCAGCGGGAGGAAGCAAGACACGGGAAGGTGGGGGTCAGAGTGAAGAAACATGTAAGAGAAAGTTTGAAGGCAGGGCAGATGAGAAAAACATCTTCTGGTAATGACAAGGCCGGGACACTTAAAGACGGGACAGGTCCTCTCGAGAGTCCCCTTCTTAGGCCGCAGAATGTTCTCTGAGACAAAAGGGGTCGGGGAGCAATGCATTCAACCCACCACCCCAACCCAACTTCAACTACAAAATGGACTACAAAGACCTCAAGCTGACCTCCTTGCCTATTTTGGGAATGGGGACCATGTAACGAACACCTGTGGGCAGCACAATTCGCCCCTGAATGGATACACTACCAAGCAATGTCTAGCCATTCAGGGGGGTCATGCACGGCAAGACGTAACAGGCCAAATTTGTCATACCAGTGTGCGGTGGAACCGGCCGCCAGGAAAGGGGCTGCAACATAACAGCGTCTCTGTGAACTACAGCTTGAGAGAATGCAGCTTTGTGGTCCACCGGCACCAGGCCGAGGCACACCCCTTCTTGAGGAAGTGTGCTCTGGACGCGCCAACACAGTTCAGAGGTCATGGAAACTGTGGAGTGCCTGTATGTGTGGCGGAGCAACAATCAGGCTCTGTGCGAGGGGCCCTGCTTACAGAGCAACATGCATCAAACTGGATGGAGGCAAGTGGCGCTCACAATTCCACCTTTAAAAGGGATTCAGAAATTTGCACTTCTAACGGACAGAGAGCTTTAAGTAGATGCCTGGGACATGTAATGCAAGACTTGAACGGACCTAGTCTGGTGCATGAAGTTATGCTGTCTACCAAAGATGTCAACAAACCCAATACTAACCACCTTAAGTGTCAAGCAAAGGTTTTCAGTGAACCAGGACATGGAACTTTCAGCTCTAAGCAGTCGGAAAGAGCTATTCGGGACCAGATCCAAAGAGTTGTTGTGAATCTCGAGGAGGTTTTACATGGCCTGAAAGAGATACATCTGGAAATGAAGGAGGTAAAGGTTTATTTTTCACTTGGGGATGTTAGCAGATGTTCCTCATAATGAGTTCAACAAAGGGCGGCGTTTGAATGTTCTGTTTAGTTAAATCCCAAACTCTTTGCTATCCATCAACTTCCGGATACTCTTAATGGTCATACTTTAGATAACGCACGGACCATCAATTTTATGTTTTCATATTTGTCTTCATATTAATAATAAATACTGTTTATAGAGACCCCTGAATTTATTGGACATTGGGCAATTAAACTTCTGTGAGGGGATAGTGAAACTTTAATGCAGAGAGGAATGGTCTGATCCTCTCCATTTAGCAAATGTATTCAGTATCGGAGAGGAACGTTGGCCGGTGGTTTATAGTCCCCTCAGACAGGCTAGAAGAAAGGCCCGCTGTCCGCTCTCAGCTTTCCACCGCAGTTTCATAACCTTGTAAATTAGCCTGTCGGCACTCTTGCGTGAAATGTGTAGTACTCTATATTTCTAGGAACTATTTGCAATAAAGGGTTAGTTCACCCAAAAATGTAAATTCTGTCATTAATTACTCACCCTCATGTCGTTCCAAGCCCGTAAGACCTTCGTTAATTTTTGAAATGCAAATTAAGATATTTTGGATGAAATCTGAGAGATTTCTGTCCCTCCGTTGACAGCTAAGCAACTACCAAGCTTCAAGAAGTTCATAAAGAGAACCCATACATTTTCTGAAGAGATTCAATCGCTTTATATGATGAACAGATTGAATTTAGGCTTTTTATTCTAATTTAAACATGGATCAGCGAACATGAACAGAAGCTCAAACGTGGTGTAACACGAAAATGAACCTCATTGGTTCTTGCGGAAGCTCAAACGTGAAGTGTAACAAGAATGAACCTCATTGGTTCTTACTGAAGCTCAAACGTGCTGCGTAACACGAGAATGAACCTCATTGGTTCTTGCGGAAGCTCAAACGTGCTGCGTAACACTAGAATGAACCTCATTGGTTCTTGCGGAAGCTCAAACGTGCTGCGTAACACAAGAATGAACCTCATTGGTTCTTGCTGAAGCTCAAACGTGCTTCGTAACACAAGAATGAACCTCATTGGTTCTCGCACGTCAAGTGAACATGCTTGAGCTTCCGTTTACCACAACTGATGTGCGAGTTGATGAATGATTATATGTGAATAAAAGCCTAAATTCAATCTGTTCATCATATAAAGTGATCGAGTCTCTTCAGAACATTTGGACTAAACCACTTAATTCATATGGGTTAGTTTTACGAGTGTTGGTTGCGTAGACTGTCAATGAAGGGATCGAAAGCTCTCAGATTTTATTAAAATATCTTAATTTGCGTTTCAAAGATTAACAAAGGTCTTATGGGTTTGGAACGATATGAAGGCGTGTAATTAATGACAGAATTTTAATTTTTGGGTGAACTAAGCCCAAAACTAAGCCCTTTATCTATGCCATGTCTTCCCCTGGAACTCAGGTGGTCCAGAAGATAGACCTGCTGACGGCTGACATTGATATGGACAAAGAGGAACCAGGGGACACTTTCAGAGGACGCCACTCAGGAAAGATGGACACCGAAGTGGCGTCCTCTCAAGGAGTCCGCTCCGACGTGCCATCCTTCAAAACACCAACTCCATCTGTGTCCCCACCGCCATATCCCATCAGAGATCAGGGGCTGCATGAGGACGGCCAAAAACTGGAATCAACTCAGGAGATGGTCACTTCTCAAAGACATAAATCAGGGACTGCTTCAGGGCGCAGGAGCAAGAAGCCTCCTCCTTACCCGTACGCCAGCACAATGGGAAAAGAGAATCCAAAAGCAAAAGACAAAGGGCAGAAGACGCCACCCTACCCCTTTAAACGGAGACTGCTCTCGACCATTGTTTGAGCAGACCGTGGCTTCAGGACACAAAGCTCACTATATGTGGTATACCGGGTTACAGGCACCTTTCTGGTAAGTTTGATCCTTACTGGGTCCAATAACCCAGAGTGCAGCAGCAATTTATTGTCCGGAAAGTCTCTCAGACCGCAGGTGAACCATGTAATGCTTTTTCGCTTTAGGTCTATAAAGAGGACACGACAGAAACATCACATACTAATAAATCTAGAGAGTGACATGGGTGACTGGGGACCACTTCTTATACTGTACGCAAGCCGAAGGTAGCGGGAGATTATTTCTAGCCTTAGATGACATCTGGAGTGGGACGCAATCACAATTCCAATTCCTCTGATCTCCCAGCAACCCCCATCTGTTAAAGGATTATTTTTTTATTGCTTTCCTAACTCTGGTCTAGTGCTTGAAGTCTTGCCTTAAAAATATGATGTTCTCAGATACACGTCCTGAGGATATTTTAGCAATGCAGTGCTTAGTATTCAAACGCAAGCACTTTTCAACAGGTACTGAAAAGAAACCTTTTACACATTTTTACAGCATTATGTCTCCCTCATGTGTGCTGCGAAGCTCATTTCAAGCTCTCTGAAGCTGTAGGACCGTATAAAGCAAAGTCACAGAATCTACTGTATGGAAAAAGTCATGCTTTCACATTCATTTCCAAAATTGCTAACAATGAGGATTATGACACGTTTCAGACGCTCATACGTACATTTGTGCAGAGCTATCACAGTATGACCAGAATCTGCACACATAGAATTTTTAAAAATACACTTGATCTCATTCAATTAGTTACTTAAATCCCCTTAAAAGAAATGGCGGAAATGGCAACAGATTCTGTTGTGGGCTAATGGTGCTTGAAAACAGATACTGCACCTTTACTTTATGCAAAAACATGAGTACATTTGATTAGCAAACTGTGAAGCGAGAAACAAAATGTTCCGATAACAGATTTATTAAAAATTCCAGTACATCAGCTATCAGAATAAAGCACAATTGTAACTGTTTTTCTGTCTTTTCCTCCACCACAGAAATAATCAAAGGATTCTGACATACCCCAAAGATTTTGCGGGAATTCTCTACAAGCGTGCCATTTACACCAGCTTAAGAAAGTAAGTACAGTATGAGCATAAATGTGCTCTTGGTAATCAGATTTGCAGGTATGAAACCCTAAACCCATAATTGCTGCCATGAATAGAAATCAATCTACTGTTCTGAACTGAATTTAAAGCCTTCATAACACCTCACAAATATGAATAAATGTGCATGTATGTTTTTTTTCCTCTTTACGTCCGATAATAGACTTTTCGTCTACCTCATTAGATAGTCCAGTTCATGGTCATTGGCGTAATGCTGCCTCTATAGGAAATCTCTGGAGTATTTTCTATCACAGGAAGTTCCTTTGCTTGATATGTGACAGTGAACAGTTAAGTGGCAGAGTGTCCATAGCTGTCAAATAACCAATATCCTTGCGTAATAAGACAATCCTCTTTCTGATTGGCCAATCAGAGTTCATCATGGCGTGTCCGACCAATGACAGTGAGCTTGGAAAGCTCGGAATGGAATTTCCCATCTCTGTGGGTCACTGAAAGACAGATGTGAATGATTAGAAACATTTATATTCAGCATTGAAATTGCCATGATGGACTTGTACATGCTTAGAAAAGCAGATTTTAAGATATTTCCAGGTTTTTCCACAGCCGTATGAACCCTACTGGAACTAGTAATATGCAGACTCACCTGCAGAGTCTGACACAATGTACTCTTCTTCCTTCAAAGCAACATCCCTCTGTCCACCCACAGCCGTCTGGGACTGAGAAGAACAGAAAGAGAGAGGATGAGTGACAAGCCATTAACAGAGAAGCCTAGAGGAGTGGGCTGCATAACAAAGAGATCTTCTCAAAGAAAAACAAAGAGACATGAGCCTATGGAGCGCATGCTTTTGAACTTTTATTTACACCGGGGACAAGGCCACCAGAACGTCATCCCGCTACCGAGAATCTCAATGCAATCTGAAGATCTTTTCACAAAGTCTTGATATGCAACACCTGTACAAAAAGGGCTGACTGCTTTTGATCTGAGAGCGACGAGCGTTAGGAATCTGAATTAAGGTTTGATCTGAGGCAAATGTCAATGTCACGGCTGAGGATAAATTTTAAACATGCTCTTCAAAAGCCTGTGCCAATAAAAATGTCTCTTTTGTATCTTTTGAATAGTCTTGGTCCATGAAATGCATCAACACATTAAAAGCACATTTCTTCATATTGAATCATATTGCTGAACGTTTCACTCATTGAGGTGGTGTCAGGCCGTGAAGGATAGCTGAAGTTAATATGATACTTACATATGCGGTGGCGTACTCAATCTTTGCTCCTTTTATCTCGGCTTTGAACTGGGTAAAAAACAAGTAGGACTTTCCTTGGGGCCTATTGTGAAAATGACAGAGAAAAATCAATATCGTTCCCCCTTTCATCTCAAGTTTCACGACGGCGTTTGAAAACACAAGATTAGATTTGCTTGTACTTCTGAGAAAAAAACATTTTTAGTATTGAATATTATTGAGTAGAGGTTTTTTCAAGTGTTTTTTTTAAGTTACCTCCATACTGAACAGGAAAACATCTGTTCGTCGTCACTCAGTCCAACGCTCATTTGCCATTGCTACAGGGAATAAAAGCACAAAGCGTTCACATTTAAGTCCGAAACAGAGCAATTCTGTGTAATCAAGACTTTTACGACATTTTACGCATATTTCCTGTGTCGTTAGTGGCGAAGTGACAAATGTCTTGATGCCACAACAATAGTTGATATCGTTTTAAGATTGTAATATAACAACAGACATCTCAGCACATGAGATTGGAAGCAATGATGAATAATAAAGTATTTGTCATTGAAAAACCCCTATCAATAATGTAGCTAGCAATAGTACAAAGTGCAAAGAAATAAGAACCACATGCTTTGTTAGTGCAAAGTATTTATAATAATCTCTATTTATTAAAGCATACAAGCTTATAAATGTCTCACCTCGTTGGTTCCTCCTTGGGACGCATATGTGAAGGTGCATTTGTACTTTTTCTAAAAAAAGAAATGGATCATTGTAAACATGTTGACAATGCCATGCTTCCACCCACGAAATATGCAAATTTTCCAGACTGAACATTTGAGAATGACTCTGCATTGAAAAGATGCTGACCCTTACAAAAATAACCATGGTAACCATCGTTCCTGTCAAAAGACCTGCAGTTATTATTACTACAGTAAAAATATTCATGAAGATTAAATTCAGATTAAATGCTGATTTAAATTTAGTGTGCGAGACACATAAAATCCAATAGCCACTGGCGTCACACCTGACACAACTTGCGTTTTAATATATTTGAATTAAAGGGATAGTTCACTCAAAAATGAAAATTGTGTCGTCATTGTGCCTCAGGTTGTTCCAAACCTGTATGAATTTCTTTCTTCTACTGAACATAAAAGATGATATTTTGAAGAATGTTGGTAAACAAACAGTTAATGGGCCTCACTGACTTCCATAGCAGGGCCGTGGCCACCATAGACACTGAGGGGGACAAGTCCCCCGCAATAATTAGAAATGGACAAATTAATTTTTAAATTGATTACTTCATAACTACAACAGACATGTAACTTTTACTATTCTTATTTCCCTTTTAATTCAGTTCCTTTAAATAAAAAGACCAATAACACCCCCTCCCCCCACACAATGTTCAACACATGCTTACGGCCTTGTTCCATAGTATATTTCTTCTATACTATGTAAATCAATGGTGCTCCACAACTAGTGTTTACCCATAGTCTTCAAAATATCTTCTTTTGTTTTTAGCAGAACAAAGAAATTAATACCGCTTTGGGTTTGGAACAACTTGAGGGTGAGTACATGATGAAGGTGAACTACCCTCTGGTCCTCTTCGGTCAAAAATGTTCATTTTACGTTTTGAAATTTAAATTTTTTTGCTTCATCGGAATGGGATGACACTTGGTGACTTTTGTCGCATTAGCTATGTGAACACACAAAAAAAAAATCATGGAGATGATTCGGTTATGTTAAAGAGTCGAAAAAAAAAATAGTCACACTTGTCTCCTTCGCGGTCAAAAATGACCGACATAGGAAATGAATGGGAAATACACAAAAATACAAAAACTCAGGGAATCTTTTGGTGATACAAACCACAAATCAGCCATGATGCAGAAAAAAAGTGCACAGCAATGTAGGGGTGACACTCTAAAATTACAAGAGTGCAAAATAGACACAATTTTGAATGCCTCGTCTCTATTTTAACATGGAATACTGTTTAATTGAAAAATAATTTAAAAATATATTAGAAAAAAAATTGTATTTTTTCAATGGGGAAAAATAGCTAATAAAAATTGTATAAATATTGCAAAGTATCATAAAATACCCTCAAAATTCTAAATAATAATCAAAAAATATTATTGAACTAAAATATATTACATTGGTTTTCCTGGGGGGGGGAAGTTACATTTTAAGGCTTCGGTCACTTTTGACCGCGAATAAGACAAGTGTGACCCCTAAACGAAGAGGACCAGAGGGTTAAGAGCTACAACAGAGCGCAATATTTTGGTCATAAAGCTATCAAATGGCTTCACAAAGTTTGGGATATAGCCCACAGGTGATATGGAAGATTTCCCCCCTCGTTTTTCTCGATGTAATTTTATGGGGGAAAAAAACGTATTCATCTCGGAGATTCATTGGGGTTTCGGATGAGACAGTTATTATTTGGGACATGAGGGTGAGTAAATAATGAAATTTTTTTTTTTTTTTTACTAAACTGTTCCTTTAACGTACTTTTGAGTGGCTAGGGGGCGCGCTCAGCGCCTCCACAACAGTCCAATGAGAAGACGACGGGTGGATTTCCTTTCAACGCGTCGCGGTTTTTTAAAAACAGTATCCATTAATTACTGTCAGACTTTAATATGAACGTATTTTAACAGATACTAAGTACGGTAGGGCATATACTTTCAAATGTAATAATGCCTATGAATGAGAACTGGAAAACGACTATGTAAACACGAAATCGAGTCTATGCAAATCATTCAGGAAAAACCGCTAAAATTATTCGTTTAAATTTCTACCCATAAAAAACGTGTTGTAAATATTACGTTGCTACGGTATTAAGGAGCTTTATACTCACAAGTTTAGCAGAGAAAGTGTGCACAACTCCTCCTGGTTTGACGTCAAAGTCGAGTGTTTTGGTCCTGTCAGCAGAAGCGCGCGCCGCGCACAACACCACCAACAGCAGCAGAAGCTTTACACACGAGTTTATGTGATCATCGCATGCCATGATGCTTTGTGGATGAGAGATCTGTGCTGATGTTGTGAATGAAAAGCTGCCAGCGCTGTTCCTGTATGTTCTTCATAGGATGGGAAAGTGGTTCATAAGATGTGATTCGAGGTGTTGAGCATCTAGTGGACTGGAGTTGAATAACAACTCAGTTCTACAATTTAGTGGCCCAAAAAGTAATTGGACACTTGGGTAAATAGCCTATGCATATATGAACATTTATGAATAAAATTTTCATGACAGCTTTTTGAAAGAACAAAAAGATCAATATTACTGTAATTGAAATATAACTCATTTCAAAAATATCAATGTCTGGAAGCATTAGATGTTCTGATTTTATTTCCTCTGAAAATATATGCAGCTAATTCCTCAAGGGTATATATTGCAACATAATACAAATGTCTTTCATTCTGGAAGAGTTGGAAAGAATCCCAGGTCTTTTTTTTTTTTTTTTTACTTAAATTTCATCTGAACTGGAAACACAAATCTGTTGGATTAACATTAAAAAAAAAATGTACATCGGTTGCACATAATTATTTTATTTCAACAATCTTATATCTACGTTCTTGTTGTCTAATTTATGCATGTCAAATGAACATGATCATTTTATGTTCTTTTTATGCTTTTTGTCACGTGACCTCATGTTAATTTAACATTACTTTATTTAGCTTTAAATGAAAGCTTTATCCAGTATATGCAGTGGCGTATTAATGAACACAATCATAATAAAATAATCCTGATAAATACTATGTTAAAGTAAAATTTCCCACTTTTTATATACACCGATCAGGCATAACATTACTGACAGGCAAAAAGAATAACACGGATTATCTCTTCATCACAGCACCTGTTAGTGGGTGGGATGTATTAGGCAGCAAGTGAACATTTTGTCCTCTAAGTTGATGTGTTAGAAGCAGGAAAAATGGGCAAGCGTAAGGATTTGAGCAAGTTTGACAAGGGCCAAATTGTGAAGGCTAGACGACTGGGTCAGAGCATCTCCAAAACTGCAGCTCTTGTGGGTATGCAGTGGTCAGTATCTATTAAAAGTGGTCCAAGGAAAGAACAGTGGTAAACCGGAGACAGGGTCATGGGCGGCCATGGCTCATTGATGCACGTGGGGAGCGAAGGCTGGCCCGTGTGGTCCAATCAAACAGACGAGCTAATGTAGCTCAAATTGCTCAAGAAGTTAATGCTGGTTCTGATAGAAAGGTGTCAGAATACACAGTGCATCGCAGTTTGTTGTGTATGGGGCTGCATAGCCGCAGACCAGTCAGGGTGCCCATGCTGACCCCTGTCCACCGCCGAAAGCACCAACAGTGGGCACGTGAGCATCAGAACTGGACCATGGAGCAATGGAAGAAGGTGGCCTGGTCTGATGAATCACATTTTCTTTTATATCATGTGGACGGCCAGGTGCATGTGTTGCTTACCTGGGGAACACATGGCACCAGGATGCACTATGGGAAGGCAAGCCGGCAGAGGCAGTGTGATGCTTTGGGCAATGTTCTGCTGGGAAACCTTGGGTCCTGCCATCCATGTGGATGTTACTTTGACACGTACCACCTACCAAAGCATTGTTGCAAACCATGTACACCCTTTCATGGAAACGGTATTCCCTGATGGCTGTGGCTCTTTCAGCAGGATAATGCGCCCTGCCACAAAGCAAAAATGGTTCAGGAATGGTTCGAGGAGCACGAGTTTGAGGTGTTGACTTGACCTCCAAATTCCCCAGATCTCAATCCAATCGAGCATCTGTGGGATGTGCTAAACAAACAAGTCAGATCCATGGAGGTCCCACTTCACAACTTACAGGACTTAAAGGATCTGCTGCTAACATCTTGGTGCCAGATACCATAGCACACCTTCAGGGGTCTAGTGGAGGCCATGCCTCAACGGGTCAGGACTGTTTTGGCAGCAAAAGGGGGACCAACACAATATTAGGATAAATGTTATGCCTGATCAGTGTATATACATTTTTAGCAACATTAAAATTGTAGATTTTTAAAACCAGTAAGGCAATAAGCAAAAATGTTTAAAAAAGTTACTGTATTTATTTTTCAACAGTACACAACAATCCATACAGATTACAGATATATATAGAGAAGCCTGTTGCACACATAGCTTATTTGTCTGAAATACATCTGTTAAACTATAATACCACAATGTAGGAGCCATTTTTGTGTAATTTATATATTTGTCCATTGGGTGGCGCTCTGGAATGGTTTATTAAGGGCACCAGAGTAATGAGACAACAGGTGTGTGTTGGAAGTGAGGAAGCACAGTTTTTGACCGCACTGCAGAGTAGCGTGTAAGGTGGATTAAGGTGCTACAAGGTATGGACTTGATATTTGTACTGTGAACTTAAATGAATGACAACACAGGAAGCTAACTGGAACCAATGTTTATTCATTGGAGCACAATAAAGAAAGACAGTTTGCACACTATCAAATGGAGTATACTTTGAAAGGCTACTCATTCAGCTGTACACACACGCTAGTGTACCAATAAAAAACTAAGTATAATTTGGCCTTAATGGTTCATCTCCATCGCTTCCTCTTAACATAATACAATGTTACACAATAAGAACAATGACAGTATAACTAAATTAATATAAAGTAAATTTAAACATTTTTTGAGAGACTTTCTTTTAAAGTGTTCTGGCTTTAAGGTCCATGACCATTTTATTCCTCAGATATACACTATATTGCCAAAAGTTTTGGGACACCTGCCTTTACATGCACATGAACTTTAATGACATCCCATTCTTAATCCGTAGGGTTTAATATGGAGTTGGCCCACCCTTTGCAGCTATAACATCTTCAACTCTTCTGGGAAAGCTTTCCACAAGGTTTAGGAGTGTGTTTATGGGAATTTTTGACCATTCTTCTAGAAGCGAATTTGTGAGGTCAGGCACTGATGTTGGACGAGAAGACCTTTTGGAGGTCTGTAGCTATTGACTCTGCAGAAAGTTGCCGACTTCTGCGCACTGTGCACCTCAGCATGCGCTGACCCCGCTATGTGATTTTACGTGGCCTAGCACTTTGTGGCTGAGTTGCTGTTGTTTCCGATTGCTTCCACTCTTTTATAATACTACTAACAGTTGACCGTGGAATATTTAGTACTGAGGAAATTTCACGAATGGACTTATTGCACAGGTGGTAACCTATCACGGTACCACGCTTGAATTCACTGAGCTCCTCAGAGGGATCCATTCTTTCACAAGTGTTTGTAGATGCAGTCTCCATAGGTGCTTGATTTTGTACACCTGTGGCCATGGAAGTGATTGGAACACCTGAAATCAATGATTTGGAGGAGTGTCCCAATACTTCTGGCAATATCGTGGGTAGATGAACCTCACAGTAACTAATGCCAAGTTATCCAAATAACTGTAAGATTATCTGGCCTTCAATGACAATCCTGATGTCCCCTGGTCTGTCATGGGCGTCCTGGTGTTTGAGATCGTCTCTTCAGATCCTGGGATGAAGGCTTAATTTGCAGACTGGAGAATGCACAGTTACAAAATGAGATTCAATACTACTCTTGGAATATCAAATGTAATTTAATAATGTCAATATCACGAGAAATGTAAACATGAATATAATGAGAACCAGTTATGGTCAACAAAGACTGAATACGGATTACTGTTAAAACTCAGTTCTAGGATTGTGGATGGTAGGCCTAATATTTTAGAGCCAAGATATCCAATAGAGAGTCTTCCTACAACAATCTGTAAAATTAAATAATATATTATGAATACGTACATGAATAATGGCAGGTATGTCTAAAGTGTCGATGTTTTAGTTTATAATGGTTAGGTAGCTCCAATATAACTGCACAGCCCCTTTTACACTACCACATTCACTGGACAGAGAGAGAAAAATCACATTCTTTTTAGCATTTGCAACATCACACAGAGGGATTTTAAAAGTAGCAAAAATGTTATCTAAACAGATTACAACATTTTCATAAGTTGATGTCAAATGCACTTGTCAGATATTTGTAAAATATTAAAATTAAGCATACATTTTAAAACAATTAACAATGAGTATAATTAAGACTTTTGGGCAATGCTCACCAAATGATATGAAGATGCGTATCAATCAAAGCAGTCAAAGACGTGTGAATGCAACAACTTAAAATAAAAGTTAAAAGAATTGAATAATACTCACTACTACCAAACAGCATTCAAAAAAGAGTAATGTGTGTCGTCTTGACAGGAGATCTAAACTGCAAGCAACCATATTAAATGTTATTACTATTACAAATAAACACACACACACACAGTAAAATCTACAGTACAGATCGATATCAGTGATTTTGATTTCATTGTCAATGCTACAGAGCAGCTTGTCCCGGTTGAATTCAAGCAAGGTTGCCAGGTTTTCACAACAAAACACGCCCAATTGCTACTCAAAACTAGCCCAGCCGCGTTTCAGGGGCGTCCCCCGGTAAAAATCGCGTTCCTGGGGGGTAAAATCTGCGGTTTTTTGGCGGGGTTCCCCTGCTAAAATTCGCATTCCCGGGGCTAAATATCACATTATTGGGGTTGCTTCAACCCGCGGCAGTTGGCAACACTATAACGCGTTCCGTTAGATCCCCTCCCCCACCCGCATTAGTTTGTTTAATCGTTGATGCCAGCAGTTAATATTAGTCTCTCATACTGACGCGCGTTTTAGTAATCTAGTTAGTCGACGCACACAGAAGAAAAAAAGCACATTTCGAAATATGTTCACATAAATGATTCAACCGTGACTAAAGCTAGTGTTAACGTAAACAGCGGTAACTCTGCTTTTAAAACAATGTTTCTCGATATGCCTATAGTATATAAAAACTTTACCTGACTGAAAATCTACACATATTAAATGGGCTATTTTCTACTCTCATTGCATTTTAGTAATACGTTTACCTTAAATGTAGAGCACCAGTCTTCAGATCCCATCCGCAGCAAGAGAAAATGGCCCAGTGTTGCCAGATTGGGTCGACGATTGATTTCCAGCCCAAAAGCTCACCAAAACCCGCCCACTCCAAGAAAAACCCGCCCAAAACTTTAACAGACAAAATAATGTTATAGAATTGTATTGCCATACCAATCAAGGATGATAAGCACCATTTGTATCTCCTTAAAACAAAATAATGATGACAAAAAAAAAAACAAAAAAAAATCCCAGGAAACCATATCAAAACAGGGCAAATATGACTAAAATGTCCAGGTGGAAATTAACCGATGGCCTTAACCCTCGGAAAAACACATACATCATTTTCAAATGTCAACAGTAACAATAAGCATTTAATTGCAAAAATTGCACCATATGGCATTTCAAACATGCTAATGCACACACCACAGTCAAAATGTGTCATTCCGACAACAAAAAAATAACAAAAACAATAATGTGCTTACCTTTGTGTTGCTCTTTAACTTCAGACAGAACTACAGTGGGTCTTTTTGTGAAGTACACATTTATTGAACATAACGCACTTAGCACAGTCAAAACAGATGAATCGTTTATTCAAACCTCTTTCAGCAGCTGCCGCGGACGGGTAGAGTGCAGTCTAGGCGGTTTAAAAGTTGCAGATGTCCTGATCAATGTGCACATGAGGATAGACAGGATCATATTCGTCCCATATTCCATTTCAATTAAGTCATTAACTATAGGCCTATTTATAAAGAGCCTCCGAGTCATCATCTCCCACAATTTAATCCACATTTTGAGAGTTGGGTCACTCTCCCACTCTTTACTGTAGATAACTTACTGTATATTTATGGCACTTTGGGATAGCGATCACTTGAATACACAGCTGTAAGTTAGCGCGCTAAAAAAAAAAAAAAGTCATGAATGAGCGCGTCTGCCTGCTGATCTCTGATTGGCTAAAGCCCGGGACACACCGCACGATTTTCGGCTGTCCCAGACGAAAGACTGCCATCGTGAAACAATCGTGGCGATTTCTGTAATCGTGGCTCCTAATCGTTGGTCTATGTCGTACAGTGAGAGAGGTTCAAAGACGGCCGTTGTCACGGTCTTGCGACCAAAGATAGCCTACGATCATTTTCTGACAGTGTCTGAAATTTAGCATGATCACCTCACAGTGTGTCAACGCGACATGGCGCTAAAACGTAAAACTTGTCTTGTTTACCACTAAAGCACAATGATGACGTTTTATTATTCTATAGAAACGTGCATCGTAGCCTACGGGTCAATAGGCGTCATCATCGTACAGTCTACATGCATGTCGTACCCAAGTTTAATAGATTCATGTCGCACAGTGTGATTTATAATGATTTTATGGGATTGCTAAAATCATGCAGTGTATCCCGGGCTTAAAAGTGCGTGCTCAACGGGGACGTCAACACCAATGCCAGCTGACTCTGCGTGGGCTCCTGTGTGGACCCCTGTGTTTAGTAACGTCATGATGACTGATTTTATGGAGTACATGCAAACTTGAGTTTTGTTTATTAACCAATTAGACTATAAAATGTAGATGTTTGAAAACCGCCGAACTGACCCCAAACCAGCCAAATTTTGTCCACCCACACAAACCCATATTTACTCGCACAATCAAATTAAAAAACGCCCAATCTGGCAACACTTGCGGTTGGGCTTTCTTCTTCTTCTTTTAGCTTTATGGCGGGTTGCAACCATGACTTATCAGGTGCATACCGCCACCTACTGTACCGGAGTATGCAGCATGGATTATGGTTCGGTGAAACTACTTTACATAATAATAGTAAAAAAAAAAAAAAACCCAACAATATCCTATAATACCCCTATATATTTCAGATATTCCTCTACCCCTTCTCCTATTGTTCCCAATACACCCTCAAGGCTCCATGTTCTTCCTGCCTGACTTATCTTTTGCTAAAAACTACTCTCAATGAGTACCTTGTCTGTGATTTACAGCAACCCCATTTTGTTTTTGTTTTTCAATTTCCCCAAACCAGTCAACAAGGATGGAGTTGCCTTCTCACATACGAATGTTTCTCTGTCCACAAACTCCACTCATGGAATTTCTCTTTCTCGTGTCATTTTAAACGTTCAGACAGAAGGGAATGTTTCCGGAGACGCTGTTGAACTCTCAGCACGTTTGGAGATCTTGAGTAAACTGAACTTTCATGACTCTGATGTGTGGCTGTGCTGATTGGACCCCATAGACCCATTTTCAAATGAGCCATGACCTGAAATACTTCAGAAGATCACAAATATATATGAACCAGTGGTTAAACATAAACTAGTAGTAAAATATATTTATGAGTGGACTATAAAAATCTGGCAGACTTTCCCCTTTCTTTATACATGACCCAGCCTTTACTTGAGTTTTACTAAAACTTTAATTTAAGTGTGGGAAATTACACCAAATTACAGAAATAAAAATAAATATGATGAAACTGAATATGATGTAATTGAATACTTTTTATAAATTACAAAGGTTAATAAATAAGAATTTATTAGCATTATTAGCACTTATTGGATATTTAGCTTTACCAAACATGTCACTGTAACTTTGCTAGAAGAGTGTCTGTCGAGAACATAAATCTAGATAAGTAAAAATAAGTCAAGTTAATGCCCAATCAATCCATAACAATGTGACTTTGAATGGCGCATTTGGTAGATTTCAACTCTGGAGGTTTGGATGAAGTACTGGATCAGTATCTGTGAAATAAATAAACATCATTAATATGTCAGCAGTTTTAATAAGATTTCTGATTCCACGCCTGCCTACTTAAAACTCACCCTGTGATTCTGCAGTTCTGTGCTTGGACGTACGACCCCGTGTATCTGATGTCACATCTAACAACGTTGTTGGAGAAATCAGACTCTTGCACCTGGAAACCTGGGTTCACGGTCACCTGTCAATGGTTCAGTTTCAAAACATGTCTCTAACTTTTGGTATAACTTAGGGTACATTTAAACGACACTAAAAATGAAAAGTTTTTCCTTTGCATTTTTCGTGTAGAGACGACACCATTGTCAAAACGATCCCCGTTCACACGATCCGCGAAAACGACTAAAAACGCTGTCTAATATTGTGTTGGGGACCAACACAATATTAGAATAATGTTATGCCTGATCAGTGTATATACATTTTTAGCAACATTAAAATTGTAGATTTTTAAAACCAGTAAGGCAATAAGCAAAAACGTTTAAAGAAGTTACTGTATTTATTTTTCAACAGTACACAACAATCCATACAGATTACAGATATATATAGAGAAGCCTGTTGCACACATAGCTTATTTGTCTGAAATACATCTGTTAAACTATAATACCACAATGCAGGAGCTATTTGTGTAATTTATATATTTGTCCATTGGGTGGCGCTCTGGAATGGTTTATTAAGGGCACCAGAGTAATGAGACAACAGGTGTGTGTTGGAAGTGAGGAAGCACACAGTTTTTGACCGCACTGCAGAGTAGCGTGTAAGGTGGATTAAGGTGCTACAAGGTATGGACTTGATATTTGTACTGTGAACTTC
Source organism: Coreius guichenoti (assembly GCA_039654105.1). NCBI lineage: Eukaryota > Metazoa > Chordata > Actinopteri > Cypriniformes > Gobionidae > Coreius > Coreius guichenoti. Next base: position 3,586,037 of record CM077192.1, on the reverse strand, counting down.
AATGAATTACACCACAGGAAGCTAACTGGAACCAATGTTTATTCATCGGAGCACAATAAAGAAAGACAGTTTGCACACTATCAAATGGAGTATACTTTGAAAGGCTACTCATTCAGCTGTACACACACGCTAGTGTACCAATAAAAAACTAAGTATAATTTGGCCTTAATGGTTCATCTCCATCGCTTCCTCTTAACATAATACAATGTTACACAATAAGAACAATGACAGTATGACTAAATTAATATAAAGTAAATTTAAACATTTTTTGAGAGACTTTCTTTTAAAGTGTTCTGGCTTTAAGGTCCATGACCATTTTATTCCTCAGATATACACTATATTGCCAAAAGTTTTGGGACACCTGCCTTTACATGCACATGAACTTAAATGACATCCCATTCTTAATCCGTAGGGTTTAATATGGAGTTGGCCCACCCTTTGCAGCTATAACATCTTCAACTCTTCTGGGAAAGCTTTCCACAAGGTTTAGGAGCGTGTTTATGGGAATTTTTGACCATTCTTCTAGAAGCGGATTTGCGAGGTCAGGCACTGATGTCGGATGAGAAGACCTTTTGGAGGTCTGTAGCTATTGACTCTGCAGAAAGTTGCCGACTTCTGCGCACCTCAGCATGCGCTGACCCCGCTATGTTTTTTTTTTTTTTTTTGTGGCCTAGCACTTTGTGGCTGAGTTGCTGTTGTTTTCGATTGCTTCCACTCTTTTATAATACTACTAACAGTTGACCGTGGAATATTTAGTGCTGAGGAAATTTCACGAATGGACTTATTGCCCAGGTGGTAACCTATCACGGTACCACGCATGAATTCACTGAGCTCCTCAGAGGGATCCATTCTTTCACAAGTGTTTGTAGATGCAGTCTCCATAGGTGCTTGATTTTGTACACCTGAAATCAATGATTTGGAGTGTCCCAATACTTCTGGCAATATCGTGGGTAGATGAACCTCACAGTAACTAATGCCAAGTTATCCAAATAACTGTAAGATTATCTGGCCTTCAATGACAATCCTGATGTCCCCTGGTCTGTCATGGGCGTCCTGGTGTTTGAGATAGTCTCTTCAGATCCTGGGATGAAGGCTTAATTTGCAGACTGGAGAATGCACAGTTACAAAATGAGATTCAATACTACTCTTGGAATATCAAATGTAATTTAATAATGTCAATATCACGAGAAATGTAAACATGAATATAATGAGAACCAGTTATGGTCAACAAAGACTGAATACGGATTACTGTTAAAACTCAGTTCTAGGATTGTGGATGGTAGGCCTAATATTTTAGAGCCAAGATATCCAATAGAGAGTCTTCCTACAACAATCTGTAAAATTAAATAATATATTATGAATACGTACATGAATAATGGCAGGTATGTCTAAAGTGTCGATGTTTTAGTTTATAATGGTTAGGTAGCTCCAATATAACTGCACAGCCCCTTTTACACTACCACATTCACTGGACAGAGAGAGAAAAATCACATTCTTTTTAGCATTTGCAACATCACACAGAGGGATTTTAAAAGTAGCAAAAATGTTATCTAAACAGATTACAACATTTTCATAAGTTGATGTCAAATGCACTTGTCAGATATTTGTAAAATATTAAAATTAAGCATACATTTTAAAACAATTAACAATGAGTATAATTAAGACTTTTGGGCAATGCTCACCAAATGATATGAAGATGCGTATCAATCAAAGCAGTCAAAGACGTGTGAATGCAACAACTTAAAATAAAAGTTAAAAGAATTGAATAATACTCACTACTACCAAACAGCATTCAAAAAAAAAAGGAGTAATGTGTGTCGTCTTGACAGGAGATCTAAACAGCAAGCAACCATATTAAATGTTTTTACTATTACAAATAAACACACACACACACACAGTAAAATCTACAGTACAGATCGATATCAGTGATTTTGATTTCATTGTCAATGCTACAGAGCAGCTTGTCCCGGTTGAATTCAAGCAAGGTTGCAGGTTTTCACAACAAAACACGCCCAATTGCTACTCAAAACTAGCCCAGCCGCATTTCAGGGGCGTCCCCCGGTAGAAATCGCGTTCCGGGTGGTAAAATCTGCGTTTTTTTGGCGGGGTTCCCCTGCTACAATTCGCATTCCCGGGGCTAAATATCACATTATTGGGGTTGCTTCAACCCGCGGCAGTTGGCAACACTATAACGCGTTCCGTTAGATCCCCTCCCCCACCCGCATTAGTTTGTTTAATCGTTGATGCCAGCAGTTAATATTAGTCTCTCATACTGACGCGCGTTTTAGTAATCTAGTTAGTCGACGCACACAGAAAAAAAAAAGCACATTTCGAAATATGTTCACATAAATGATTCAACCGTGACTAAAGCTAGTGTTAACGTAAACAGCGGCAACTCTGCTTTTAAAACAATGTTTCTCGATATGCCTATAGTATATAAAAACTTTACCTGACTGAAAATCTACACATATTAAATGGGCTATTTTCTACTCTCATTGCATTTTAGTAATACGTTTACCTTAAATGTAGAGCACCAGTCTTCAGATCCCATCCGCAGCAAGAGAAAATGGCGATCGCAGCGGTTGGGCCCAGTGTTGCCAGATTGGGTCGACGATTGATTTCCGGCCCAAAAGCTCACCAAAACCCGCCCACTCCAAGAAAAACCCGCCCAAAACTTTAACAGACAAAATAATGTTATAGAATTGTATTGCCATACCAATCAAGGATGATAAGCACCATTTGTGTCTCCTTAAAACAAAATAATGATGACAAAACAAAAAAACAAACAAAACAAAAAAAAATCCCAGGAAACCATATCAAAACAGGGCAAATACATTAGCAAATATGACTAAAATGTCCAGGTGGAAATTAACCGATGGCCTTAACCCTCGGAAAAACACATACATCATTTTCAAATGTCAACAGTAAGAATAAGCATTTAATTGCAAAAATTGCACCACATGGCATTTCAAACATGCTAATGCACACACCACAGTCAAAATATGTCATTCCGACTACAAAAAAATAACGAAAACAATAATGTGCTTACCTTTGTGTTGCTCTTTAACTTCAGACAGAACTACAGTAGGTCTTTTTGTGAAGTACACATTTATTGAACATAACGCACTTAGCACAGTCAAAACAGATGAATCGTTTATTCAAACCTCTTTCAGCAGCTGCCGCGGACGGGTAGAGTGCAGTCTAGGCGGTTTAAAAGTTGCAGATGTCCTGATCAGTGTGCACATGACGATAGACAGGATCATATTCGTCCCATATTCCATTTCAATTAAGTCATTAACTATAGGCCTATTTATAAAGAGTCTCCGAGTCATCATCTCCCACAATTTAATCCACATTTTGAGAGTTGGGTCACTCTCCCACTCTTTACTGTAGATAACTTACTGTATATTTATGGCACTTTGGGATAGCGATCACTTGAATACACAGCTGTAAGTTAGCGCGCTAAAAAAAAGTCATGAATGAGCGCGTCTGCCTGCTGATCTCTGATTGGCTAAAGCCCGGGACACACCGCACGATTTTCGGCTGTCCCAGACGAAAGATTGCCATCGTGAAACAATCGTGGCGATTTCTGTAATCGTGGCTCCTAATCGTTGGTCTATGTCGTACAGTGAGAGAGGTTCAAAGACGGCCGTTGTCACGGTCTTGCGACCAAAGATAGCCTACGATCATTTTCTGACAGTGTCTGAAATTTAGCATGATCACCTCACAGTGTGTCAACGCGACATGGCGCTAAAACGTAAAACTTGTCTTGTTTACCACTAGAGCACAATGATGACGTTTTATTATTCTATAGAAACGTGCATCGTAGCCTACGGGTCAATAGGCGTCATCATCGTACAGTCTACATGCATGTCGTACCCAAGTTTAATAGATTCATGTCGCACAGTGTGATTTATAATGATTTTATGGGATTGCTAAAATCATGCAGTGTATCCCGGGCTTAAAAGTGCGTGCTCAACGGGGACGTCAACACCAATGCCAGCTGACTCTGCGTGGGCTCCTGTGTGGACCCCTGTGTTTAGTAACGTCATGATGACTGATTTTATGGAGTACATGCAAACTTGAGTTTTGTTTATTAACCAATTAGACTATAAAATGTAGATGTTTGAAAACCGCCGAACTGACCCCAAACCAGCCAAATTTTGTCCACCCACCCAAACCCATATTTACTCGCACAATCAAATTAAAAAACGCCCAATCTGGCAACACTTGCGGTTGGGCGTTCTTCTTCTTCTTTTAGCTTTATGGCGGGTTGCAACCATGACTTATCAGGTGCATACCGCCACCTACTGTACCGGAGTATGCAGCATGGATTATGGTTCGGTGAAACTACTTTACATAATAGTAAAAAAAAAATAAAAAAAAAAACACAACTATATCCTATAATACCCCTATATATTTCAGATATTCCTCTACCCCTTCTCCTATTGTTCCCAATACACCCTCAAGTCTCCATGTTCTTCCTGCCTGACTTATCTTTCGCTAAAAACTACTCTCAATGAGTACCTTGTCTGTGATTTACAGCAACCCCATTTTGTTTTTGTTTTTCAATTTCCCCAAACCAGTCAACAAGGATGGAGTTGCCTTCTCACATACGAATGTTTCTCTGTCCACAAACTCCACTCATGGAATTTCTCTTTCTCGTGTCATTTTAAACGTTCAGACAGAAGGGAATGTTTCCGGAGACGCTGTTGAACTCTCAGCACGTTTGGAGATCTTGAGTAAACTGAACTTTCATGACTCTGATGTGTGGCTGTGCTGATTGGACCCCATAGACCCATTTTCAAATGAGCCATGACCTGAAATACTTCAGAAGATCACAAATATATATGAACCAGTGGTTAAACATAAACTAGTAGTAAAATATATTTATGAGTGAACTATAAAAATCTGGCAGACTTTCCCCTTTCTTTATACATGACCCAGCCTTTACTTGAGTTTTACTAAAACTTTAATTTAAGTGTGGGAAATTACACCAAATTACAGAAATAAAAATAAATATGATGAAACTGAATATGATGTAATTGAATACTTTTTAGAAATTACAAAGGTTAATAAATAAGAATTTATTAGCATTATTAGCACTTATTGGATATTTAGCTTTACCAAACATGTCACTGTAACTTTGCTAGAAGAGTGTCTGTCGAGAACATAAATCTAGATAAGTAAAAATAAGTCAAGTTAATGCCCAATCAATCCATAACAATGTGACTTTGAATGGCGCATTTGGTAGATTTCAACTCTGGAGGTTTGGATGAAGTACTGGATCAGTATCTGTGAAATAAATAAACATCATTAATATGTCAGCAGTTTTAATAAGATTTCTGATTCCACGCCTGCCTACTTAAAACTCACCCTGTGATTCTGCAGTTCTGTGCTTGGACGTACGACCCCGTGTATCTGATGTCACATCTAACAACGTTGTTGGAGAAATCAGACTCTTGCACCTGGAAACCTGGGTTCACGGTCACCTGTCAATGGTTCAGTTTCAAAACATGTCTCTAACTTTTGGTATAACTTAGGGTACATTTAAACGACACTAAAAATGAAAAGTTTTTCCTTTGCATTTTTCGTGTAGAGACGACACCATTGTCAAAACGATCCCCGTTCACACGGTCCGCGAAAACGACTAAAAACGCTGTCTAATATTGTGTTGGGGACCAACACAATATTAGAATAATGTTATGCCTGATCAGTGTATATACATTTTTAGCAACATTAAAATTGTAGATTTTTAAAACCAGTAAGGCAATAAGCAAAAACGTTTAAAGAAGTTACTGTATTTATTTTTCAACAGTACACAACAATCCATACAGATTACAGATATATATAGAGAAGCCTGTTGCACACATAGCTTATTTGTCTGAAATACATCTGTTAAACTATAATACCACAATGCAGGAGCTATTTGTGTAATTTATATATTTGTCCATTGGGTGGCGCTCTGGAATGGTTTATTAAGGGCACCAGAGTAATGAGACAACAGGTGTGTGTTGGAAGTGAGGAAGCACACAGTTTTTGACCGCACTGCAGAGTAGCGTGTAAGGTGGATTAAGGTGCTACAAGGTATGGACTTGATATTTGTACTGTGAACTTAAATGAATGACAACACAGGAAGCTAACTGGAACCAATGTTTATTCATTGGAGCACAATAAAGAAAGACAGTTTGCACACTATCAAATGGAGTATACTTTGAAAGGCTACTCATTCAGCTGTACACACACGCTAGTGTACCAATAAAAAACTAAGTATAATTTGGCCTTAATGGTTCATCTCCATCGCTTCCTCTTAACATAATACAATGTTACACAATAAGAACAATGACAGTATAACTAAATTAATATAAAGTAAATTTAAACATTTTTTGAGAGACTTTCTTTTAAAGTGTTCTGGCTTTAAGGTCCATGACCATTTTATTCCTCAGATATACACTATATTGCCAAAAGTTTTGGGACACCTGCCTTTACATGCACATGAACTTTAATGACATCCCATTCTTAATCCGTAGGGTTTAATATGGAGTTGGCCCACCCTTTGCAGCTATAACATCTTCAACTCTTCTGGGAAAGCTTTCCACAAGGTTTAGGAGCGTGTTTATGGGAATTTTTGACCATTCTTCTAGAAGCGGATTTGTGAGGTCAGGCACTGATGTCGGATGAGAAGACCTTTTGGAGGTCTTTAGCTATTGACTCTGCAGAAAGTTGCCGACTTCTGCACATCTCAGCATGCGCTGACCCCGCTATGTTTTTTTTTTTTTTTTTGTGGCCTAGCACTTTGTGGCTGAGTTGCTGTTGTTTTCGATTGCTTCCACTCTTTTATAATACTACTAACAGTTGACCGTGGAATATTTAGTGCTGAGGAAATTTCACGAATGGACTTATTGCCCAGGTGGTAACCTATCACGGTACCACGCATGAATTCACTGAGCTCCTCAGAGGGATCCATTCTTTCACAAGTGTTTGCAGATGCAGTCTCCATAGGTGCTTGATTTTGTACACCTGTGGCCATGGAAGTGATTGGAACACCTGAAATCAATGATTTGGAGGAGTGTCCCAATACTTCTGGCAATATCGTGGGTAGATGAACCTCACAGTAACTAATGCCAAGTTATCCAAATAACTGTAAGATTATCTGGCCTTCAATGACAATCTTGATGTCCCCTGGTCTGTCATGGGCGTCCTGGTGTTTGAGATCGTCTCTTCAGATCCTGGGATGAAGGCTTAATTTGCAGACTGGAGAATGCACAGTTACAAAATGAGATTCAATACTACTCTTGGGATATCAAATGTAATTTAATAATGTCAATATCACGAGAAATGTAAACATGAATATAATGAGAACCAGTTATGGTCAACAAAGACTGAATACGGATTACTGTTAAAACTCAGTTCTAGGATTGTGGATGGTAGGCCTAATATTTTAGAGCCAAGATATCCAATAGAGAGTCTTCCTACAACAATCTGTAAAATTAAATAATATATTATGAATACGTACATGAATAATGGCAGGTATGTCTAAAGTGTCGATGTTTTAGTTTATAAGGGTTAGGTAGCTCCAATATAACTGCACAGCCCCTTTTACACTACCACATTCACTGGACAGAGAGAGAAAAATCACATTCTTTTTAGCATTTGCAGCATCACACAGAGGGATTTTAAAAGTAGCAAAAATGTTATCTAAACAGATTACAACATTTTCATAAGTTGATGTCAAATGCACTTGTCAGATATTTGTAAAATATTAAAATTAAGCATACATTTTAAAACAATTAACAATGAGTATAATTAAGGCTTTTGGGCAATGCTCACCAAATGATATGAAGATGCGTATCATTCAAAGCAGTCAAAGACGTGTGAATGCAACAACTTAAAATAAAAGTTAAAAGAATTGAATAATACTCACTACTACCAAACAGCATTCAAAAAAAAAAGGAGTAATGTGTGTCGTCTTGACAGGAGATCTAAACAGCAAGCAACCATATTAAATGTTATTACTATTACAAATAAACACACACACACACACACAGTAAAATCTACAGTACAGATCGATATCAGTGATTTTGATTTCATTGTCAATGCTACAGAGCAGCTTGTCCCGGTTGAATTCAAGCAAGGTTGCAGGTTTTCACAACAAAACACGCCCAATTGCTACTCAAAACTAGCCCAGCCGCGTTTCAGGGGCGTCCCCCGGTAGAAATCGCGTTCCGGGGGGTAAAATCTGCGTTTTTTTGGCGGGGTTCCCCTGCTACAATTCGCATTCCCGGGGCTAAATATCACATTATTGGGGTTGCTTCAACCCGCGGCAGTTGGCAACACTATAACGCGTTCCGTTAGATCCCCTCCCCCACCCGCATTAGTTTGTTTAATCGTTGATGCCAGCAGTTAATATTAGTCTCTCATACTGACGCGCGTTTTAGTAATCTAGTTAGTCGACGCACACAGAAAAAAAAAGCACATTTCGAAATATGTTCACATAAATGATTCAACCGTGACTAAAGCTAGTGTTAACGTAAACAGCGGTAACTCTGCTTTTAAAACAATGTTTCTCGATATGCCTATAGTATATAAAAACTTTACCTGACTGAAAATCTACACATATTAAATGGGCTATTTTCTACTCTCATTGCATTTTAGTAATACGTTTACCTTAAATGTAGAGCACCAGTCTTCAGATCCCATCCGCAGCAAGAGAAAATGGCGATCGCAGCGGTTGGGCCCAGTGTTACCAGATTGGGTCGACGATTGATTTCCGGCCCAAAAGCTCACCAAAACCCGCCCACTCCAAGAAAAACCCGCCCAAAACTTTAACAGACAAAATAATGTTATAGAATTGTATTGCCATACCAATCAAGGATGATAAGCACCATTTGTATCTCCTTAAAACAAAATAATGATGACAAAACAAAAAACACAACAAAAAAAAAAAATCCCAGGAAACCATATCAAAACAGGGCAAATACTTTAGCAAATATGACTAAAATGTCCAGGTGGAAATTAACCGATGGCCTTAACCCTCGGAAAAACACATACATCATTTTCAAATGTCAACAGTAAGAATAAGCATTTAATTGCAAAAATTGCACCATATGGCATTTCAAACATGCTAATGCACACACCACAGTCAAAATGTCGTACCCAAGTGTAATAGATTCATGTCGCACAGTGTGATTTATAATGATTTTATGGGATTGCTAAAATCATGCAGTGTATCCCGGGCTTAAAAGTGCGTGCTCAACAGCGACGTCAACACCAATGCCAGCTGACTCTGCGTGGGCTCCTGTGTGGACCCCTGTGTTTAGTAACGTCATGATGACTGATTTTATGGAGTACATGCAAACTTGAGTTTTGTTTATTAACCAATTAGACTATAAAATGTAGATGTTTGAAAACCGCCGAACTGACCCCAAACCAGCCAAATTTTGTCCACCCACCCAAACCCATATTTACTCGCACAATCAAATTAAAAAACGCCCAATCTGGCAACACTTGCGGTTGGGCTTTCTTCTTCTTCTTTTAGCTTTATGGCGGGTTGCAACCATGACTTATCAGGTGCATACCGCCACCTACTGTACCGGAGTATGCAGCATGGATTATGGTTCGGTGAAACTACTTTACATAATAATAGTAAAAAAATAAAAAAAAATAAAAAAAAAAACACAACTATATCCTATAATACCCCTATATATTTCAGATATTCCTCTACCCCTTCTCCTATTGTTCCCAATACACCCTCAAGGCTCCATGTTCTTCCTGCCTGACTTATCTTTTGCTAAAAACTACTCTCAATGAGTACCTTGTCTGTGATTTACAGCAACCCCATTTTGTTTTGTTTTTTTCAATTTCCCCAAACCAGTCAACAAGGATGGAGTTGCCTTCTCACATACGAATGTTTCTCTGTCCACAAACTCCACTCATGGAATTTCTCTTTCTCGTGTCATTTTAAACGTTCAGACAGAAGGGAATGTTTCCGGAGACGCTGTTGAACTCTCAGCACATTTGGAGATCTTGAGTAAACTGAACTTTCATGACTCTGATGTGTGGCTGTGCTGATTGGACCCCATAGACCCATTTTCAAATGAGCCATGACCTGAAATACTTCAGAAGATCACAAATATATATGAACCAGTGGTTAAACAAACTAGTAGTCAAATATATTTATGAGTGAACTATAAAAATCTGGCAGACTTTCCCCTTTCTTTATACATGACCCAGCCTTTACTTGAGTTTTACTAAAACTTTAATTTAAGTGTGGGAAATTACACCAAATTACAGAAATAAAAATAAATATGATGAAACTGAATATGATGTAATTGAATACTTTTTATAAATTACAAAGGTTAATAAATAAGAATTTATTAGCATTATTAGCACTTATTGGATATTTAGCTTTACCAAACATGTCACTGTAACTTTGCTAGAAGAGTGTCTGTCGAGAACATAAATCTAGATAAGTAAAAATAAGTCAAGTTAATGCCCAATCAATCCATAACAATGTGACTTTGAATGGCGCATTTGGTAGATTTCAACTCTGGAGGTTTGGATGAAGTACTGGATCAGTATCTGTGAAATAAATAAACATCATTAATATGTCAGCAGTTTTAATAAGATTTCTGATTCCACGCCTGCCTACTTAAAACTCACCCTGTGATTCTGCAGTTCTGTGCTTGGACGTACGACCCCGTGTATCTGATGTCACATCTAACAACGTTGTTGGAGAAATCAGACTCTTGCACCTGGAAACCTGGGTTCACGGTCACCTGTCAATGGTTCAGTTTCAAAACATGCCTCTAACTTTTGGTATAACTTAGGGTACATTTAAACGACACTAAAAATGAAAAGTTTTTCCTTTGCATTTTTCGTGTAGAGACGACACCATTGTCAAAACGATCCCCGTTCACACGATCCGCGAAAACGACTAAAAACGCTGTATTCTGCTGCCAGGCCAGTAGATGGCGATGTCACTTTGTAAAAAAATACTATGCGCCTATAGATTGTAATATGCATGACATCACCGATTTCACAAATTCACGTTTTTGTAGTTTACATGGAAACGATAACGGTATCGTTTTCAAAAACTTGCACTTTGAATCCCAATTTCAAAAAGTTCACATTTTCAGCCCCCCAAAACACAGTTGTCGTGTAAAATGCATATGTCACCGGTCCTACTCAACCCGCTCCTTACTGGCCTACATCCGTTACACTCACCCCCTTAAACCTCCCATCTGGGTCATGGCACCAAATGTTACCTGTCCTACTCGACCCGCTTTAAGCGGGATTTGAACCGCGGTCTCCGGCGTGGGTGGCGGGTGTGCTAACAAGGACGCTAAAGACTGCAGCCACTAGCGTCAGTCGCTAGTCGCGCGCCTCTTGAGATCAGGGGAGTGAGGTTTACGTGCACAGCACTTACTGGCCTTGAAAATGGTGTAGTATAAATAATGCAATGTCTAATTGATAACTCACCTTTAGAATGTAATCTCCAGGAGAAACATCTGTAATATCAATCCACTGACAGTCGATGTTGGCATGGTAGGTGTCATAACAGCCTGGACTCAATCCCTGCTCCAAATAAAAAAGACAAAAGTAAAGCTGGCTGATAAAACAGCTTAATTGTGGGGAAAAAGTAAGACATTTTGTATTCGCATGAGTAACTTTATTCTCTGCACCTGTATGTGAGCAGTGCAGGCGTATCTTCTCCTCACACCTGGATCACAGCTGGTGTCCTCCAGACAGAAACTGGCTTTGTGACCCTCAGCCACCTTTCTGCCCGTGGAGGCGTCCAGGAGGTCGTAATTGCTGAAGGCATCCATGCTGTGATAATGTCTTTAGAATGAAAACAAAGTAATATAGTAAAATAAGCACTTTGTTATCAAGAAATTAATAGAAGAGTCATTTTAACTATACTTTGAGTTTCTGTAGCTAGCAACGCAAAGGTCATGGGCTTGATTTCCAGAGAGCCTGTATACTGTGCAAAGCATTTAACAAATATGCATAAATGTAAATAACATAGAATTCAATAAACTTTGAAGTATAAAAAATATCTTCATTCTTAAAAATTAAGGTTTCAAAAGAACCATTTTTGGTTCCCCAAAGAACCTTTTTTTCTTAGTGTGCAGAACATTATAATAATCTAAAGAACCTTTTGTTCCAATTGAAAGGTTCCATTGATGTTAAAAGTTCTTCATGGATCCATAGATGCCAATAAAGAACCTTTATTTGTAATAGTGTGCTTATGCTGTTAATATGCTGATGTGGATGTTGTAGATCAGAACATAAAGTTGTCAGGAACCTACTGATGGCAGCTGTGCCATTCCCACTGATGATGTGGTTTCACAGGGAGAAAATCTGCTGTGCCTTGATTTTTGACCCGCTGAGGAAATCGGAGAAGCAGTCTGTAATCAAGGTCCCTCACTCTCGCGTCATACGCTGAACTTGAGGGAAAAGACAAATATTCCATTTAAAATGGTCAAGAAAAGTTTTAAATATCCGCTGCTATTGTAGCTGGGTTCCCAGATAGAGTCAATACCTGGAGAGACAGCTTTCCTCTGCGGCACATCTTAATGTGTACATCTGCACTCTCTGGATGTAAGATGCAGCTTGGATATAGTATGGATCAGGAATGAGGTCAGGCAGTCCTGGAAAATGTTATTAGTCTTTAATTTGAATGGACAGACTATAAAGAAAAACAAATATAATTTAATAGGCTATATATAGGGCAGAGTGGGGGGAAACGTATTCGCTGTGCGACGTACCTGAGAGAAAACGGACTTCACGTTAAGTGATAGAATTTTCAGCAGTAAGAAAAAAAGTCCTTTAAAGCTTGTTTTTTTTGCAGAACATCACAGTTATATATGATATGAGAATAGTAAGGCCTGTAGTTAGGGAGTACTTGTTATGTAAGGAAAATATTATAATATTTTCAGACTGACAAATTTTTTTTCAAACCTGTGGGGTAAAACGCCCCAAGGGGGCATCGCTTTCCACTATCATAATTACTGTAGTTAAATCACATCCTTTGTTTTTCCATCAAATGTAATCTAACTAGGTAGTTTGGTATATTTGGACTTATATTAAAAAAGTTAACATCCAGCCAGTTAGCATCAGCTAACAATATTTTTCAAATAGGCTGATTTTCAGAATGGTCCATTAATAAATATTATTTTGGCTTGTCTTTTTAATTTTAAGCTAAAACTGTTTGTACTCTGATTTTGCTGTAAATTTATTAAAGCAAATTGCTTTGACAGAGTGGGGGGCATTTTACCCCACATGTGGCGCCCCCTTGGTACAAATTACATTTTTGTTAAAAATTTAACATGAAAACTCTGGACATTTTTCACGCTTGGTTTATAATTTATGTCATTGTCACTGAAAACTAGGATAACTCTTCTAGACACATTTAACTTTTGTTTCACAGAAAAAAATGTCCCACTCTACTCTATAAAATGCAATTTAGAACCCAAAAGTAACCTCTACATTTAATCTCATTGTTGTCTAGGATAAATGAAAGAGGTAGAGATCTCGTTTGTGATTTAAAAAGTTTCATCAAGGTATCCGAACAACCTTTCAGAATTCAAAAAACGTTCGCGAAGTCAAGTTCGCCTGAGGTAATCAACAGTACAGATCATTTTTCATCGGGGTTGGACACAATATTAACCCTAAAACAGGCAACGTGAACCACGAGTTACATAGTATTTAGTGTCTTGTTTGGGGCATAAGAAAGATGTTTTCATCAAATCCTTTTATCATTTATCATAGCCTGGTCTGTCTTGAGTATGCTGGTCACATGATTTGTTTCAAGTTTTCTGTGATCAATTAGTCAGCCTGACCTAAACCCAACATGTGCGCCATTGGTGAAGGACATTCAGATTTTGTGATAAGTAAATATATATTAACCTTACTTTTATATTAATCTAACAACTGCTAATATTAATTGTGAACATTGTCTTAAGATGTTGAAAAAGAAAATTAAGTTATATGTTGCTCATGCTGTTATTTACCGCATTTTGAAAAGTATGTAACTCCCAGTTCACGTTGCCTGTTTAGGGTATAAAAAAAGGATTATCCAGAGTTGTGACAATGAATGGTGTTTCAAGGTCAACTGGGCTCCCTGTACTGGTCATTGCATTACTGCGAATTCCAGGGTGACGTGGGAGGGCCAGTAGAAATCCACAGATTGAGAAGGGGGACTGTGTACAGTAGGCCAATAAGGGTCTTCCCTAAGGGCCCCGGTCCTGGAACGAGATTTCTACTGGCCCTCCCACCACCCACAACCGACCCCTCACTCGCCACCCCGGAATTCGCAGTAATGCAATGACCAGTACAGGGAGCCCAGTTGACCTTGAAACACCATTCATTGTCAATACTCTGGATAATCCTTTTTTTATACCCTAAACAGGCAACGTGAACTGGGAGTTACAACTCATAAAATCAAAACTACATCAAAAATTCCTTTGGATATGTTTTACTTAAGTCCAGATGAAATAAGAAGTGACATGAAATTATTTTTTGTTGATCATTTTCCAGTCGTGCCTGTTTAAGGGTTAAGTAACCATCACAGTAAAATGTTATTTATTATAAGTTTATATCACAATATTGTTAAGTAAATACAGTTTGTTTTAAAATGTTGATTTTTGGTCAAGAGTGGGCGCCAAACTCCCGCGCGTTGCGAGAGATCAACATCAGCTCGCGCCGCGAAAATGTTCTCTAAAACTTATTTTAAAGACAGTCTGCCGCCCTGAAAGTCATTGTAAAATTCGCATATTGACTAAACAGTTCCAAATGTTGTCTTTACCGTTATGGAAATACCTTGTACCGTGACCCGTTTCTCTATTGGCACTTCCATACGGGAGCAGATTAAAGTTGAAAGCGTTTCCATTTACTTGAGGATTCGTTGGTTCATCACCAATCATAGAGTCACCTCCTCTTTCCTCAACCTGGAAGGGAGGATTTATCGTATTTCTGTTATTAACATATGCTGAAGGTGCAGCTGAACTGGTTCTTGATGAAAGTTTAGAATTATTAGTAGTTTTACTCCCAGTCAAAATGGGAAGTTGAGGAAGCGGATTCTCCTGAAAATTGATAGTGGGTGGTTTTTCAGTAGTTGCAGGGGGTGATGTTCGTTTTGGTGTGTTGGTAACTAAGTTTTGGCGTCCTGGTGCCCTTGAAGCTTTCACTGGTGGCAGTGTAGGTTTTTCAGCTGGTGCTGTCCCATAGAGCTTGAACTGGGTGTGCAGTGCTTCATCTGAAGAAAGCACAGTTCTTTTTGCATGCAAAGACAACTGATTATTTTTCATTGGAGATGTATGACCAGACATCATGTAGTGTCTTGCATCCACACCAAGACTGTGCTCTGGCGCAGAGTTTGAATGCACTACATGCCCAACTGTGTGCATCTTAGTATTGGCAAAACGTCCCATGAAAATCCTGCCTGTGAATGCTGGCATCATATTCCTCGTCAATAAGAACCTTGTATTCCGTTTTCCAGAAACAGGTGTGTGATATTGAGAACCGGTGCCCAGTAAACTGTAAACCTGTCCGTTAGTTTCCCACCTAACCTTGTGTCTCCAGGATCCATGGCGCTGTGCAGTGCTAAAACACACCAGGACGCACAGGTGTATGAAGAAGAAGAGAATAAATGAATATTTCTTCATTTCAAAATTATTGAACCAGGATGCAATAGAAAGTGCGGCACTTTGTGCTCCCCAAAGCTGTTAAATAAGAGCCCAGATACAGATGAAGGCGGTACATTGGGGGCGTTTCTCTCTCCAAACTTTTCCACTTTTTCCTCCTGGAAGTTTCACATAGACACCAATAGGCACACCACACATTTACAAATGGGAAATGTGGTGGCTCTTTAATAGTAAAGATGTAGTTAGTTGACAAAAACATGTATAACAACTAAAATTTTAAGAAGTTTATTTGTTTAGTAGTCTTTCTTTATTGCAGATTATTGAATAGGACAGGTTTTGCCACTAGAGAGAGCAAAAAATAATGTTTGTGATCAAAATGACTACCTCTTTTTTTTTATTTTATTTTTTTATGTTCACACAGAAGGTTTTTTTTTTATTGTTTTTTTTATTGCAAGAAAACACAATTACAATAAGGCAGTTCAAAATCAGATACACACTCTAAATAACAGAGCACAACTAGAAACAAAATCAAAGAAAAAGTAAGAAAAAAAAGAGGGGAAAAAATTATTCAACTGGGTCATCCAATAGCTTAAATTTCTTCAATAAACCAAGTAGTCTTCTACCACTTTTCAATTTTAACATTCTCAAAGATCTACAGAAAATCCAAAATACTTTCTGTAAAACAGAAAACAAAGGCTTTGTTTTAAGGCATTTGTATTTATGAATATAAAATTTCCCCAAAATGAATATATTGTTCAGTAAAAATTGAATGTGTACATCTTCCATTATTATACCAAAAGTTGTCATTTTTAGAAAAAATGAAGGAATCAAATTATTTGTAATTTTAAGCAACCTGTACATGTCAGCCCAAAAGGCTCTACTACTCAAACAGTCAAAAAACAAATGTGCTGCTGTTTCGATTTTGGAATCACAGAAAGATATAGATATTAAATCTATATCTAAGAAGCTCTAAGGATGGGTAAATATCGTAATTTTTTTTAAAAATGTACTTCCTTAGCTTTGGGAGGTATAGGAAAGGAAAGATACATAGTTCTTAATATATTAATTGAGTTCTTAGGAAAAAGTTGACTGATTATTTCGACAAACTTGATTTGGAATTTTTTCTTGGGTTAATAAAGTTCGTATTAATTTGTTTGATAAATTATTCATAATAAAATACAGCCCATTTATTTTTAAAGATGGCAGATGAAGAGCTTCACTGGGGCACTGTATTTCTAACCAACATACCAAAAGCCTTTGGCATACACTTATCATATTGCTTGTGATCACATTGAAAATTATACTTTTCACAGAAAGTCCTGTGATCCATAAACTGACCTTCCTCATCAAGAAGATGAACAACAGACCAGATGCCTCTCTCCCACCAATCTCTTATAAAGATTGACTTGCTCCTAAATAAAATATTGTTCCAAATTGGTGAATTGCGAGGGGAAAAATTGTTTATAAATCAACTTCCAGTATAAAAGAGCTTGCCTGTGAAATTCTGACAATTTGAGAGGGAGTTTTTGTACTGTAATGAGTGTAGTGTAGTAAAAATTCAATTCCACCAACACTTTTAAAGATATTCCTAGGGGCACAGAACCAAAAACTATTATTATTTGTTAGAAAATGTTTGAGCCAATTAATCTTAAACATCCCATTCATGCAGCCAAAATCTATGGCCTGTATATAGTCCATTTTTATAGTCATTTTTACTATAAAATAGTCATTTTTATTAAAAAAATCAATTTTTACCCCTCTTTATAGTACATTACTACTATCCCTTTTTTTAATATAGTGAGCTTTTCTCTTTCAGATGTAGTTAAAATTCATCTTGTTAAGTCAACTTGATCTTCTTATCAGAAAAAGGAAGGGAGCCTGCAGGGTAAACGCATCTGGATAGAGACTCGATTTTTGTCAACAAGATTCTACCAAAGATAGAAATATCTCTTTGCATCCATCTATCCAACCTAGTCTTACATTCAGCTGTTCTGTTAGATATATTTAATGTTTCACTTAATTCTTTATCTTTGGTAATTATAATCCCAAGATATTTGATGCTAGATTTAATTGGTACACCGCAAATGGCTGTAAAATGAGATTCTTTCAGGGTCATTATTTCACATTTATTCAAATTAAGACACAAGCCAGAGGCCTTGGAAAAGTTAATAATTTGGAGAGATTTAGAAACTTGATCAGTAGCCACGTTTACATGCACACTTTTTTGTCATTCCGATTGAAAGATTCAGTGGACTGTTTACATGAGACGTTATCTAAACCGATCTGGTGTTTACATGTGTTGACGCTTTCAATCGGAATCATTTTGTGACATGCGCACACAGTTTATCTGCCGCATCAGAAATGTCGACGCTGTCCTCTCCAGCAGCTGGAATGTGTTCCCGGTTGCCATAGCAACTCTCAACGGCCATCAGGACTTATACGGTTTTATAAAAGCTATTTATTTGTTGTAAAGTGTAAGAATCATCTCAGAAAAAGGCGCAGTTTAAGTAAAAAGTGCCTGGGACAAACGCTGTCAAGATGAGATGGTGTAGCCAGGCTATGTCTGTGTCATTATTCCAACATTATCTTCATAACTTGTTACGAAATAAAAAGTTTAACACCTCAGAAAAATTAACTTTCCTCTCTTGTCAACATTATAGCCTGGCGTGAGGCGCGCGCTGTAGCCTATATCGCGTACACTCAAAAGTAATCGGGTCAGGTCGTTTACATGGTGGAATTTTTCGTTTGATCGGTTCATGAAAAGGTTTATCCCACCTATCTCAAACCGATTACAATTTCATTTGGTTTGGGCATTTTTATTCCGATTGAGGTGTTTATATGGAGCATTTTCATTCGGATTGGACTTTTAAACCGATTACAGTGCTCCATGTAAACGCAGCTAATGTTTTTTTTAGAAATAAGGCTGTGTCATCATCCAATTGACTAATCACTATGGAGTCATCAAAAACCTTTAATTGCTCAATGTCTGAGTGTTTAATTGCGAGAGCAAGCATTTCCGCCGCCAAAATAAAAAGTAAGGGCGAAACGGGACATCCTTGTTTAATCCGTATTATTTATATTAAAGCGTTGAGTGGTCCCTTCTGGCAATGAAACAGAACAATTTGTATCCCGATATAAACTACTAATTAAACGTATAAAATTTTCCCCAAAAACCATAAAGTTCCAAAGCAGTAAAAATAAAGTTATGTTCGACTGCATCAAACGCTTTTGTAAAAATCAAGGAAAACATAATACTGTCGTCATTAATATTGTCTCTATAGTCAATCAGATCTTGGACCAGACGTAAATTATTGTGAATCGATCTACCCCTCATAAACCCTGACTGCGTATTACTTATAATCTGAGATAATCCGGTTTTCAAACGATTTGAATAAACGTGTAATGACTATCTCTTGGTCAATAAATGGCATGAAATAATATGAAAGTCTCAGTCATGCCACTATCACAAGAAAATCTGCCCTAGGGAATGTTTAAACCATTCCAATCTTCCAATGACGACAATTGCTCCTAATGGCGATGAATGTCTTCACTTTCCCCTTCCACTTATTTCATTACACAAATATTTGAAGTGAATGTGTAGGCATTTGTCTTATGAGAAAGGGACACTATTGAAAAGCACATAGGCACATTCAACACTGAGTTTAATGCATGAGCTCAAGGTTTATTCAGGAAAATGTCTAGACCATGTTTGTTTTCATGCAGGTTGAATTTATTACACCGAGCTGAGCTGGAACTTGGGTTGGAGCGGAAAAGCTGATTATTGAGATCACCATATACATTTAAAGGTTATATCTTTATAAAAATAATCCATATGTTTAATGCAAGCTAATTGGGAGAGAGTAAAAAAATAATCCCAGGAATGATATTTGTGAGGTTATTTTTCATTTTAAGACTGTTAGGAAGCTAGGGAAAAACCATGGACATTAGTTAATGGTTATTTAATAGTTACCGGTCCTGTTATTTATCTTACTAGCATGATATTCAGCTCTTAGTCGTGCTCAAAAGTTTACATACCCCTTGCAGAATCTGCAAAATGTTAAATATTTTAACAAAATAAGAGGGATCATACAAAATGCATGCACTGTCCTGAATAAGATATTTTACATAAAAGATGTTTACATACAGTCAACAAGACAAAAAAAAGATGAATTTATAACAAATGACCCTGTTCAAAAGTTTACACACCCTTGATTCTTAGTACTGTTTGTTTTGTGACGGTTGTTCTTGAGTCCATTGTTTGTCCTGAGTAGTTAAACTGCCCAATGTTCTTCAGAAAAATCTTTCAGGTCCCAAAAATTCTTCAGTTTTCCAGCATTTTTTGCATATTCCAGCAATGTCTGATTTTGAGATCCATCTCTTCACACTGAGGACAACTGAGGGACTCAAACACAACTATTAAAAAAGGTTCACTGATGCATTAAGAGCCAGGGGGTGAAAACTTTTGAACGATGATGTCCACAATTTTTTTCATTTAGTACTGCCCTTTAGAAGCAATATAAGATACTTGTTTCATGGAAGACAAATTAAGTACAGTTTACCTTCATCTTCAAATTCAGCCCCCAGCTCTTACATCGTGTTTCCTTGAAAAACTAAATTTGCAGGACTTTTCTGAAGAACGTTGGGCAGTTTAACTGCTCAGGACAAACAAGAAACTCAAGAACAACCATCAAATCCAGTTAACGACACAGTATTAAGAATAAAACTTTAACTTTTAAACAGGGTCATGTTTATAAATTTAGCTATTTTTTTTGCCTTGTGGAATATATGTAAACATCTTATGTAAATGGACAGTACTAAATAAAAAAAAATAAAAAAAAACGCATTTTGTATGACCCCTCTTATTTTTGTTCCAATAATTAACATTTTGCAGATTCTGCAAGGGGTATGTAAACTTTTGAGCACAACTATCTTTAAGTGCACATAGTATTGATAGCTTTAACCCATTACCTTAACTCGAAATTCCCCTTCTTCAGACCAGGCTCAATTGACATTAAAACAAATCCCTTTAGAATTATTCCACATAAAAAAAGCAAATGGTCACAATGGGCAACAAATCCAGGGCATGGCAAAGTATAGAAAGCACCAAATACACTTTTAAATAGGGCTGGGTATCGTTCAAAATTTTTTTGATATCGATACCAATACCTTGACTTCGATACCGGTTCCTGAACGATACTTTTTTCGATATCAAATTTATTTTTCTGTTTTAACAAGATTACATTACCTCAAAAAAAACCCTTTCGTTTTATTTTTTCAGTTTGTTGACCTTTTTTTACAGACTCAAAGACTCATATATAGGGTACTGGGGGGCAGAATATACGCCTCGCGCTGAAGCGCACACATTGCCGCAAAGCACTGGCAAAAGTAACCTAATGTTTATAAATGTAGAAATAGCAAGGAGACATTAATTTTAATTGTTTATTAATAAACTAGTGTTTTCTGAGTCCGTGTTGGGCTGCAAAGATTAAGTTGATGATGCTGACTTGCCATCTCCGCAGTAGTGAACGCGCGCGCGCCTATAGAGGGAAATGCACCTTTCATTTGGATTACATAAAGTATTTGTTTTCGTATTTGAATTGGTTTGTTTAAACATAGATATTTCAAGCTTTCTATAGGCCTATTTCTCATGTCTGTGAGGAAAGTACATGCTGAGTTTCGGTTCACTTGTGTGACAAGCTGCAGTTCTCGCAGTCGAATATGGAGAAAATTTCTGCTCTTTAGTTTATTCCGTGCACTGTCAAGTGCTTCAGATTTGTCGTGTTGTCGGTCTTAGTAGCAATTATCTTGTTGTGAATATTGCATTGCGTGCTGTTGGCATCGAGCCTGGTGAAACGTCCCGCGTCCCTGGGCGTAACCGCCGTAAACTAATGTTTTTTCCAAGTATAGGTCTCTGCAGGTTAGTAATAGGAGTTACCAGATCAGTAGGTCTGGCCATTAACAGAGGGCCGTTTTCCACTGTTACCTGATTTGCCCACGTCACAGTGTGGGTAGGGTTTAGGGGTAGGGGTCGGGTGAAGGGGATCATTTTCACTGCGTGATTTATAAATACCCATCACTTTGAAAACACCCGCAAATTTGGAAACGCCCACTCTTGTTCCGCAAAGACCTCATACTCGTTTTTTCCACCACAGCCAATCGTGCTGCATGCTTATTGGCTCACTGACGTTGACGAGATTAACCCCTTAGGTATCGAAATTTGGTATCCAAGACAAGACCTTTTACGATACTCGACAGTATCGAGGCAAATTCGGTCGGTACCTAAAGTATCGAACTCGATACCCAGCCCTACTTTTAAAATTATAAAAGTTAAAGTGTTATGATAAACACTAGCATTTTCATAAAAGCAAGTCCCTGGATTGGGTCTGTGAAAAGTTTAAGAACCCAAATTAAAATGTATAATAAAAAAAAAATAGAATTTACATTATACAGTAAAATTGTCATTATGGGTGAAAAATGGAAAGACTGACAAATGTAAATATAAAAGTCAAAGCACAATGTTTATTGGTACATGTATAATCATTTTGTGTGTATGTATATTTTTATGTGGTAAACAATGTTTCTAGAATGGAGTCACCAAAGAGTGCTTTGAAAGAGAGTCACAAAAACTATTTAAAAAAAAACAACTTAAAATATGGACTAGTTAATGCAAAAAAAGTTCCTCCACAGGTATTTAAGTTAAATTCCAAACAAACTATTTACAACAATCTCATGTTTTTAACGGCCAATTCAAGTAAGATTGGTATTTACAATATTGTACAGATGGGCGGCAGCCTGTTCCTGCTGAAAGACAAAAAACGAGACAAGTTCCTTTATTATGGCACATAAAGGTGCAATTAATTATTCCACCTGACATCTGGATTGGTCATCTCACCTATAAGCGATTCAGAAGTGTATTGTGGATGTCTTCGTAAACCTGGTTGTACATTTCGTCTTTTGTTTTCAAACCGTCCAAGTACTCTATTGAAGTAGGCATGACACAAAATTAATATTTATCTAAAATATTGTGTGTTTTTGTTCAAACTCAACAGTGTAAAGAACATATACTGTACCAATTGGCAAACCGCAGTTCTCCATGGCACGTCTGTGTTTCAGGTACATGGGCCACACGTGACCGTCAAAGAGTCCAGGAGGGTCAGGAACGGTGTACTGCCTTGTACTGAAATAAATAATAAATATTTATTTCAGCTGCTCATATTTAGCACAATTCATGACTGTTTGAATGCAAATTTAACACACCTTCTCCTCCTCTTGCACTCTTCATACGGGATGGTTATGTAATAAGACTTGTCAAAGACATCCAGCAAAGGCCTGTTTAGGGAGAAAAAGATAAACGTCAAGATAAAAAGGTCACAACCTTAAAGTGAACACCACTAATGGAACTATGAAAGAAGTCATTTGCTGATTACAGTACTTCTACACAGCCGGCTCAGAAATCAGCACATGCAGTTCCATGCTAATAGCTCAGCGCCACCTTATCTACACCAACGCAGGGCGTTACATGACTGGCATGTACGTTGTGTACCCTAATGTCTCCTTACATGCACTGAGCACATGTATCTAAATGTCGGCAGAATCTAATCTTTCCCATTCATGCAGTTTAGGCCACCAAAAGTTAAAATGTCGCTCACTTGTAGTTGTACAGCAGAAATCCTTCTACGATGAGTATGTGCACTTGGCTCTCGGGGTCGTCCATTTCTGCGGCCGGGGTCAACTGGATGCCGTGAGAGCGGGCGAATTTAACTGGGTTTTCCAACCAGCCCTTGACGGTATTCACCATGGCCTCCATATCCAAAGAGGTGATCACTACAAAAGCAGAACAAAAGCATTACGCACAAGAAGTTGAATTTAATTTCATTTATAGCAAAGCCACACTGGAGAGAATGAAAATGGGTTGGGAGGGACATTGTAAAATCTTTGTTATGGGTGGCGATGCATACAATTAGTTATTTCTCTCCTACGATTTATATTCTTACCATCCCACTGTTTAAAGCCATCCGCTCCGACTGCTATCTGATCCGGCGGCTGAAATAACAGTGACCAGTAAAACACTGCAGCAAATGCCACCATCTGCCGTCATGTATATTAGAGAGCCAGACTGCTGATCTAGAATCAGGTCTCGGCCATCATGACCTGATGAATAGAACTTGACAGATGGGAGGAAACTGATCTTGGATCAGCACTTTTGAGTTCCTACATGCTACATACACTTGCCCTCTTATCACAGCCTTATACAAGTAGCCAAATTAAAGTTATATCAAATAAATAGAGAAGCAAATCTAAAGAATCATTAAAGGGTTCATTATATTAAAGTTACATCTTATTGAAGCCATACATGCAGTACTACTAATAGGGAAGAACAGAAAACTACAATTAAATTAGCACAAAAAACTAAATCTATTGTTAAATTACAAAACTGATACACTACAAGGGCTCCATCTCATTAAAAAAGCCATTAGCTGTAACCTTTTGAAAGCTAACACGAAACTAACTAGAAATATTAAATAACAATATTATATTTAGATACTCACCTTGAAAAAGTCATCCTGGTGAACCACACAACAGTTTGGTAAGGCTTTGATTAACCTGTCCGTCAGGGTGGTTTTACCACCATTAGTCACACTAAACATGAATAAATAAAAAAAGAATGTTAAAAATAATAAAAACTGTTGAAAAAGAGAATCAAAATGCAGAACGATTAAACTTATTTTAAGTATAATCTTTCGTTTAATTGTGCATGTTAAAAGTAAAAAAATGGCGGGATGGTTTCCTCAGTTCCTCAGCTGGCTCATAACAACAAAGATGATAACATTGTTGTTAGTTACCCGCGTGTTCAATACAATAATATCGTACATTATTTTATACACTTTTAAAAAAAATCATAAAAGTAACTTTCGGCGTCTTTAAATGTCAACGTTACTTTAATATTTCGTTCTTTGTTTTAAAGCAGTGATGCACAAACACATTACAATCACAAATAACATTTAAAAAAAAAAAAGACAACAAGAAAATGAATAAAAATACTGTTAATTTACTTTACACACAACAACAATACGAGATTAATAAATGAATAGATGTATTAAGGCGCGAATGGCCGTTATAAACATTCAGCAACTTCGGCGCGCTCACAATTTTAAATCTCCCGCTCAAAACATAAACAAACGTTTCAAAGCTCGCGATTCTGTGGAAACTCTCATCCAACGCGTCATGAGTGAGAATAAAAGACGGTAAGAATTTAATAAATGACTCTTTATAATATATTATCTTAACTTAAACATATTAAAATCCACATGGCTTGGACTGTAACTATTACAATAAGTTAATAACATAATATTACTCTAAAAAGTCACTTACCCGCCAATTCCAATGATGTACTTCATTGTATCCGATCTGGTTTTTGTTTTACAATTTAGACGCCGCAAAACGACTACAATCAAATGTAAGATTAAAAACTTCCGTTTAAAGCTCAATTTGCAGGCTTATCGTCGTAGTGGCTAATGCGTTATGGGAACCAAGTTGCACGTGGGCATATAACCAAACTTTAACGTCATAGGAAAGGCGTGGCTAAAGCGCTAGCCAACCAATCGCTGTTCACTAAGGCAGAACAAGCTCATGTACAGAATCAGCCTATAAATTCTCATGAATTTCACAGAAATTCTAAAAGTACTATTAGAACAAAAAAGAGTTTTTAAATATTGGTGTTCTAAATCAGCATGTAGAAACTGCACTAACATTTTAGTTGGTTCTTAAAATTAACAACACTATAATAAAGTTGATTATATAATACAGTATATAAAGTTTACAGTTTAATGCCACACAATTCAATATTATAATTCATATATAGATAGCACAATGACACAGCTGACAAGAATAGTGTAACAAACTGCGTTTTGGGTGTTATCTCTGTTTTTATGGATATCCTCAATGGACTCTCAAATATTTAGGTGAGGGGTCAGAATAATTCTGTGGGGTAATTGAAGGGCACCATGTTCCTCAAAGCCTCGTGGGGGCAAAATCACATGCATTGTGGGAGGGTACAGTTAATAATACATCATATGTCTTTTATAATCAAAATTAAACATTCATATGCACTTGAATGTTATTGACTAGAACTACTAAATCCAGGTGTGAATGATACAAAGTCAAAGCTTATGGTTAATAAAGGCAAAATATATATATTTCCAAATGACAGTGAGGGTCATTTTTTATTTAGGTCAAAGACTGTGACTGGTCGCTCCGTCGTAAAGACTGCTGACATAATAGTCACATACACACATAAATAGTCTGTCACATCATGGAAATACAAAAATAACTATCTTGTGATTGGATGCAAGACTTTGCAGAACTCAGGGAGTCGATGTGTTTGATAGGATACGTTGAGAGGTAATATCCCACCATTGTTTTGAATTTAAGCAAGAAATGTTTTTACTCTGTCATAATTTTACATTTATAAATTAGCTTTCAGAACACATTATTAGTGATTCAGATATAAAGATCAAGAAAAGACAAAAACAAATCAATATTGTACTCGTACGCATAGCAGAATGTTTATTTTTTCATAGCAAACATAAGGCAACAAAAATACTGCTCAATACATTAATGTCAAAATGTTTTCAGAGATGACTGGCACTTATCATTTACAAAAGCTGGTCATTAAACAAGATGAAAGGGGTTAAAACATTCGAAGGCAAACATAACTGGCGAAATATAATAAAGTTACATTCGATTTGGGCGCATACACACAGAGAAGCACAGGAACGCTTGTTGCGATGCTTGGAAATCGACATGCACCACCAATCAAATCCTGAGCGGACACATCCGTCACTTAAAGCCAGGTCACATGGGTCAGAAAGCAGGGAACAGCCTATTTTAAAAAGCGATAACTGCAAAGAGGCTATAATGCATGATGGTACATCCTGCTACCGAAAACACCAACGTTTCTCTATGCTAAGTTGGTGGATTTCGAGACGCTTTTTTAAAATTGTGCCTTTGCAGACGAAAGCGAGAGTAGCTAGCCTTCTCACCCTCCAACTTTCAATTTAAGTTCCTGCTTTGTTGCAGATCTGGAACTAGTTTTGCGTCATCTAATGTGTATATGAATAATTTGGGAATATGAAAAATGGTCCAAGATCAGCAACAAGAACATTCAAGCTCGTCGTCCGCTCAGAGTCCAGGTTCTTCAGTCGCTGTTGTCCTGGAGACAGAAAGTTGTTTTTAATGTGGCAAAACGAAAGCATTCATGGAATAATGATGCGTTATGCATGTTCGCTCACCTCTCTGGATTCTGTTGCTGTTCTTGATGCTGTTCTTCTTTCTGTTCCTGCTCCTGCTCCATTCTACAAAGAAAAAAGCTTTCTGGGTAACTTATTCTATTATCCAATCACAATTGCTGCGTCCCAATTCGCATACTATCCGTGCTAAATAGTATTTGAAAATAGAATTAAAGTGTCTCAAATCATACTAAGTTGAAATGAGTATTCCAAAGATACACGGATGGTCTAGTTTTGCCGGTTAGAATCCGAAGTGCAGATCCGTATAACGGCTAATATTGCACGTTGGAGGATTCGATTAAAACTACAAAAAGTGTTAAAAACTACAAATATGGCGGATGTGTGAGTCCGTCCGTCCATCCATCTATCTATCCATCCATCCATCCATCCATCTATTGTTCTGTCTATCTATCCATCCGTCCATCTATCCATCCATCCATCCATCTATTGTTCTGTCTGTCTATCTATCTATCTATCTATCTATCTATCTATCTATCTATCTATCTATCCATCCGTCCATCTATCCGTCCGTCCGTCTATCTATCTATCTATCTATCTATCTATCTATCTATCTATCTATCTATCTATCTATCTATCCGTTGGTCCGTCCGTCCATCCATCTATTGTTCTGTCTGTTTATCTATCCATCCATCCATCTATCTATCTATCTATCTATCTATCTATCTATCTATCTATCTATCTATCTATCTATCTATCCATCCATCTATCATTCTGTCTATCTATCTATCTATCTATCTATCTATTGTTCTGTCTGTCTGTCTATCTATCCATCCATCCATCCATCTATCTATCTATTGTTTTGTCTGTCTATCTATCTATCTATCTATCTATCTATCTATTGTTCTGTCTGTCTATCTATCCATCCATCCATCTATCGTTCTATCTATCTATCTATCTATCTATCTATCTATCTATCTATTGTTCTGTCTGTCTATCTATCCATCCATCCATCCATCCATCTATCTATCTATTGTTCTGTCTATCTATCCATCCATCCACCCATCCATCTATCGTTCTGTCTATCTATCTATCTATCTATTGTTCTGTCTGTCCATACATCCATCCATCTATCTATCTATCTGTCCGTCCATCCATCCATCCATCCATCCATCCATTCATCTCAAAGCTTGCCTACTCTTCTGCTACACACTCAAAAGTATGTACTTTTTCTTCACAAAAACAGTGCATACTTTTAGGGCATAGTATAAGTAGGTGAATTGGGACGCAGCAAATGGGAGTCTCCTCTTCCGGTTAAACTAATAGGAGCCAAATAAACAATTTTTTGTATCGGATTTTGGTAATTACCTCTCTTTTCTAGCGTTGATTCTTTCCTCTTCATATCTGCAAAAATTGACAAATTGACCTTGTAAACTGGCATCAGGTTATAGGTTTGGTTAGCAAGAGCAAATGTATTTGTTTGAAATCTCCTTACTGTAAGATGCACTCTGGGATCTGAATATGATCCATAGGAACAATCTTTTCCAGCTCTTCCAGGCTGTGCACGTAACGGATCTTATTCATGAACTTCACACTGTGGAGCATAAGATATAATTTATGAGCATGTCTGAACCTTCAGTCCCTTTATATCCATGCATTATTAGCCATGTTTACCTGATGAAGGGTTTGGAAATTGCGAGGACTGTCCGGATAAACCAGGAAGGGTGAGTGATGATCAGAGACTTTAGGTTTTTTCTCAGTCTGAGGAAAAAGTTTGGAGATGTTGTCTGAATTCTTCTATAAAATCCATTTGCATTAAAGCGATGTTTCCATACCTTCTGTCGATCATCTGATAGCACTTCTTAAGCCAGCTAATGCCGGGCATTTTACTCCGCGGCGTTCCTCCGTTCATGTAGATGATCAGGTAATCCTCCGCGACTAGCATCTCCAGACTGCTCACCACATACCTGAGGGACAGGACAGCAAAGCCAAATAAAGACAAACACAGAACAGGATGG